>CAUDMG010004029.1:1622500-1966026 GCA_958450375.1 Homarus gammarus | reverse complement strand
ATCACTTGACCTCACCATCTCAGTCTCTCACCATCACTTGACCTCACCATCTCAGTCTCTCACCATCACCTGACCTCACCATCTCAGTCTCTCACCATCACTTGACCTCACCATCTCAGTCTCTCACCATCACCTGACCTCACCATCTCAGTCTCTCACCATCACTTGACCTCACCATCTCAGTCTCTCACCATCACCTGACCTCACCATCTCAGTCTCTCACCATCACTTGACCTCACCATCTCAGTCTCTCACCATCACTTGACCTCACCATCTCAGTCTCTCACCATCACCTGACCTCACCATCTCAGTCTCTCACCATCACTTGACCTCACCATCTCAGTCTCTCACCATCACCTGACCTCACCATCTCAGTCTCTCACCATCACTTGACCTCACCATCTCAGTCTCTCACCATCACCTGACCTCACCATCTCAGTCTCTCACCATCACTTGACCTCACCATCTCAGTCTCTCACCATCACTTGACCTCACCATCTCAGTCTCTCACCATCACCTGACCTCACCATCTCAGTCTCTCACCATCACTTGACCTCACCATCTCAGTCTCTCACCATCACCTGACCTCACCATCTCAGTCTCTCACCATCACTTGACCTCACCATCTCAGTCTCTCACCATCACCTGACCTCACCAT
The DNA here is from genome assembly GCA_958450375.1 of Homarus gammarus. Classification (NCBI taxonomy): domain Eukaryota; kingdom Metazoa; phylum Arthropoda; class Malacostraca; order Decapoda; family Nephropidae; genus Homarus; species Homarus gammarus. The sequence goes on along the minus strand of CAUDMG010004029.1, from coordinate 1,965,368 downwards.
CTCAGTCTCTCACCATCACTTGACCTCACCATCTCAGTCTCTCACCATCACCTGACCTCACCATCTCAGTCTCTCACCATCACCTGACCTCACCATCTCAGTCTCTCACCATCACCTGACCTCACCATCTCAGTCTCTCACCATCACCTGACCTCACCATCTCAGTCTCTCACCATCACCTGACCTCACCATCTCAGTCTCTCACCATCACTTGACCTCACCATCTCAGTCTCTCACCATCACCTGACCTCACCATCTCAGTCTCTCACCATCACCTGACCTCACCATCTCAGTCTCTCACCATCACTTGACCTCACCATCTCAGTCTCTCACCATCACCTGACCTCACCATCTCAGTCTCTCACCATCACCTGACCTCACCATCTCAGTCTCTCACCATCACCTGACCTCACCATCTCAGTCTCTCACCATCACTTGACCTCACCATCTCAGTCTCTCACCATCATGTGACCTCACCATCTCAGTCTCTCACCATCACCTGACCTCACCATCACCTGACCTCACCATCTCAGTCTCTCACCATCACCTGACCTCACCATCTCAGTCTCTCACCATCACCTGACCTCACCATCTCAGTCTCTCACCATCACCTGACCTCACCATCTCAGTCTCTCACCATCACCTGACCTCACCATCTCAGTCTCTCACCATCACTTGACCTCACCATCTCAGTCTCTCACCATCACCTGACCTCACCATCTCAGTCTCTCACCATCACCTGACCTCACCATCTCAGTCTCTCACCATCACCTGACCTCACCATCTCAGTCTCTCACCATCACCTGACCTCACCATCTCAGTCTCTCACCATCACCTGACCTCACCATCTCAGTCTCTCACCATCACCTGACCTCACCATCTCAGTCTCTCACCATCATGTGACCTCACCATCTCAGTCTCTCACCATCACCTGACCTCACCATCTCAGTCTCTCACCATCACTTGACCTCACCATCTCAGTCTCTCACCATCACCTGACCTCACCATCTCAGTCTCTCACCATCACTTGACCTCACCATCTCAGTCTCTCACCATCATGTGACCTCACCATCTCAGTCTCTCACCATCACCTGACCTCACCATCTCAGTCTCTCACCATCATGTGACCTCACCATCTCAGTCTCTCACCATCACCTGACCTCACCATCTCAGTCTCTCACCATCACCTGACCTCACCATCTCAGTCTCTCACCATCACTTGACCTCACCATCTCAGTCTCTCACCATCACCTGACCTCACCATCTCAGTCTCTCACCATCACCTGACCTCACCATCTCAGTCTCTCACCATCACCTGACCTCACCATCTCAGTCTCTCACCATCACGTGACCTCACCATCTCAGTCTCTCACCCTGACCTGACCTCACCATCACTTGACCTCACCATCTCAGTCTCTCACCATCACCTGACCTCACCATCTCAGTCTCTCACCATCACTTGACCTCACCATCTCAGTCTCTCACCATCACTTGACCTCACCATCTCAGTCTCTCACCATCACCTGACCTCACCATCTCAGTCTCTCACCATCACTTGACCTCACCATCTCAGTCTCTCACCATCACCTGACCTCACCATCTCAGTCTCTCACCATCACTTGACCTCACCATCTCAGTCTCTCACCATCACTTGACCTCACCATCTCAGTCTCTCACCATCACCTGACCTCACCATCTCAGTCTCTCACCATCACCTGACCTCACCATCTCAGTCTCTCACCATCACTTGACCTCACCATCTCAGTCTCTCACCATCATGTGACCTCACCATCTCAGTCTCTCACCATCACCTGACCTCACCATCTCAGTCTCTCACCATCACGTGACCTCACCATCTCAGTCTCTCACCATCACCTGACCTCACCATCTCAGTCTCTCACCATCACTTGACCTCACCATCTCAGTCTCTCACCATCATGTGACCTCACCATCTCAGTCTCTCACCATCACCTGACCTCACCATCTCAGTCTCTCACCATCATGTGACCTCACCATCTCAGTCTCTCACCATCATGTGACCTCACCATCTCAGTCTCTCACCATCACCTGACCTCACCATCTCAGTCTCTCACCCTGACCTGACCTCACCATCACCTGACCTCACCATCTCAGTCTCTCACCATCACCTGACCTCACCATCTCAGTCTCTCACCATCACCTGACCTCACCATCTCAGTCTCTCACCATCACCTGACCTCACCATCTCAGTCTCTCACCATCACCTGACCTCACCATCTCAGTCTCTCACCATCACTTGACCTCACCATCTCAGTCTCTCACCATCACCTGACCTCACCATCTCAGTCTCTCACCATCACCTGACATCACCATCTCAGTCTCTCACCATCACCTGACCTCACCATCTCAGTCTCTCACCATCATGTGACCTCACCATCTCAGTCTCTCACCCTGACCTGACCTCACCATCACTTGACCTCACCATCTCAGTCTCTCACCATCACCTGACCTCACCATCTCAGTCTCTCACCATCACTTGACCTCACCATCTCAGTCTCTCACCATCACTTGACCTCACCATCTCAGTCTCTCACCATCACCTGACCTCACCATCTCAGTCTCTCACCATCACTTGACCTCACTATCTCAGTGTCTCACCATCACCTGACATCACCATCTCAGTCTCTCACCATCACTTGACCTCACCATCTCAGTCTCTCACCATCACCTGACCTCACCATCTCAGTCTCTCACCATCACTTGACCTCACCATCTCAGTCTCTCACCATCACTTGACCTCACCATCTCAGTCTCTCACCATCACCTGACCTCACCATCTCAGTCTCTCACCATCACTTGACCTCACCATCTCAGTCTCTCACCATCACCTGACCTCACCATCTCAGTCTCTCACCATCACTTGACCTCACCATCTCAGTCTCTCACCATCACCTGACCTCACCATCTCAGTCTCTCACCATCACTTGACCTCACCATCTCAGTGTCTCACCATCACTTGACCTCACCATCTCAGTCTCTCACCATCACCTGACCTCACCATCTCAGTCTCTCACCATCACTTGACCTCACCATCTCAGTCTCTCACCATCACCTGACCTCACCATCTCAGTCTCTCACCATCACTTGACCTCACCATCTCAGTCTCTCACCATCACCTGACCTCACCATCTCAGTCTCTCACCATCACTTGACCTCACCATCTCAGTGTCTCACCATCACCTGACCTCACCATCTCAGTCTCTCACCATCACCTGACCTCACCATCTCAGTCTCTCACCATCACTTGACCTCACCATCTCAGTCTCTCACCATCACCTGACCTCACCATCTCAGTCTCTCACCATCACTTGACCTCACCATCTCAGTCTCTCACCATCACCTGACCTCACCATCTCAGTCTCTCACCATCACTTGACCTCACCATCTCAGTCTCTCACCATCACCTGACCTCACCATCTCAGTCTCTCACCATCACCTGACCTCACCATCTCAGTCTCTCACCATCATGTGACCTCACCATCTCAGTCTCTCACCATCACCTGACCTCACCATCTCAGTCTCTCACCATCACCTGACCTCACCATCTCAGTCTCTCACCATCACTTGACCTCACCATCTCAGTCTCTCACCATCACCTGACCTCACCATCTCAGTCTCTCACCATCACCTGACCTCACCATCTCAGTCTCTCACCATCACTTGACCTCACCATCTCAGTCTCTCACCATCACCTGACCTCACCATCTCAGTCTCTCACCATCACCTGACCTCACCATCTCAGTCTCTCACCATCACCTGACCTCACCATCTCAGTCTCTCACCATCACTTGACCTCACCATCTCAGTCTCTCACCATCACGTGACCTCACCATCTCAGTCTCTCACCATCACCTGACCTCACCATCACCTGACCTCACCATCTCAGTCTCTCACCATCACCTGACCTCACCATCTCAGTCTCTCACCATCACTTGACCTCACCATCTCAGTCTCTCACCATCACCTGACCTCACCATCTCAGTCTCTCACCATCACCTGACCTCACCATCTCAGTCTCTCACCATCACTGACCTCACCATCTCAGTCTCTCACCATCACCTGACCTCACCATCTCAGTCTCTCACCATCACCTGACCTCACCATCTCAGTCTCTCACCATCACCTGACCTCACCATCTCAGTCTCTCACCATCACCTGACCTCACCATCTCAGTCTCTCACCATCACCTGACCTCACCATCTCAGTCTCTCACCATCACCTGACCTCACCATCTCAGTCTCTCACCATCATGTGACCTCACCATCTCAGTCTCTCACCTCACCACCTCACATCACTGACCTCACCATCTCAGTCTCTCACCATCATGTGACCTCACCATCTCAGTCTCTCACCATCACCTGACCTCACCATCTCAGTCTCTCACCATCATGTGACCTCACCATCTCAGTCTCTCACCATCACCTGACCTCACCATCTCAGTCTCTCACCATCACCTGACCTCACCATCTCAGTCTCTCACCATCACTTGACCTCACCATCTCAGTCTCTCACCATCACCTGACCTCACCATCTCAGTCTCTCACCATCACCTGACCTCACCATCTCAGTCTCTCACCATCACCTGACCTCACCATCTCAGTCTCTCACCATCATGTGACCTCACCATCTCAGTCTCTCACCCTGACCTGACCTCACCATCACTTGACCTCACCATCTCAGTCTCTCACCATCACCTGACCTCACCATCTCAGTCTCTCACCATCACTTTACCTCACCATCTCAATGTCTCACCATCACTTGACCTCACCATCTCAGTCTCTCACCATCACCTGACCTCACCATCTCAGTCTCTCACCATCACTTGACCTCACCATCTCAGTCTCTCACCATCACCTGACCTCACCATCTCAGTCTCTCACCATCACTTGACCTCACCATCTCAGTGTCTCACCATCACTTGACCTCACCATCTCAGTCTCTCACCATCACCTGACCTCACCATCTCAGTGTCTCACCATCACCTGACCTCACCATCTCAGTCTCTCACCATCACTTGACCTCACCATCTCAGTCTCTCACCATCATGTGACCTCACCATCTCAGTCTCTCACCATCACCTGACCTCACCATCTCAGTCTCTCACCATCATGTGACCTCACCATCTCAGTCTCTCACCATCACCTGACCTCACCATCTCAGTCTCTCACCATCATGTGACCTCACCATCTCAGTCTCTCACCATCATGTGACCTCACCATCTCAGTCTCTCACCATCACCTGACCTCACCATCTCAGTCTCTCACCATCATGTGACCTCACCATCTCAGTCTCTCACCATCATGTGACCTCACCATCTCAGTCTCTCACCATCACCTGACCTCACCATCTCAGTCTCTCACCCTGACCTGACCTCACCATCACCTGACCTCACCATCTCAGTCTCTCACCATCACCTGACCTCACCATCTCAGTCTCTCACCATCACCTGACCTCACCATCTCAGTCTCTCACCATCACCTGACCTCACCATCTCAGTCTCTCACCATCACCTGACCTCACCATCTCAGTCTCTCACCATCACTTGACCTCACCATCTCAGTCTCTCACCATCACCTGACCTCACCATCTCAGTCTCTCACCATCACCTGACATCACCATCTCAGTCTCTCACCATCACCTGACCTCACCATCTCAGTCTCTCACCATCATGTGACCTCACCATCTCAGTCTCTCACCCTGACCTGACCTCACCATCACTTGACCTCACCATCTCAGTCTCTCACCATCACCTGACCTCACCATCTCAGTCTCTCACCATCACTTGACCTCACCATCTCAGTGTCTCACCATCACTTGACCTCACCATCTCAGTCTCTCACCATCACCTGACCTCACCATCTCAGTCTCTCACCATCACTTGACCTCACTATCTCAGTGTCTCACCATCACCTGACATCACCATCTCAGTCTCTCACCATCACTTGACCTCACCATCTCAGTCTCTCACCATCACCTGACCTCACCATCTCAGTCTCTCACCATCACTTGACCTCACCATCTCAGTGTCTCACCATCACTTGACCTCACCATCTCAGTCTCTCACCATCACCTGACCTCACCATCTCAGTCTCTCACTATCACTTGACCTCACCATCTCAGTCTCTCACCATCACCTGACCTCACCATCTCAGTCTCTCACTATCACTTGACCTCACCATCTCAGTCTCTCACCATCACCTGACCTCACCATCTCAGTCTCTCACCATCACTTGACCTCACCATCTCAGTGTCTCACCATCACTTGACCTCACCATCTCAGTCTCTCACCATCACCTGACCTCACCATCTCAGTCTCTCACTATCACTTGACCTCACCATCTCAGTCTCTCACCATCACCTGACCTCACCATCTCAGTCTCTCACCATCACTTGACCTCACCATCTCAGTCTCTCACCATCACCTGACCTCACCATCTCAGTCTCTCACCATCACTTGACTCACCATCTCAGTCTCTCACCATCACCTGACCTCACCATCTCAGTCTCTCACCATCACCTGACCTCACCATCTCAGTCTCTCACCATCATGTGACCTCACCATCTCAGTCTCTCACCATCACCTGACCTCACCATCTCAGTCTCTCACCATCACCTGACCTCACCATCTCAGTCTCTCACCATCACTTGACCTCACCATCTCAGTCTCTCACCATCACCTGACCTCACCATCTCAGTCTCTCACCATCACCTGACCTCACCATCTCAGTCTCTCACCATCACTTGACCTCACCATCTCAGTCTCTCACCATCACCTGACCTCACCATCTCAGTCTCTCACCATCACCTGACCTCACCATCTCAGTCTCTCACCATCACCTGACCTCACCATCTCAGTCTCTCACCATCACTTGACCTCACCATCTCAGTCTCTCACCATCATGTGACCTCACCATCTCAGTCTCTCACCATCACTTGACCTCACCATCTCAGTCTCTCACCATCACCTGACCTCACCATCTCAGTCTCTCACCCTGACCTGACCTCACCATCACTTGACCTCACCATCTCAGTCTCTCACCATCACCTGACCTCACCATCTCAGTCTCTCACCATCACTTGACCTCACCATCTCAGTCTCTCACCATCACTTGACCTCACCATCTCAGTCTCTCACCATCACCTGACCTCACCATCTCAGTCTCTCACCATCACTTGACCTCACCATCTCAGTCTCTCACCATCACCTGACCTCACCATCTCAGTCTCTCACCATCACTTGACCTCACCATCTCAGTCTCTCACCATCACCTGACCTCACCATCTCAGTCTCTCACCATCACTTGACCTCACCATCTCAGTCTCTCACCATCACCTGACCTCACCATCTCAGTCTCTCACCATCACTTGACCTCACCATCTCAGTGTCTCACCATCACTTGACCTCACCATCTCAGTCTCTCACCATCACCTGACCTCACCATCTCAGTCTCTCACTATCACTTGACCTCACCATCTCAGTCTCTCACCATCACCTGACCTCACCATCTCAGTCTCTCACCATCACTTGACCTCACCATCTCAGTCTCTCACCATCACCTGACCTCACCATCTCAGTCTCTCACCATCACTTGACCTCACCATCTCAGTCTCTCACCATCACCTGACCTCACCATCTCAGTCTCTCACCATCACCTAACCTCACCATCTCAGTCTCTCACCATCATGTGACCTCACCATCTCAGTCTCTCACCATCACCTGACCTCACCATCTCAGTCTCTCACCATCACCTGACCTCACCATCTCAGTCTCTCACCATCACTTGACCTCACCATCTCAGTCTCTCACCATCACCTGACCTCACCATCTCAGTCTCTCACCATCACCTGACCTCACCATCTCAGTCTCTCACCATCACTTGACCTCACCATCTCAGTCTCTCACCATCACCTGACCTCACCATCTCAGTCTCTCACCATCACCTGACCTCACCATCTCAGTCTCTCACCATCACCTGACCTCACCATCTCAGTCTCTCACCATCACTTGGCCTCACCATCTCAGTCTCTCACCATCATGTGACCTCACCATCTCAGTCTCTCACCATCACCTGACCTCACCATCACCTGACCTCACCATCTCAGTCTCTCACCATCACCTGACCTCACCATCTCAGTCTCTCACCATCACTTGACCTCACTATCTCAGTCTCTCACCATCACCTGACATCACCATCTCAGTCTCTCACCATCACCTGACCTCACCATCTCAGTCTCTCACCATCACTTGACCTCACCATCTCAGTCTCTCACCATCACCTGACCTCACCATCTCAGTCTCTCACCATCACTTGACCTCACCATCTCAGTCTCTCACCATCACCTGACCTCACCATCTCAGTCTCTCACCATCACTTGACCTCACCATCTCAGTGTCTCACCATCACTTGACCTCACCATCTCAGTCTCTCACCATCACCTGACCTCACCATCTCAGTGTCTCACCATCACCTGACCTCACCATCTCAGTCTCTCACCATCACTTGACCTCACCATCTCAGTCTCTCACCATCATGTGACCTCACCATCTCAGTCTCTCACCATCACCTGACCTCACCATCTCAGTCTCTCACCATCATGTGACCTCACCATCTCAGTCTCTCACCATCACCTGACCTCACCATCTCAGTCTCACCATCATGTGACCTCACCATCTCAGTCTCTCACCATCATGTGACCTCACCATCTCAGTCTCTCACCATCACCTGACCTCACCATCTCAGTCTCTCACCATCATGTGACCTCACCATCTCAGTCTCTCACCATCATGTGACCTCACCATCTCAGTCTCTCACCATCACCTGACCTCACCATCTCAGTCTCTCACCCTGACCTGACCTCACCATCACCTGACCTCACCATCTCAGTCTCTCACCATCACCTGACCTCACCATCTCAGTCTCTCACCATCACCTGACCTCACCATCTCAGTCTCTCACCATCACCTGACCTCACCATCTCAGTCTCTCACCATCACCTGACCTCACCATCTCAGTCTCTCACCATCACTTGACCTCACCATCTCAGTCTCACCATCACCTGACCTCACCATCTCAGTCTCTCACCATCACCTGACATCACCATCTCAGTCTCTCACCATCACCTGACCTCACCATCTCAGTCTCTCACCATCATGTGACCTCACCATCTCAGTCTCTCACCCTGACCTGACCTCACCATCACTTGACCTCACCATCTCAGTCTCTCACCATCACCTGACCTCACCATCTCAGTCTCTCACCATCACCTGACCTCACCATCTCAGTCTCTCACCATCACTTGACCTCACCATCTCAGTCTCTCACCATCACTTGACCTCACCATCTCAGTCTCTCACCATCACCTGACCTCACCATCTCAGTCTCTCACCATCACTTGACCTCACCATCTCAGTCTCTCACCATCACTTGACCTCACCATCTCAGTCTCTCACCATCACCTGACCTCACCATCTCAGTCTCTCACCATCACTTGACCTCACAATCTCAGTGTCTCACCATCACCTGACATCACCATCTCAGTCTCTCACCATCACTTGACCTCACCATCTCAGTCTCTCACCATCACCTGACCTCACCATCTCAGTCTCTCACCATCACTTGACCTCACCATCTCAGTGTCTCACCATCACTTGACCTCACCATCTCAGTCTCTCACCATCACCTGACCTCACCATCTCAGTCTCTCACTATCACTTGACCTCACCATCTCAGTCTCTCACCATCACCTGACCTCACCATCTCAGTCTCTCACTATCACTTGACCTCACCATCTCAGTCTCTCACCATCACCTGACCTCACCATCTCAGTCTCTCACCATCACTTGACCTCACCATCTCAGTGTCTCACCATCACTTGACCTCACCATCTCAGTCTCTCACCATCACCTGACCTCACCATCTCAGTCTCTCACCATCACTTGACCTCACCATCTCAGTCTCTCACCATCACCTGACCTCACCATCTCAGTCTCTCACTATCACTTGACCTCACCATCTCAGTCTCTCACCATCACCTGACCTCACCATCTCAGTCTCTCACCATCACTTGACCTCACCATCTCAGTCTCTCACCATCACCTGACCTCACCATCTCAGTCTCTCACCATCACCTGACCTCACCATCTCAGTCTCTCACCATCATGTGACCTCACCATCTCAGTCTCTCACCATCACCTGACCTCACCATCTCAGTCTCTCACCATCACCTGACCTCACCATCTCAGTCTCTCACCATCACTTGACCTCACCATCTCAGTCTCTCACCATCACCTGACCTCACCATCTCAGTCTCTCACCATCACCTGACCTCACCATCTCAGTCTCTCACCATCACTTGACCTCACCATCTCAGTCTCTCACCATCACCTGACCTCACCATCTCAGTCTCTCACCATCACCTGACCTCACCATCTCAGTCTCTCACCATCACCTGACCTCACCATCTCAGTCTCTCACCATCACTTGACCTCACCATCTCAGTCTCTCACCATCATGTGACCTCACCATCTCAGTCTCTCACCATCACCTGACCTCACCATCACCTGACCTCACCATCTCAGTCTCTCACCATCACCTGACCTCACCATCTCAGTCTCTCACCATCACTTGACCTCACCATCTCAGTCTCTCACCATCACCTGACATCACCATCTCAGTCTCTCACCATCACCTGACCTCACCATCTCAGTCTCTCACCATCACTTGACCTCACTATCTCAGTCTCTCACCATCACCTGACGTCACCATCTCAGTCTCTCACCATCACCTGACCTCACCATCTCAGTCTCTCACCATCACCTGACCTCACCATCTCAGTGTCTCACCATCACCTGACCTCACCATCTCAGTCTCTCACCATCACCTGACCTCACCATCTCAGTCTCTCACCATCACCTGACCTCACCATCTCAGTCTCTCACCATCATGTGACCTCACCATCTCAGTCTCTCACCATCACCTGACCTCACCATCTCAGTCTCTCACCATCATGTGACCTCACCATCTCAGTGTCTCACCATCACCTGACCTCACCATCTCAGTCTCTCACCATCACTTGACCTCACCATCTCAGTCTCTCACCATCATGTGACCTCACCATCTCAGTCTCTCACCATCACCTGACCTCACCATCTCAGTCTCTCACCATCACTTGACCTCACCATCTCAGTCTCTCACCATCATGTGACCTCACCATCTCAGTCTCTCACCATCACCTGACCTCACCATCTCAGTCTCTCACCCTGACCTGACCTCACCATCACCTGACCTCACCATCTCAGTCTCTCACCATCACCTGACCTCACCATCTCAGTCTCTCACCATCACCTGACCTCACCATCTCAGTCTCTCACCATCACCTGACCTCACCATCTCAGTCTCTCACCATCACCTGACCTCACCATCTCAGTCTCTCACCCTGACCTGACCTCACCATCACTTGACCTCACCATCTCAGTCTCTCACCATCACCTGACCTCACCATCTCAGTGTCTCACCATCACTTGACCTCACCATCTCAGTCTCTCACCATCACTTGACCTCACCATCTCAGTGTCTCACCATCACTTGACCTCACCATCTCAGTCTCTCACCATCACCTGACCTCACCATCTCAGTCTCTCACCCTGACCTGACCTCACCATCACTTGACCTCACCATCTCAGTCTCTCACCATCACCTGACCTCACCATCTCAGTCTCTCACCATCACTTGACCTCACCATCTCAGTCTCTCACCATCACCTGACCTCACCATCTCAGTCTCTCACCCTGACCTGACCTCACCATCACTTGACCTCACCATCTCAGTCTCTCACCATCACCTGACCTCACCATCTCAGTCTCTCACCATCACTTGACCTCACCATCTCAGTGTCTCACCATCACTTGACCTCACCATCTCAGTCTCTCACCATCACCTGACCTCACCATCTCAGTCTCTCACCATCACCTGACCTCACCATCTCAGTCTCTCACCATCACCTGACCTCACCATCTCAGTCTCTCACCATCACCTGACCTCACCATCTCAGTCTCTCACCATCACTTGACCTCACCATCTCAGTCTCTCACCATCACTTGACCTCACCATCTCAGTCTCTCACCATCACCTGACCTCACCATCTCAGTCTCTCACCATCACCTGACCTCACCATCTCAGTCTCTCACCATCACCTGACCTCACCATCTCAGTCTCTCACCATCACTTGACCTCACCATCTCAGTCTCTCACCATCATGTGACCTCACCATCTCAGTCTCTCACCATCACCTGACCTCACCATCTCAGTCTCTCACCATCACTTGACCTCACCATCTCAGTCTCTCACCATCACTTGACCTCACCATCTCAGTCTCTCACCATCACCTGACCTCACCATCTCAGTCTCTCACCATCACTTGACCTCACCATCTCAGTCTCTCACCATCACCTGACCTCACCATCTCAGTCTCTCACCATCACTTGACCTCACCATCTCAGTCTCTCACCATCACCTGACCTCACCATCTCAGTCTCTCACCATCATGTGACCTCACCATCTCAGTCTCTCACCATCACCTGACCTCACCATCTCAGTCTCTCACCATCATGTGACCTCACCATCTCAGTCTCTCACCATCACCTGACCTCACCATCTCAGTCTCTCACCATCACTTGACCTCACCATCTCAGTCTCTCACCATCACTTGACCTCACCATCTCAGTCTCTCACCATCACTTGACCTCACCATCTCAGTCTCTCACCATCACCTGACCTCACCATCTCAGTCTCTCACCATCACCTGACCTCACCATCTCAGTCTCTCACCATCACTTGACCTCACCATCTCAGTCTCTCACCATCACCTGACCTCACCATCTCAGTCTCTCACCATCACCTGACCTCACCATCTCAGTCTCTCACCATCACTTGACCTCACCATCTCAGTCTCTCACCATCACCTGACGTCACCATCTCAGTCTCTCACCATCACCTGACCTCACCATCTCAGTCTCTCACCATCACCTGACCTCACCATCTCAGTCTCTCACCATCACCTGACCTCACCATCTCAGTCTCTCACCATCACCTGACCTCACCATCTCAGTCTCTCACCATCACCTGACCTCACCATCTCAGTCTCTCACCATCATGTGACCTCACCATCTCAGTCTCTCACCATCACCTGACCTCACCATCTCAGTCTCTCACCATCATGTGACCTCACCATCTCAGTGTCTCACCATCACCTGACCTCACCATCTCAGTCTCTCACCATCACTTGACCTCACCATCTCAGTCTCTCACCATCATGTGACCTCACCATCTCAGTCTCTCACCATCACCTGACCTCACCATCTCAGTCTCTCACCATCATGTGACCTCACCATCTCAGTCTCTCACCATCATGTGACCTCACCATCTCAGTCTCTCACCATCACCTGACCTCACCATCTCAGTCTCTCACCCTGACCTGACCTCACCATCACCTGACCTCACCATCTCAGTCTCTCACCATCACCTGACCTCACCATCTCAGTCTCTCACCATCACCTGACCTCACCATCTCAGTCTCTCACCATCACCTGACCTCACCATCTCAGTCTCTCACCATCACCTGACCTCACCATCTCAGTCTCTCACCCTGACCTGACCTCACCATCACCTGACCTCACCATCTCAGTCTCTCACCATCACCTGACCTCACCATCTCAGTCTCTCACCATCACTTGACCTCACCATCTCAGTCTCTCACCATCACTTGACCTCACCATCTCAGTCTCTCACCATCACTTGACCTCACCATCTCAGTCTCTCACCATCACCTGACCTCACCATCTCAGTCTCTCACCCTGACCTGACCTCACCATCACTTGACCTCACCATCTCAGTCTCTCACCATCACCTGACCTCACCATCTCAGTCTCTCACCATCACTTGACCTCACCATCTCAGTCTCTCACCATCACCTGACCTCACCATCTCAGTCTCTCACCATCACCTGACCTCACCATCTCAGTCTCTCACCATCACCTGACCTCACCATCTCAGTCTCTCACCCTGACCTGACCTCACCATCACTTGACCTCACCATCTCAGTCTCTCACCATCACCTGACCTCACCATCTCAGTCTCTCACCATCACTTGACCTCACCATCTCAGTCTCTCACCATCACTTGACCTCACCATCTCAGTCTCTCACCATCACCTGACCTCACCATCTCAGTCTCTCACCATCACCTGACCTCACCATCTCAGTCTCTCACCATCACCTGACCTCACCATCTCAGTCTCTCACCATCACCTGACCTCACCATCTCAGTCTCTCACCATCACTTGACCTCACCATCTCAGTCTCTCACCATCACTTGACCTCACCATCTCAGTCTCTCACCATCACCTGACCTCACCATCTCAGTCTCTCACCATCACCTGACCTCACCATCTCAGTCTCTCACCATCACCTGACCTCACCATCTCAGTCTCTCACCATCACTTGACCTCACCATCTCAGTCTCTCACCATCATGTGACCTCACCATCTCAGTCTCTCACCATCACCTGACCTCACCATCTCAGTCTCTCACCATCACTTGACCTCACCATCTCAGTCTCTCACCATCACTTGACCTCACCATCTCAGTCTCTCACCATCACCTGACCTCACCATCTCAGTCTCTCACCATCACTTGACCTCACCATCTCAGTCTCTCACCATCACCTGACCTCACCATCTCAGTCTCTCACCATCACCTGACCTCACCATCTCAGTCTCTCACCATCACCTGACCTCACCATCTCAGTCTCTCACCATCATGTGACCTCACCATCTCAGTCTCTCACCATCACCTGACCTCACCATCTCAGTCTCTCACCATCATGTGACCTCACCATCTCAGTCTCTCACCATCACCTGACCTCACCATCTCAGTCTCTCACCATCACTTGACCTCACCATCTCAGTCTCTCACCATCATGTGACCTCACCATCTCAGTCTCTCACCATCACCTGACCTCACCATCTCAGTCTCTCACCATCACTTGACCTCACCATCTCAGTCTCTCACCATCACTTGACCTCACCATCTCAGTCTCTCACCATCACCTGACCTCACCATCTCAGTCTCTCACCATCACCTGACCTCACCATCTCAGTCTCTCACCATCACCTGACCTCACCATCTCAGTCTCTCACCATCACCTGACCTCACCATCTCAGTCTCTCACCATCACTTGACCTCACCATCTCAGTCTCTCACCATCACTTGACCTCACCATCTCAGTCTCTCACCATCACCTGACCTCACCATCTCAGTCTCTCACCATCACCTGACCTCACCATCTCAGTCTCTCACCATCACCTGACCTCACCATCTCAGTCTCTCACCATCACTTGACCTCACCATCTCAGTCTCTCACCATCATGTGACCTCACCATCTCAGTCTCTCACCATCACCTGACCTCACCATCTCAGTCTCTCACCATCACTTGACCTCACCATCTCAGTCTCTCACCATCACTTGACCTCACCATCTCAGTCTCTCACCATCACCTGACCTCACCATCTCAGTCTCTCACCATCACTTGACCTCACCATCTCAGTCTCTCACCATCACCTGACCTCACCATCTCAGTCTCTCACCATCACTTGACCTCACCATCTCAGTCTCTCACCATCACCTGACCTCACCATCTCAGTCTCTCACCATCATGTGACCTCACCATCTCAGTCTCTCACCATCACCTGACCTCACCATCTCAGTCTCTCACCATCATGTGACCTCACCATCTCAGTCTCTCACCATCACCTGACCTCACCATCTCAGTCTCTCACCATCACTTGACCTCACCATCTCAGTCTCTCACCATCATGTGACCTCACCATCTCAGTCTCTCACCATCACCTGACCTCACCATCTCAGTCTCTCACCATCATGTGACCTCACCATCTCAGTCTCTCACCATCACCTGACCTCACCATCTCAGTCTCTCACCATCACCTGACCTCACCATCTCAGTCTCTCACCATCACCTGACCTCACCATCTCAGTCTCTCACCATCACCTGACCTCACCATCTCAGTCTCTCACCATCACTTGACCTCACCATCTCAGTCTCTCACCATCACCTGACCTCACCATCTCAGTCTCTCACCATCACCTGACCTCACCATCTCAGTCTCTCACCATCACCTGACCTCACCATCTCAGTCTCTCACCATCACCTGACCTCACCATCTCAGTCTCTCACCATCATGTGACCTCACCATCTCAGTCTCTCACCATCACTTGACCTCACCATCTCAGTGTCTCACCATCACTTGACCTCACCATCTCAGTCTCTCACCATCACCTGACCTCACCATCTCAGTCTCTCACCATCACCTGACCTCACCATCTCAGTCTCTCACCATCACCTGACCTCACCATCTCAGTCTCTCACCATCACGTGACCTCACCATCACCTGACATCACCATCTCAGTCTCTCACCATCACTTGACCTCACCATCTCAGTCTCTCACCATCACCTGACCTCACCATCTCAGTCTCTCACCATCACTTGACCTCACCATCTCAGTCTCTCACCATCACCTGACCTCACCATCTCAGTCTCTCACTATCACTTGACCTCACCATCTCAGTCTCTCACCATCACCTGACCTCACCATCTCAGTCTCTCACCATCACTTGACCTCACCATCTCAGTGTCTCACCATCACTTGACCTCACCATCTCAGTCTCTCACCATCACCTGACCTCACCATCTCAGTCTCTCACCATCACTTGACCTCACCATCTCAGTCTCTCACCATCACCTGACCTCACCATCTCAGTCTCTCACCATCACCTGACCTCACCATCTCAGTGTCTCACCATCACTTGACCTCACCATCTCAGTCTCTCACCATCACCTGACCTCACCATCTCAGTCTCTCACCATCACTTGACCTCACCATCTCAGTGTCTCACCATCACTTGACCTCACCATCTCAGTGTCTCACCATCACTTGACCTCACCATCTCAGTGTCTCACCATCACTTGACCTCACCATCTCAGTCTCTCACCATCATGTGACCTCACCATCTCAGTCTCTCACCATCACTTGACCTCACCATCTCAGTCTCTCACCATCACTTGACCTCACCATCTCAGTCTCTCACTATCACTTGACCTCACCATCTCAGTCTCTCACTATCACTTGACCTCACCATCTCAGTGTCTCACCATCACTTGACCTCACCATCTCAGTGTCTCACTATCACTTGACCTCACCATCTCAGTCTCTCACCATCACTTGACCTCACCATCTCAGTCTCTCACCACCACCTGACCTCACCATCTCAGTCTCTCACCATCCTTCAGGTCTCCCTAGAACTTCGTCTCGTCTCCTCCCTCACGTTTATAGGCTGTAAATCCCGTCCTCCCTGTTATCTGGTTTCACTCATGCGCGTATTATCGCTTATCACATTCACTCCGTCCGTTATCAGCCGTCTTCCCTACCCTGAGTTTATCACACTCGTCACTCATCATCCTATCTTAAATTACCAAGCGTCTCATCAGGTATTTTGTTGGAGGGGGGGGGGGGGTATTTTTCGACGGGTCTTGTGAGTCGTAATTGACGATTTGTGATATACTGTACTATGCTCTTGTAAACATTACGGGGGAAAACTCTCTGAGTTATATAGATAAAGAGTTTGATTTGTCTGAGGTAGAAAGTTTTGATTGTCTTAGTTAATATAATACAACACATAATTGAGTTGATTTTGTTATTTGAAGTTATTTTATTATATTAGTTTATTTTATTATTTCTCACATCTTGAGTTTAGAGGAAATATTTACTAGGCGTTATTTAGTGTACCTGAACCCTACTAGGCGGCGTTCACCAAGTTCACAGTTGACTTTATCCCAGGTCTCTCTTGATGATGATTGTAAAGTTATAAATATATTTTTTGGTGGGGTCAGGTCAGGTCAGGTTAGGTTAGGTTGGGTTAGGTCGTGTTGGGTTAGGTTTGGTGGTGTTTGGTTGGGTTAGGTTAGGTCGTGTTGGGTTAGGTTTGGTGGTGTTTGGTTAGGTTAGGTTTGTTAGTATTAAGTTAGGTTTGGTGGTATTAGGTTAGATTTAGTGGTATTAGTTTAGGTTTGGTGGTGTTTGGTTAGGTTAGGTTTGGATTGTTTTGTTTTGGAGGTATTAGGTTAGATTTGGTGGTGTTAGGTAAGGTTGTATACACGAGCTAATAGGACTAGTGAGGGCCTCCTTTAGGTCGCTCTGTGTTTATCTTCTTCCATCTCCCTTCTCTCTCCTCTCTGTTGTTGTGTGTTGCTTTCTTCGTCGTGAAGCCGTGTGCTACCCTCCATGTTCCTGGCGTTGGTTTGCCTCAACTTTGCCAACAGTCTTCCACCAGTTCTCTTTTGGATATTCTTTTATTATTCTTTCTTCTGCTGCAGCTCTTTTTCTTCCACCTCTTTTTTTTTAAACTTCAACTGTGTCTTTGTTCGCTCCCTATTCTATATTTATCCTCTTCCCTTGATTCGTCTTCTCGCCACATTCTCCCTTTTTTTCTCCGTTTTATTTGACCTTTTCTTAACTCTTATTTTTCTGTTTCTCCTTTCTTCTTCATCAGATTTCCACCTCATCTCTCGTTCCTTCCTCTTCTCCACCTCATCTCTCGTTCCTTCCTCTTCTCCACCTCATCTCTCGTTCCTTCCTCTTCTCCCCCTCACTAGTACCTCGGTAGTGTGGGGTGGAGGAGGCCTGTGTTTAGGAACCATTACCTCTGGCGGGGCCGACTTGTAGAGGGCTGCTGGGGTAGGTGGGGGGGGGGGGGGTCATTTATCCCAGTCCTCCCTTCACCATCCTCTTCAATCTGGCATTTATCTCGCCCATTTACCATTTATGAAGAGTATGAGCTGCCCTCTCCTCACTTCCTCACTTACAGTCACGTCTTGTGGGGAAAATATCTTTTGTGGTGATGTCAGGAGTGGAAGTACTTGTGGCCTTGTAAGATACCGTGTGTTATACATTACTTATGTATATTATTTTTATATTTACGTAGGTTTGATTTTTGGTGGGAAAACTGGAATACATAATAAACACAATTAAAAACAGTATAA
Source organism: Homarus gammarus (assembly GCA_958450375.1). NCBI lineage: Eukaryota > Metazoa > Arthropoda > Malacostraca > Decapoda > Nephropidae > Homarus > Homarus gammarus. The sequence goes on along the minus strand of CAUDMG010004029.1, from coordinate 1,946,215 downwards.
CCAGTATGCCATCACGGTTTATTTGCAAAATTTACAATCAAGACATAAGAAATGGACCACTTCTTTAGTGTCTAATAGAAAAGTCCATCTCTAAACCCAATTACCACTCGGGACATAGAATGAACGTCATATGACCAATGAGAGAATAAGAGAATGGTGGTGGTGATCAGTCTCCCTGGGGGACTCTCTCCCTGCCCGCTACGTTATTTTACTTTCAGTCTATAAATCAATATTGTGTTAGCAGTTGAGATAAGCAGCCAAGATTAATATAAACATTTTGATATTTGCCTCAGTGGGAGAATACTATTATTTCTTGGTCCATCTGTTTAAGACTTTCTTACCGAGCGTGATTGTAGTCTGTAGCCTAGTGTGTGTGTGTGTGTAAGATGGGTGTATTGTCTGTGTTTATGATACGTAAAGTAATTGTAAACCTTGTGGGAGAGACTAAAAACACACACACACACACACACGTACACACACACACACACACACGCGGGGGAGTAAGGCTTATATTTTAATAGTTAGAATGTTCACTATCTACCACATCGTGTCCAAATTTATGTTGTCAGGCGGATGGTGGTTGTGGTAGGTGGTGGTGATGATGCTGGTGGAAGTGGGTGGTTGATTGTAGACATGGTCGGTGGTGGCTTTGGGTAGTGGATGGTGGTGGATGGTGGTGGTGGAGGTGAAGTAGTAGTGGATTGTGGGGGTGGTGATGGTGATTGGCAGTGGTTGATGGAGGTGTGGATGGTAGTGGTGATGTTGGTGGTGGTGGTTGGGGCTATTGGGTGGTGCTGGTGGTGGTTGGTGATGCAAGGGGTAGTGTAGTTAGCGTCGAACATTCTGTAATAAGTCAGACGCTTCACGCATCACTGGTAATACTGTGTGTGTGTGTGTGTATAATATTTTCTTGTTACTTCATTATCATAGCTTTTGCATTATATAATATGATTTTTGTTTATGATGATAGTAGTAGTTGTATTTATGATAAAGTAATAATATAAATAGTAAAAAAAAAAAAATTATTATTATTATTATTATTATTATTATTATTATTATTTTTATTATTATTACTATTATTATTATTAACTGGATCTTGTAGTGTTGGTAACATGACCGGGCAGGGCGGTTAATTTTACCTGGGGTGTGGGAGAGCGGTGGCAGAGGTGCAGCCAGGGGAGGCCGAGCGGTGGCAGGGGTTGAGCAGCTAGGGGAGCGAGGAAGGCGCAGCACCCTGTGGTAGAAAGAGGAGAACTGGGAAGAGTTTGATAAAAGGATGGAGTGGAGAAAGGGGACGAGATATGGAGTGGGATGGGGAGAGGATCATACGAGGAAAAAGATTAGAAGATGGAAAGGATGATGACTGAAGAGGAGACGAAGAGGGATGGTAGAAAGAATGAATATACTGTATAAAGTGTATATGAAGGATGAGAAGTGGAAAGGGAGAAGGGATGGGAATGAAACGGGGTAAGGAAGTAAACAGAAGGGAAAGGAGACTGGAAAGAGATGAGGTGGAGAGGTGGTGGGGCTGTGGAAGGGTAGCATGAAGGGTCGTGACTCGGGCAGGGCAGCAGCCGGCCAGCGGTTCTCATCTTTCCTCGGGACAGGGGACAAAAAAAGTTGACAAATTTGGTTAAGAAGAATAAAATACATTACAGAGACCGGAAGCAGTGAATACAATACAAACTAACTTGCCATGGCATTATGAAACGATAATGCTTACTCCGTGATATTAACTAATGAGCTGCGTGGACTACCTTCTAGCGTTCATCTTGGTGCTCTTCTCTGTCGCTGCTCTGACTCCCAACGTGTGACTTTTTGCTACTTTATTGATCTTTTCTGAAAGAAATATGTATTAATGAGGTTTATTTTTCCGTATTTATGGAATATACATTATGTGTTTTCTACAAGTATAATCATCGAGAATTAGCAAGAGTTACTTTAGCGATGGACAGTCAGCAAGAACCGCTTGACCAAGTTAGCAGTTAGTGGTGAGGCAGTATTTGCACTGCGTGTGTTTGCTGAGGGGTAATGACTGAGGTGGCAGGAGGTGGTTTTGTGGTTAGTGTTGACTCCCCGCCAGAGTGCTGCGGCTGATGAAGCAAAGAAAAATAGAGACACAGTCAAGGAAAATACGTGTGAACCATTTAAGTAGTGCCCAGTGTTGAAATGTAAAGGTTTCCACGCCAGAGGTTAACAGAGTGTGAGGCGGGTGGTGCTGGGGGTCACTGGTGAAAAATACCTCCACTTTATCACTTTTTTTTTGCATTGGGATGACACTTGAAAGCGAATCGTGAACAGTATTTTATACATTAGTATACGTTCACAACATAACAAATGTTTTGACTTAAAAAAATAGTAGGTGTTAAATCTTATGTAGCCTCGAAGGAATAAGAATTACCTTACCTAGGATTACAATTTGTGCCAGAAGAAAAATGGTCACATGTAATGGAAGTTGGCGTCTGAGTGTGGGGTCACCAAGGGGCTTGCTCTGTTGTTTACACTAACTCTACCTCAGCCCAACCTGGGTAGGTAGACTTTTCCAGTTATAAATATAAATACTTATTATTATTATTGTTATTATTATTATTATTATTATTATTATTATTATTATTATTATTATTAGCTGCCTGAGGGCAAAGTTGTTATTGTTTTTGTTTTGTTTTTTACTCATAGTTTGGGAGAAAAATATTTCAGAAATGTATTTGCCTATTTTACTGTGAATTTATGTACAAACCTGGTGATAGGTCAAGGTAAAAGAGATCACTTACCACAGGTGCTAAAACTGGAGACATATTATAATAAGAGATCATTTGTTAATAAATTTGCTATAATGTACAATTATTTATATAATTTTTCTTTGAGAACTTGCTGTAATACTTTTGGAGGTGAATAAGGACGAAATTTATATCGTGCTAAACTTACAAAACTTATAATTGTTGTCTGTTTAAACACAAAAATTTGAATATAGAGATTTAGGTTAAATTATATCATGGTATAAAAATCATGCATCATCCATAGCAAAAATCTATTGCACAATATTCCTTTGGTTTAGGTTTATTGTATTACCCGCCGCAGTGTACGATACTGTATCCCACTTTCCGTAGCCTAGCCTTCAATGGCCAGTTATGATTTCTGCAGTTGTGTTTCCTCCAGAGTAATGCACTGCCTGAGAAAGTTATAATTTTGTTAATTGGACTAATATTGATTCGTGCTTGAGGTTGTAGGAAAGTAGAAATTTCTTCAACAGATCGTGGAAGGACTAACATGAATAGTGATGAAGTTGAATATAAGTATCAATTATATTACCATACGTTTTCAGTTTGATGTGTAAGGCTTTGACGTCTTACTTGATGTATCAGCCTGGGTATAACTGACATAGGTAACGATTTCATAATAATTTTAGAACAGTCGAAACTTAATCTCACCAAAAATAACTTTGAAGAGTCGGAACGCAAAACGTAAAATAATATTGTCGAGCTTACAGTACAGTTCATCGTAGCCGAGCTCTACGCTACTAGTGGTCGGGCTACTTAATGTAAGTTTACATCATTCAGCTACGCCAAAATGCTGATGCTCTGGTTTCGCTCATACAGTAGTTATCAGTGACGATCTAAGAAGAAGCCTCATGTGATTAGGTTGTAGTGGACGTCTCCCCTACAAGCTGCCACGCCACCACCTGTTACCGCCTTCCCTAGCAACCAAGCGTATCCGCATTCCATTGCCCGCCGTATCTTAGCAACGGAACTAGTCACCGGCTACTTCTCGGGTTTTCCCACCATGACTCATAGCCGCTGCTGGGTGTATATAAGCTCTGTCTCTCCATTGAGATGCATTCTGACCAATCTTCTTGAACAAGCAACATCTCCTCCAGCAAGCTCCACACTGTTAACATTTCATTCAACCAGGAGGCCAGCAACAGGCAACATCTTCTCTAACGGAGCTCCTGCACACATACCTCCTTCGACAAGCTACTCACCGCACGTCTCTACCAAGCAGCCCCTCACCACACAGCACCTCCAGCACCAGACTGTCTATCATATAACTTATATATTATACAAGAAAACCACATTAGAGTTTCCTTCCATCCTGAGTGCTAGACAACTTTAATATCTCGATACCCCTACAATGGTGACTCCCGGAGATAAGCACTCACACAGGATGGAGGACGGACGGATCTCTCTGCCGATTTTCAACCACAACGTCGAGGACTGGCTTGACCATGTGGAAGCAGCCCTCGCCGGCTCACGAGCGACCGACGAACAAAAGTATTGCGCCCTGCTTTGTGCCTTACCCACGGAAGTGGCCACGCGGGTCTCACAAACCATTTCCAACCCTCCAGATCACAACAAATTCGCTACCCTGCGGGCTGCCTTGAAGACGTGTTATCAACAGACCAGCCCCAATCTCCTGCAAGATCTATCCTCTACCTCCCTCGGGAACTCAACCCCGGGACGTCTCTGGGAGGAGATGTGTCGGCTGAACTCCCGTCACACAGACAGACTCCCCGACTCTATCCTGCGCCAGCTTCACGCACAAAAGCTACCCACAGAAGTACGCAACATCCTGTCCGCAGTAGATTACTCTACGACACCGGAACTATATGCAACCGCGGCAGATAGAATTTTTAACGAATGCGCTGCTGCACCCCTTGCCGCCACGGTCACACCAGTACCTACCATCGAACTTGTAAGCCGGGTCAACACCCCTCAGCCGAGCAATTCCTCACAAGACATCAAGGACCTGTTGCAAATTTTGAACCGCAGGATGGACACTGTTGAGCAGTTCTGCTCCTCCATACCCGCTGCTGCGCCGGTTCCTGACTCACACACTACGCCCTACAAGTTCCGACACACAGCAGCCAACCCCCAGCACAACAAATTTACCCTCTGCTGGTATCACCAGACTTTCGGCCGCTATGCTCGAAACTGTGAGCCCTATTGCACCTATTCGGGAAACGGCAACACCGGAGGCTGGTAGACGCCTCAGCCTCCGTCCCTCCAGGCGTCTCATTACTGCGCGTCACCGACCGCACCTCCGGCAAGAAGTTTCTCATCGACACCGGTTCATCGGTCAGCCTCATCCCTCCCTCACTACGAGACAAGTCAAAGCAACCCTCGTATGACCTGTTCGCTGCCAACGGTACCTCCATCGCCTCCTACGGCGTACGCACCCTCGCCTTAGACCTCGGTCTGCCCAAGACTCTGCGTTGGTTATTCGTGATAGCAGACGTGTCTCAACCCATCCTTGGTTTCGACTTCCTCACCTTCCACAAGCTCGGCGTCAAACCAAGTCATCTATGCCTCATTCATGAGCCTACAGCACGCAAGATCCAGGGTTCTCGTGCCAGACACACGGACGCTATCACCTGTCTTGCGCCTTCCAACGAGTTCTCCTCCCTGCTCGACGAATTCAAGGAGCTTTTCTCACCCCGAGTCTCCCTACCCCCACCACCTACGTCGGGAATTTTCCACCACATCGAAACCAAAGGACCACCAGTCTTTTCACGCCCTCGCCGCCTGCGCCCTGAGCTCCTGTACACAGCCAAAGCAGAATTCAACAAACTACTGCAAGACGGCATCATTCGCCCTTCAAGGAGTCCCTGGGCATCGCCTCTTCACATGGTTCCTAAGCAAACACCCGGCGAGTGGAGGGTGTGTGGCGACTACAGAGCCCTGAATCTCGTCACCAAACCTGACAGGTACCCTATTCCGCATGTCCAGGACTTTCACCACAAACTTCATGGCAAGACTATCTTCTCGAAGATCGACTTGGAGCGTGCCTTCCACCAGATCCCAGTAGCACCGGCAGATACCCAGAAGACAGCCATCACCACTCCGTTCGGACTCTTCGAGTACACTTTCATGAGTTTTGGCTTACGCAATGCAGCACAGACTTTCCAGAGGTTCATGGACCATATGCTTCGCGACCTCGATTTTGTCACCGTCTACATTGACGACATCCTCGTCGCATCTTCGACGCCTGCCGAGCACCACCACCACCTACAACTCCTTCTCCAACGCCTGCAGAACAACAACATGAAAGTTCATCCTGCTAAGTGCGTCTTTGGAACCTCGGCCATCGATTTCCTCGGTCACAGAGTCTCGCCCAGTGGCATACAACCCCTACCACAGAAGATAACCGCGATTAGGGAGTTCCCCAAACCTGAAACGGCGAAGAAACTCCGGGAGTTCCTGGGTTTAGTCAACTACTACCACCGCTTCATTGACAAAGCTGCCACCGTCCTAGCCCCCCTACACGACCTTCTCAAGGGACGCCCAAAGAAGTCTCACAAGTCTCTCATGTGGACTCAAGAGGCTACTACGGCATTCACCACTATCAAACAGCACATCACACGCCTCACCCTCCTGGCCCACCCCGCACCTAACGCCCGGACCACTCTCACAACAGACGCTTCTTCTACTGCAGTGGGCGCCGTCTTACAGCAGGAGATCAACGGAACTTTCATGCCCGTTGCTTTCTTCTCACAACGGCTTCAACCACCACACCTCAAGTACAGCGCTTTTGATCGAGAACTCCTGGCCATATACTTGGCTGTCAGACATTTCCAACACTTCCTCGAGGCCCGTCAGTTCACCATCTTCACTGATCACAAGCCCCTCGTCCACGCTTTCGCTTCAGCTTCCCAGTCACATACACCTCGTGTCCTGCGCCACTTGGCTTACATCTCGGAGTTCTCCAGCGACGTCCAACACATTAAAGGCAGCCACAACGAGATCGCCGACGCCCTCTCTCGTTGTATATCCACCATTCTTCCCTCATCTCCACCCATTGATTATGGGCAGCTAGCCGCGGCTCAAGAGAAAGACGAAGACCTGGCAGCTTACAAGACATCCCCCTCAGGCCTCATACTCCAAGAACTCCCTGTTCCTGGCACAAAGATAAAATTGTGGTGCGACGTATCCTGTGGACAGCCTAGACCGTTCGTGCCTCACGTCCACCGCCGCGCTGTTTTCGACCGCATCCATGGTCTCAGCCACCCGGGTGTGCGGGCCTCCCAGCGCCTCCTCACGCAACGTGTCGTCTGGCCCGGCATCAAGTCTGATACTAAGAAATGGGCTGCCCAGTGCCTAGCCTGCCAGTCCTCCAAAATACATCGTCACATACGGGCCCCCTTACAAGCCTTTCCTATTCCCAAAGGACGTTTTCAAGTAGTACACCTCGACATCGTGGGACCTCTTCCATCATCCTACGGTAGCACCTACATCTTCACCTGCATCGACCGTTTCACCAGGTGGACAGAAGCAATTCCCATGCCCAACGCTACAGCAGAGACTACTGTCCGCGCCTTCATGTCCGGTTGGGTTTCCCGTTTTGGCCCCCCCGCTACCGTAATCACTGACCGAGGAGTACAGTTTGAGTCACAACTCTGGCAGCACCTCCTACAGTTCCTCGGCACGTCTAGACAACGCACTACAGCATACCACCCTCAAGCCAACGGCATGGTAGAACGTTTTCACCGGCAGCTGAAGGACGCACTCAAGGCACAGCACGACCCTTACAGCTGGACTGATGCGCTTCCCTTAGTGCTCCTCGGCATCCGTGCGTCACACAAGGAGGATATGGACTGTAGCCCAGCAGATCTGACACTAGGCGAGCCCCTTCGGCTACCCGGGGATTTCTCACTCCCTCCTGATCCCAATCAAGCCACTCCAGCCGTTCGTCACGACTTACTCCAAAAGCTACGACAAGCAGTTTCTGCATTCAGAGCTACTGCTCCACGCCAGCCTACTCGGCGCCCTGAACACATCCCTCCTGCACTACTCACAGCCGAGTATGTTTTCGTCAGGCATGATGCTCACCGCAACCCATTACAACGCCCCTACGATGGACCCTTCCAGGTGGTTACCCGTTCTGCAAAGTTCCTGACAATTATCCGGAATGGCAGACATGACACCGTCAGCATAGACAGAGTCAAACCGGCCGCCTTACCCGTCGGGCCCCCAGCCCAGCAGCACCATCAACAAACTACGCCTGCACCAGTCCACCCGCAGTTACCACCGGCAGCAACACCACGCCCACGACATTTCTGGGCACCCTCTTTTCACCCTCATGTACAACCTGCTCCTGTCATAGAACCTGAACCTGTAGTAAGCCTCCCTCCTATCATAGAACCTGCTCCTGTCATAGACCCTCCTCCTGTCATAGAACCTGAACCTGCTCCTGCCATGGACCCTCCTCCTGACGCAGCCCCTGCAGCAGCAGGAGCACAACAACCATTGCTTGTACAACCTCCTCTAATCCCAAACCCTCTTTCTCCTCCTAATTCTCCCACAGGTTTTGTGTCACTGGACGGAGTTGTTACACGTAGCGGTCGAGTCGTACATACACCTGCCCGGTATGTGTTATGTGTGGGACACAACCCGGACAACATCCAGCCTCCCGCCGCGCCGGGAGGGGAGGGGGAGTATTGTAGTGGACGTCTCCCCTACAAGCTGCCACGCCACCACCTGTTACCGCCTTCCCTAGCAACCAAGCGTATCCGCATTCCATTGCCCGCCGTATCTTAGCAACGGAACTAGTCACCGGCTACTTCTCGGGTTTTCCCACCATGACTCATAGCCGCTGCTGGGTGTATATAAGCTCTGTCTCTCCATTGAGATGCATTCTGACCAATCTTCTTGAACAAGCAACATCTCCTCCAGCAAGCTCCACACTGTTAACATTTCATTCAACCAGGAGGCCAGCAACAGGCAACATCTTCTCTAACGGAGCTCCTGCACACATACCTCCTTCGACAAGCTACTCACCGCACGTCTCTACCAAGCAGCCCCTCACCACACAGCACCTCCAGCACCAGACTGTCTATCATATAACTTATATATTATACAAGAAAACCACATTAGAGTTTCCTTCCATCCTGAGTGCTAGACAACTTTAATATCTCGATACCCCTACAAGGTCATAAGTCGAAGCACCAACTGTTACCCTCTGTTACGTCATGTACAGTAGAGAGAGCCTAATGATGCTGATTCACTAAACAGGACAAATAATATACAGTACTGTACTGTATGTTGTAATTCACACATTATTTAAATGTTTTAGAAGACAAGGAACAATAAAGTTATTTTTTTAACTGTGAAAATATAAAGTTTAGTGTTGTTAGATCTGGCGCAGAATAAGATTATATATATATATATATATATATATATATATATATATATATATATATATATATATATATATATATATATATATATATATATATATATATATATACAAAATCACACGGGAAAAGGGAAACAACGTTGTTTCCCCTTTCCGTGTGATTTTATCAAGATTTATCTTATCCACGTTTTTTCATTGTGAATCTACATGAAATATATATATATATATATATATATATATATATATATATATATATATATATATATATATATATATATATATATATATATATATTTATTTATTTATTTATTTATTTATAGCGTAATCTGTAATCATGGGGATTTGGAACATGGCACAAATCTTCCTCATACATTTATTATCTTATTGGGTGTGTTGTGGGTGATTCCGGCCGCCTGACCTCGGCTGGTCCTGAGGTATCTTGCACGTATTCCTGCCTATGAGGCTCGCTCCAGCGTCCTCCTGCCTCTGAGCCTCACCCCAGATGTTCCTGGGACATCCTGCGCGCCCTCCTGCCTCTAAACCTCACCCCAGCTGTTCCAAAGATATCTTGCACGCCTTCTTGCCTATGAGGCTCACCCTAGCGTCCTCCTGCCTCTGAGGTTCACCCTAGCGTCCCCCTGCCCCTGAACCTCACTCCAGTGGTTCCTGGGGCATTTTGCACGCCCTCCTATCTCTGAGGCTTACCCATGCAATCTTCATCCATCGTGTTGATGAGCAAGCCGTCACACCGGGTTATGGGGCCGGCCAGTACTCTGGTAACCTCCTCCTCTGTCCGCGGCGGTGCAAGCGGAACAGGGCGGGGCAGGGAACAATTTGACAGACTCCACGGCATAGTGGCATGCCAGACAGTGATTAGTTGTTGTCTACCAGGTATTCTTATGGCGTTCCTCTTAGTACTCACACACTTACCGCATCAACATAACGAAACTTACCTAATCCATCCTAAACGTAGAACAAAGGAAGAATACTAGAGGATATCTTGGTGGGCAAGAACCAATCAGCGCCTGTCATGTCCGCATAGCGTAGATTTTTTAGCGTGGTGGACTCAGCCACCCTCTCTCTCTACACCGGCTGCTGCCATAGCAAATTTTGACAGCGGGTGTTGATGATATCGTCAAATAGAGATTAAGAAGAAATTATTGTGGTGGTATGTTACGAGACGTGTGTGTATGTGGGGTGGGGGGTACTAACACTTCGAAAATGAAGCGATAACTGTGCTTGTGTAACCTACTTGTATTAACATGATGTGCGGTACTGCATTTGAATGAGACACAATCTTCCTTCAAAATGAGTACTGTCACATCACAACTCCTTTATGCTAAGGTATAATTTGGGGCAGGGTTGGTGATGGCAAGGCGTTGTGGTCAGTAAGGTACCTGGTGGGTATGGTGCGTGTCTCAGTCAATGTGTAGCGTAAGACGTAAGTGATAGAGAGAAGGGCCGGTTGGTGGGTGGCGGTAAAGGAGAAAAGGGAGGTAGATAGTAAAGGTGGAGGAGAGAATGGGTGGGTGGTGGTAAATGTAAAGAGGGGGTCAATAGGACAGATGTTGGAGAGAATGGGTGGGAGTAGTGGACATGAGAGAGGTGGATAGGGCAGGTGGTAGAGAGAAAGGTTGATGGGTGGTGTATGAGGGAGACGGTGGCGGGGCCCGGCAGCCTGACCTAGTCGATGATGGATGATCCACTATGGCAATATTACCATTATGTGTGGCCGCCTGCCCTCACCACTAATGTCACATGCCAACACCCATATTTCTTCTCTAAATGATGTGTCTGTGAAGAGGTCATCGCTTAAAAGGCCATTACCGTAACAGTATGGAGATGGTATTCTACTTGAACCATATATATTGACGAAGCCGAGGGTGAAATGTCATCATTAGCGTATGGAGATGTTCTCAGGGGAGTGTCTACAAGAACCGTCATAATATATTCAGTCCAGCAAGCGTCATCACCCACCCCGTGATTTGGGCAGCCACTGGCACCACACCAATACCAATACAGAAGAACAGTGGAGATCTTGTACTATAATGGTAAAGTGACTTTAATATGCAGATGTATTCACTTACAAAATACAAATACTAGCGTGCAAAACAAGAAAGAAAATATTATAACAGTATGTCAGAAAACTCGTTTATAAAAGCCTAATAGCAACTCTTAGTTAAGCGGGTGTAGGTTATCATCCCACTCTCTGATTACTGTGTGAGGACGTACACAGTAATAATTGGTCACAATATGGAGTTATTGGGAGCCGGAGAAAATGTGGTACAGTGAGAGAACACGCGTGCCTGGCCCTCAGCACCACCACCTCACACAGCGTGCCTGGCTCTCACAGCATCACATCCCTGCCATCACTTACACTGGACTTCCCGTAGTTATTTATAACCAGATAATTAGCGGCTGTATCGAGTTGTGCCGCCATAATTGGTTCTTTGTTGAGGTCACGAGGAAAATAATGTCCAGTTTTAATTGAGCTTGACAAGAGGATGGGTGGGAGACCAACACGAGACCGCCAGCGATAGTGTCGTAACTCAGGGGTGTCCGGGCGTGGTGGTAATCAATAAACTAACATTACCTGTAAGTAACAGCTCTTGCAGAAGTAAACACCGCTATGATTACAATTTACAAGACATTGTTTCACGACACCACGTTTTGTTGGTCACGAGAGAGCCTCCGTAACCTGGTAGTAATTTTTGTTTGGCGCAAACATCCCCTGGACGTCATCTTACTGTCCAACACACACACTGCCTCACACCTAACATGGGTTGGGATATATTGACATGGGTAATACAGGCTTGATTTTTGGCTCGTGTTAATCAGTTATTTGATCTCGGAGGATAAAGTACTGTAGTTTAAGTGTAAAATTAACACATTAGCCTTGAAGTCCTCAGAGTCTCTACCACTCTCTCTGACTTTACTGACTCTTTAAACAATGTTGGCGTCACACACACCACCACCGTCTTGTGTATGGAGAGGCGCGACACGTGTGAGCAACAGGCTGGTTACTGCTGCTGGTGGTGTTACGGCCGCTTTACTTTGTCTTTCCTTGGTGAAATAAATAAAGGGAACAGCACCCAGCTTAATCACAGGTTGCTGCTTCCTTGTAGGGTTTACCGTGATGTAGTGACGTTTCTGAATGTGAATATCACACCAACTGTATCTTGACTATCAGGGTATTTTGATGGTGATATTTTAACCAGTGGGATATGTCCTTGTATTGCCTCCCCCCCCCCCCCCCCACATCACCTCCCGTTGCTCCTCCTTCGCCACATCTCCACTCAAGCATTTTAGATTCAAGTTAATATAATTAATCAGTAATGTAATAACAGGTGTAATATAACAAACTCCAATTCATTCTCCCCCCCCCCTCTTTAGCGTGGGGGTCGACCTTTGTCACTGGTACGAGGCTCGCTGCTCACAGGTTCCTCCCCGGGGGCCAACCTGCGCCTCGTGCTTGCGCATGTCACTCGCTATACCACCGTTAATTTGTGACTGTTATCTCAGCCTTTGTGTATGATCGTTCCTCTAAGTTAAGAAGTCAACATTCATAGTATTATTAGCGAGGGTATTGTAGCTACCGGGTCGAGTAATGTGTCCCGTCAACTGAGGACGAGGGAATCAGTCTAGGAATTTTATCGTCGCTGTCTAATTTCGATTTTCCACTTCGGCCGTTAACCATGTCTTACAGATTAGTTTAACCAGTTAGAAGCTTCCTCCTGGGTGAAGGTGTTGATTGGAGGAGTGAGTGGGACTGTAGATGAGGGAGTGTGAACAAAGGTGGACATACAGTAGTACCCTGAACACAGGAGTGTATGTGTGTGTGTGTGTGTGGAGGTAGTGCAAAATATAGATCGGAATAGAAAAAAAAATGGTCGATAATCGTGTGTCTGTTTGTGTTTGTGACATTTTTATTGCTGTTCTAAATGCTTGTATGAGTGTTTAATGAGTTTTTGAGTGCGTTATGTGTTTTGAGTGTGTCTATGTGTGTTTGAGTGTTGATGTGTTTTTTGTTGTATTTGTGTTTTGGGTGTTTATGTGTTTTGAGTGTGTTTATGTGTTTTGAGTGTGTTTATGTCTTTTGAGTGTGTTGTGTGTGTTTATGCGTATTTTGGTCTGTTTTTGTTTTTGTGTGCAGTCATGATTGTGTGCGTTAATTCTCAGGTTCATTAACACATACATACACCTTCCCACGAGAGCTTACGATTCGAGGCTGTGTACCAATTCTCGGATATTCCTGCAGTAAGAAATTCCTCTCTAACTAAAAATAATAAATAATGGCTGCCCCTCGTGTAACGAGGATGACCTGCCCTTGGCGTGAATTTGTTTAGGGTGGAGAATCAATTATTGCTGAGTAGACAGAGGAAAATGGTGTAGAGAAACATGCCCATAGTTTCACCCTGCCCGGGGATCAAACCTGGATCCGTTCGCTTGCCAGACAAGCATGTTGACCATTACACCACAGGTCGACTCATTCTGACTTTCAAGTTTTTGGACGACAAGAAAATGGCTTTGAAAATGGCGTAAAAGTTGCACTGTATCGTAATTTGATCGAGCAGTCATGAAATATGCGGGTTTTTTTTATAATTATACTGCAATTATATTTCCAATGGCTTTGTAACTTTCATGAAGCACATTACCGTTGTTAATAACACTATATTTTACGGTAATACACATTGTATTACGCGAATATCAATGAAGTTTATGGAAATATTTCTTGCGTATCTCAAAAACTTAAATTCATTAAAGTGTATATATTATCATTACAGCAGACAACATACTGTATACTGTTGTCATTATATTACAGTCATCTGTGGGTGATAGTACTACAAGCTGCCTCTGTATTGTTTAAGATGTGTGACCGATGTAACAGTCCCGAAAAATACTCTTATTCGAGTGTTTTGGACGATAACCGTTATCACCAGCCAGCCTCCTACATATCGTGAATAGTATAATTTACTTGATATGGTTCGCAGAAATGAAGAATAGCTAATGTTAAGTGAGTTTTCTAATGACAGAGGTCAAAGGTCAGGTCTTACAACGTCGCCCTTTGAACGTTTATGTGAAATTATCTTTCACCGGGCCACCATAACTGCCTTGATCAAGCCAGCTGCACGATAATTAAGAGTGGCGATTACTTATAGGTGAGTCGACCCGACTTTCTCCACCCAGTGATAGGTAAGACGGTGGAGTGGAGGGCTGGGGCGGTAGGGAGAGTTGAGGGCGGGAGCGGCAGGAAGAGTGGAAGGGCTGGAGCAATAGGGAGAGACAGACTGTGGAGGGCTGGGGCGGTAGGGAGAGTGGAGGGGGGAGGATTCAACAGTTTTGCCAGGTCTGCCCGGCCAAATTTCCCTATCAGCGCCCTCAACATTTTCGTTTTTGACATGAAATTTCCCTAGTCGAGGCGGCCATATAATGTGTACAAGAGTAGTAGTTACAAAGCGAATGAGCAAACGTTATTTATATCACCCCATAAGCTAGTGCAGGATATTCAGCCGAAAAAGCAACAATCTTTGCGTTGTACTGGGTGTGTCTGTGCTTCATTCTTATGGTATTCGACCAGAAGACAACACCTCTGTTGATATGCTGAGGAAGATAATTATACTCTGCTCCTCTTAGGCTCTGGCCAGAAGTTGCCGGGACAGGTGTTTGTTGAAGTCAGATATTGGTTCCAGCTGAATGTAAATTATTATTTTTTTGTGTGTCTTCGTCTATTTGCCACAATAACAGACGGGTACATATTAAAATATATCACACTGTATATTACTACACAATATACAGATTCGTAAAGAGATTTAACATGAAAATCTCCAGTTTGTAACTGAAGGTAGCAGTTCCCCGGCACTTTATTTAACCTTCCCTCGCTGTTGGCGGAGTATGAAGGCTGCTTCTCAACTGATAGCCGCTTCACCTCATGTAGGATTAAATGATAAGGAGGAGGTGTGTTCATAAGGGCCCGGGCATCGCTGTTATTTGGCTCCATTACGTTATGTTACGGCACAATAACCTGTCTCTCTGGCCTCTGCCCAGTGATGTTGAATCGGTCTCTCTCTATACATAGGATGAGGAACCAAACCTTTTTTTACTGTTTATTTTCATCTTCCATTTTGTTTTGCTAATTTTGATATTTTAATGGACTTTAAATGCTCTTAGAGGAAACAATTTGATGATGAAATCGCTGAAAAATATATTAATTTATATTTTATTAAAGTCTACCCCGTAATATATGGATGACATTATGACCTGACCTCATGTTTTTAAGGTCACCCTGTATATTTAAGCCTCGCTCTGTCCTTGTAATCCAGTTGCCTCTGAAGATGTCTTGAATAAAGACGAAAGCTAAGGTGCTCCGTTGTTTCCCCTTTTCCCGTGTGACTTTATCAAGATATATATATATATATATATATATATATATATATATATATATATGCAAGTAAATCACTGTAGGTGCTCGTGATCTAGGTATATGCTGATAACCACCAGGAAAGAAGAAAACACGAAGTTCCCAAGCGCTTTCGTGTAATTCACATCTTCAGGGGTGAGTACAGACTAGATAGAGTAATGCAGAACAAGATGAATATATACAGAGGAGGGTGAGACCAGATCCACAATGGTCAGGTAATGACCCTACTAATCTTTAAATGGCACACAACGGTTGGTGGTTGGGTCAGATGGGACAGTGACCCGCCCTCTCACCTGATCACAAATCTTCTTAATTACAAAGTTGTCCAGCTTGTACATGCCGTTACTCAAATTCATGTTGAATGCTTCGGTATGTTTAATAAGACTAGATTCTATGATGTTCCTACTATCAATTGAATTACATGGTAATATTGAGGAGGCATTATCCCAGTCAATGCAATGCTTGTTATCCCTCAAATGAACAAACAGAGCATTGGATTCCTGGCCTGTCCTGACACTGTATTTGTGTTGTTTAATTCTAGTTACAAGATCTTTACCTGTCTGGCCTAAGTAAAACATATTACATTCCTTGCAAGGAACTTTATAAATGCAACCAACAACACACTGTTCATTTGCATCTTAAGAGTTGAATAGTTAGTGGTTAGGATGAAAGTCGGAATGAAGTGTATTATCACTATCCCATTATTTATCTCTACATCTTCTTCCTCAGGTTCGAAGATCGCCACCCTGCGTGGCTCAGACCCTGACGGTGATCCGTTGACCTTCGGCGTGCGAGGGGTTGAGGGCCGCGACCTCCTGAGGATTGAACAGAATGGCGCCAATGAGGCCAACGTGTACCTGAGAAAGGCCCTGGACAGAGAGGTAACCTGCGGCACAGTGAGACAGGGATGATAATAGGTGTGTCTGTGGATTGTCGGAAAGGGATAAAGAATATAAAGGATGGGTTATGAGTGTCAGTAGTTAGGACAGGCTGCTGCTGCTGAGAGGTCAGGAGGAAGAGAATGGTGATAAATAAGGTGAAGGATGGAATTGTCATTGGCTACAATTGTTAAATTTTGGCTGAATAACTTGATGCCAACATCCAGAATACGTGTAAATAATGTAGTTACAGTTGTACGAACGGTGCTTCAAGAATTAATGAAAATTATTATTAATTTATGCTGTATGGTTTGAGATTAGTACTGTGAGGTTTAATGCCCTCTTGACATGTCCTCCACAGATCAAGGATGAGTACACGATGGTACTGACGCTCACAGACAATAAGCTTGGTGAAGGGCAGTTCATTACACAGTCTATGCTGCTCCTTGTTGAGGACATCAATGACAACGAACCAATCTTCCGGCCTTATGAGTCTTCAGTGGTCGTTGATGAGAATGCTCCACCCCGAGTGCTGGCCACGCTGCTTGCCACCGACCAAGATGAAGGGCCGTTTGGACAGGTGAAACAAACTTATCCTTAGATTGACTTACAATCAGCCATTCATGAATATATGATTGCCTCAGTATTTTGAATAATTTTACCATCTCCGTAAAACTAAATTTTTATATTTGCAGTGTTAATGTAAGATATTAATATCTAGTTAAAAAATATTGGTAATCCCACATGGTGTGTTAATAGGTTATCTACCGTCTGGATGCAGACTCTGAAAGCGACGCTGAGAAGTTTACAGTAAACACTTTAGACGGGAAAGGCATATTGAGGCTTGTTGGTGATCTCGACTACGAGAGGAAGTCCCTCTACCAACTTAGGGTAAGATGCCACCCTGATTCACACCTACTGCATTTGTTAATTTAAGTGCTCCATATGTGCATCTAAAAACTTATGCTTGCAATCAGATTCCTTTGTATGTCTCCAGAATCAAATTAACATAACTTTGTTTATCTGAACTTGGTGAAAATGGTCCCTAGAAACCCCTTTACTTATATGTTGTTTTATGTATTTCATTATCGGAAGTTATTTTTCCATATCCTCTCTACAGTACACCATTTGTGGACATGACTTGCTCCTTGCTTGACTTGTTCTTCCTCACATAACTTGTTCTTCCTCACATGAATTGTTCTTCCTCACATGACTTGTTTCCCTATTGACTTGTTCTTCCTCACACAACTTGTTCTTCACATAACTTGTTCCTCCTTTGACATGTTCTTCCTCACATAACTTGTTCTTCACATAACTTGTTCCTCTTTGGACATGTTCTTCCTCACGTGACTTGTTCCTCCTTTGACATGTTCTTCCTCATATAACTTGTTCTTCACATAACTTGTTCCTCCTTTGACATGTTCTTACTCACATGACTTGTTCCTATTTTGACATGTTCTTCCTCACATGACTTGTTCCTAGTTTGACATGTTCTTCCTCACATAACTTGTTCTTCCAACTTTGACATGTTTGTCCTCACATGACTTGTTCCTCCTTTGACATGTTCTTCCTCACATGACTTGTTCCTCCTTTGACATGTTCTTCCTTACATGGCTTGTTCTTCCTCTCATGACTTGTTCTTCCTCCTTTGACATGATCTTCCTCACATGACCTGTTCTTCTTCCTTTGGCTTGTTCTTCCTCACATGTTTTGTTCTTCCTCCTTTCACATGTTCTTCCTCACTCGACTTGCTCTTCCTCACACTTGTTCTTCCTCACACGACTTGTTCATCCTCACACTTGTTCATCCTCACACGACTTGTTCATCCTCACATGACTTGTTCATCCTCACATGACTTGTTCTTCCTCCTTTGATGTTCTTCCACACACGACTTGTTCTTCCTCACACGACTTGTTCTTCCTCACATGACTTGTTCATTCTCCTATGATATGTTCTTCCACACATGGCTTGTTCTTCCTCACATGACTTGTTCATTCTCCTATGATATGTCCTTCCTCCCTTGACCCGTGTCCTATTCATGACCTGTTTTTCCTGCCATGTTTTTGTTTCCCCAATTATTCTTCTTTCCACCATTTGTTCTCCGTCTTATCCTGGAACAAGTATTTTACACCCATGATCTTTGTGCTTTCCTATGACAATTTCTTCCCCCTTCAATGTCATTTTCTTATCTGACCTGTCATATTCCCCTGCTTCTCCCACAGGTACTGGCAGTGGACCGGGCTATCAGTGGGCGGGTCAACACGGGAACAGCGGCATTGGTGGTGCGGGTCAATGACATTGAGGATCAACCACCTCAGTTCATTCAGGCACCACCTGTCACCCGTATCCCTGAAGACATCCCCGTTAACTCCGGCGTTCTTGAAGGTCAGTGTCAACCTCTACGCCAGTCTTACCATGGCAAGTGTGGCAGGTATTTTTTTCCTCATCCTCTACACCTTTGTCTTTATGAATCATGTGCCTATAATATTGACCTCAACACTGTAGTCTCACTAGCAGGTGTCTGTACCGTGCCCACTATACCTGCATTTCACTATCAGGTGTGTTTATATCTTTGTACATCAACATTTCGTCTACAGGTGTATCTGTCTTGCCCTTTACACCTGTGTAATATTGGACCAGGTTTAGCTTGCATCTTGTCTAACAAATCTGCTGACGTTTTTTAGGAAAGTCTTCGAGGTAGTAGATAATGACGAAAATTACGATGTTATTTACTTAGACTTCAGCAAAACATTTGACAGAGTACCGCATCAGAGGCTTCTCAGAAAAATTAAGGCTCATGGTATCGAGGGGAAAGTTTTAAATTGGATAAAATCATGGCTCACCGATAGAACGCAGAGGGTCAGCGTAGATGGTGTTAAATCTGAATGGGGTCGTGTAACCAGTGGGGTTCCCCAGGGGTCAGTACTAGGTCCACTCTTGTTCATAATCTACATAAACGATCTAGATACTGGGATCAGCAGTGACATAAGCAAGTTTGCGGTTGACACCAAAATAGGGCGGCAGATTAATTCAGGGCAGGATGAAAATGCATTACAGGAGGATCTAAATAAACTGCAGGGGTGGCCTGAAAAATGGCAAATGAAATTCGACACCAGCAAGTGCAGCGTACTTAATATTGGAAGAACAAATACTGTCAATGTATACAGCCTTGACAACATTAACCTAGAGAAGTCGACTTGTGAAAGAGACCTAGGGGTACTTGTAAGCCCGGACCTACGGCCTAGAAAACAGTGCGTTAATGTTCGAAATAAGGCAAACAGAGTATTGGGTTTTATATCTAGAAGTGTAAGTAATAAGAGTGCAGAGGTCTTATTGCAACTATATCTTGCGCTAGTCAGGCCGCACCTCGATTATGTGGTTCAGTTCTGGTGCCCTTATTATAGAATGGATATCAATTCACTAGAGTCGGTGCAGCGAAGAATGACGAAAATGATTCCGGGACTTAGAAACCTTCCATATCATGATAGGTTAAAGAAACTAAACTTGCATTCCCTACAAAGACGAAGAGTGTGGGGAGATATGATAGAAGTATTTAAGTGGGTGAAAGGAATCAATAAAGGGGATATAGATAAAGTTCTTATAATATCCGAGCAGGATAGGACTCGGAGCAACGGATTCAAGTTGGATAAGTTTAGGTTTAGGAGGGAGATAGGAAGAAACTGGTTCACAAATAGGGTGGTGGACGAGTGGAACAAGCTTAGCAACTTTGTAGTAAGTGCGGGAACTCTGGAAAATTTCAAAAGGAGGCTAGATAGATTCATGGATGATAGAGAGTGGTAGTAGCTCTCGACAGGAGCTGCCATGCACAGGCCAACCGGCCTATTGCAGACTCCTTATTTTCTTATGTTCCCGTTTGCACCTGTCTTTGCAGACTAGTGTAGCCGGTGTCTTTATCTTACCCTTTACGCTTATGCCTCATTAGACAAAGTGTAGGAGGTGTCTGTCTCTCCCACCACACTTATGTCTTGTAGAATCAGGTGTAGCAGGTATCATTGTCTTCCTTGCTACAACTGTCTCTTATTGGATCAAGTGTAGAAAGTATTTTTGTCTCACCCTCTGTATTGTTATCTCACTTGATCAGAAGTAAAAGATACTGTGGACCCTGCATCTGTTTCTCCCAGTACTGTACACTTGTATCTCAGGAGCCCAGATGTAGAAGGTATACCTGTCTTGCCTGGTACTCCTGTGTCTACCTTTGTGTCTAAATTATTAGTGAATTACCTTTTGTAGTCTGTCACGCTTTTCCATAAAGAAATAGAGGGTATTTGCTAAAGATCATTTGCTGAATTCCTGACTGATGTGATTTAATTAAGTACAGTCAATCCTCATATTACGCGGTTAATGTAACCAGGAGGGTACCGCGGAAAGTGAGAAACGCGTAAAGTGAATAACGTAACATATGGGATTAATTGAAATGGAGTCCGGGCCGATCCCCAAACTCCACTTTTTGACGACACACAACTATGTTGTAGTAAAAATATTATCTTAACTTTATGATGGCATGCACACACAATTAATAATTAAGAGAAATATCAATAATATTAGGTTTTTTAACACTTACATTAGTAGAAAAGATGGCTGGGCACACGGGGATGGGCGGTTGGTTCCGAGGCAGAGGGCAGATTATTGGCCCTCACCTGTATCACTTGTATCAGTTGTATCACTATCCACCACAGAGGCTTGCAGGGCCTCTTTGTCAAACCCCCCAAAGTTCATATAAGTCCATATCCTCACTATAATTATCACTATCACTGACTTGGGCCGGCTGTAGTGGGTGGCGGGTGAAGAACTGGTAATGTTTTGATGACTGGGCGACCTTGTGCGCACCATTTTCGCGCCTCTTACACAACATGGCGGATGGCGGGAGGTTTGGATCCAAAAATGGCGCGGCTTGCCAGCCGCTCTCCGCGTAATGGGGTTCATGACCGCGGAATGTGAGAATGTTAGGTTCTGGCAAGGCACCGCGTTAACGGTGAAACGCGGAATGCGGGACCGCGTAATATGAGGATTGACTGTACTTTACATGTGCTGTAGTTAATTTTTTAGTTGATGCTGGTAAATGGAATGACTTAGATTTACCTTTGCTACAAAGCTACACCTTTGTGTGTGTATCTACAGTATTCAAATACTATTTTATAAGGTTGTATGTTGAAGTTTGTGTTATATATGTACCTACAGTGAAGGCAGTGGATGGGGACCGGGGTGTGAACAACCCCATCACGTACTCAATTCTGGAGGGGGACAAGGGCCTCTTCCAGTTGGACCAGAAATCCGGTGTCCTGTATGTGAAGAAGCCCCTCGACCGTGAGAGTCCACTATCCAACAATGGTGCCTTTATTATCAAGATCCAGGTGAGAAAATACTTTTGGATGGAAAGAAGAAGCTGGGATAATATTATATACAGTATACAGTATAGTGATTGCAAGTACAGTTCACTTTTACCCCAAAAAATCAGGCCAGGCTGAAGGTAAAAAAAATATTTGCCTGAACTTGCTATCATGAGGGTTTCACTGTGGGATTGAGGGTAACACCAGCTGCTGTTGCACCAGCTGGTGGTTTTTTTGGTAGAAATATATGACTCAAGGAAACATCAGATGTATATAAAAATAGCTTGACTGGTGTATAATATATTGGGGTTGAAAACAATCATTATTTTTCATAATTGATTATAATTGATTAGGCCCAGGAGGAAAGTGGGGTGGTGGACCCACCACCAACTATGACAACAGAGGTTACAGTGCTGCTGGAAGATGTGAATGATGAGACACCCACCTTCAAGGCCGCACACTACATAGCAGAGATAGCTGAAGGTTCCCAATTCAATAGCCCTGTCAACCTTATAGGAGATGCCATACCTGAGGTGTACGACCATGACCAGGTATAACTCTCCCATCTCTCATGCCTTCACACTTACCTTACTCTAGGTGTCACACTTCACTTGTGGGGTGTCAAATCTTACTAGAAGATGTCAAACTGTAGTAGTAGTAGGGTATTAAATTACAGTTGGAGAACCTTACCAGTGTTGGTGGGTGCCAAACAACTTGGGAAGCCAAATTTCAGTGAGGAATGCCAAATTACAGTTTGGGTTATCAAACCACATTGGGGATGTCACACTATCAAGAGTACAGTATAGGATGCCATCTTATTCATCTGAGAAAGTAGAGATACTGGATGTTCACACATTTTTTGTGAACTTAACATCAACAAAAAACAACAAAAAGACAAATCATACATCACTTGATGAGGTTTGGCAGAGTTCACTTGCTGGAGTTTATAATATGTACACTGATACCTGTAAATATACCCATTGTATTTAGTCATTGTCAGCTTCAGTGTTTACTGTAGTCACTATTGAAAATGTTTTATTCTTCCTGCCTTATGGGAAACTGTGACATGATAATATTGTTTTCTGCAAGAGACTTATAGTTTAGTAAATTTTTCACTGACATGATTATATTGGTAATTGGCTCATGATCCTAATATGGCTTCGATCTTTCAAGGGACATATTTTTGTGTGGGATATGGACCAGGTAAGTTGGACTGTTTATAATGGTGCTTATAGAAGTATTTATTGGTGTTTGTACACCAGGAAAGATCCAACACAAGCCTACCACTAAACAAATATACTGGGGACTACTGCTGTATGCTTAGTTATTTTTATGAAAGTTGTGATTTGAGTCCTTTTTTCTCCATTAGCTTAATTTGGAACTCTTTAGTGCTGTACAGTACTTGTGAATTAATACAGGGGGTCCCCGATTTATGAACGTCTGACTTACAAATGTCCACCAATACGAATGGGGCTAAACTTGAAATTTACATTAGAGTATTGTATTTTATTTACCTGATGACTTAAGTTTTACTTTCATTTACTCTATTTTGTTATTCTATTGTCTTAAATTAAGTGATTTTAGATGTATATAAGGACTTAGGTTATGATATAGTGAGATTTTAAATATTGTTCTGTAAGTACGGTAGCACATAGCATGTGCTACGACTTACCCACAAATCCAACTTAAGAATGTCCTCAGGAACGGGACCCATTCGTAACCCGGGGACCCCCTACTTCATGAGTACTGTACTGTATCTTATAAACAGTCAGGACATGTGTATGTGCTTGCAAGATGCCTACAACAGAATAGGTAGACCTGTATTTGTAGTTTCATAAATCATTGCATCGATCATTTGCTTCTTGTCTTATGATATGCGTTGTACCATCATGTGCTCATCAATTCAAATTATAAGACAGCACTCACACCTTACATTAATCTCAGCCTCAATCAATTAAGAGTATGGGTTCATTACGACTTAGCATTTTATGATTATTTTTCTTACCTCGTCTGACTTATAATCAAACAGATCAAAGTGAACTCACATTTCTCTACCACATTTGTTTCCACTGTTGTTCTTGTAAGGTTTAATACAGTTCTCAGTTAAAGTTAGTGATGTTTAAATCATATCTTAGCAAGTGAAAAGCTATACAGTACAGTACAGTGTTGATAAATTTTCTGTCCTTACATCATTGTGATGACTGGTTTACTGTTTTATCATTGTATAAACACTAGTAAAAGACAGGAGCTTCAGTACCTCCAGCAGACAGGCAACAGGGCACTTACAGAGTAGGGTGGTATCATGATTATAAAAGATGGGCACTACCTGTTCCAACCTCACCTCCGTCATAGATGGTGAGGGCTACAAAAAATTAATGTAGGGGATTTAATAGTACTGTACTGTTTTTCCTCAACTTAGTCATTTGTTACTAGAAATTGCACAGTACAGTATTTCTGGGCATATACTTAAATCTATTATTGTGTGAAAATACACTCAAACAACAGAGGTCCTTGGTTATGTGGATACTGTTCCTTCTATATTTTATCTTGTAACCTTAATGGAGTCATCATATTTTACATTGAAATTGTTTAAACATTACTAGTAGAGTACATCTAACCTAATTGTTTAGTTTTAATTTTATATCACTTAAATTTCAAACCTTTTTGGCACTATGACAGTGTGTTAAGAGTTGTTAAGAAAAGTTGGATCTCTTCTGGTTCAGGTTGTTCTATACTGTACGTAGATGTTCTCATGTTTTCATATCTGTGGGCACCGCATCTTACTGGTCTAGAACCACTATCCCTTGCCCATCTTTCGTACTCATCACCTTCTAACAGAGACTCAGTTATAATTTGAGTAGTCCATAAAGGTTATTTATTAAACAGTAAAGATAATAAGCTATGCTGTATAGATATGAAGCTCACAAAGAATATGAAGATAATTAACACAGCAAGTGATGTGGCAGATCAAGGAAGATGTGATACAGGCAAATAAACAAAATGAACAGGTGGATCTCAGGCTGGTGCCAGCTTGGTGCTATCACTACTAATAAATTCATGCTCATAGTAAATGCAGCTTCTTTAAAACAGGCCTGAAAAAGGTTTAATTAAAAGCAAATCCATTTAGATGATTAATAAACATGTGTATCATTCATATAAAATAAGTCCTAATGTGTGTTACAACTATTTCCTCAAGCATGATCCCAAGTATGGTAATGTGTACAGTACAGTATAGTATTACTGTAATGTACTATATAACGCTATAGTAGTTTGGCTGTATGCACACTGTGGCGAGTGTGTTTTAGATACTGGTAGGACCACCTGTGTTGGACACAAGTTGGTTGTCATAAATATGTTTAACTAATATTGCATATTGCATATAAATTAGTTTACAGTTACTGCATATGTTTGATATTGTACATTAGGTAAAATTAATATTATACTATTCTATATATAAAATACAGTAGTTATTATTTCTATATTTGTCATCATATGGGTATTAAGAAACTGTGTAATGTAGTATAACTCCAGTATGAAGAATAATTGTGGAAGTAATCAATTAAAAAAGAGATCATGTAAATATACAGTATATTGGTTACTATATTCACTCAGTGCAAAATGACTGTACTGTACAGTATTGGTTTTTTGGGCTTAGTCTTCACGAGTTTTCCTCAGATCATGAATAACATTGATCATACTACTTACATGAAAAAATATTTTTTTTCTTCAGTTTTTAGCTCTAATATGGCAGATAATGCAGAAATACAAATCTACTTCATTATAAGGTCTATTCATTGAAAATTTTGAAAAGTAATCAACAAAAACAAGTTAATTCTTTACCTACCGTACTCTATATATGGTATGCAACACTTTTAGTGAATCGCTTTTTTTATGACATGTATGAGGGAGTGACTAGGATAACAAGTTAATGGTACTGTATAATATTTGTCTTGATTTCTGGGTTTGACAATTTTGTTTGTACAGCATTTGTTTATTATACAATTGGTAGAGAGAGCTTAATAATATTTTCAGTTGAATAACATTATCCCAGAATACCTCTTATTAACATATTGGTGTGCCTCACCCAGGGGAACAATGGTACCTTCAGGATGTTCCTGGAGGGTGACGATGGTATGTTTGACATCACACCTCCTGAAGGAGTAAACTTTGCCGCCTTTCTCATTCGTGTCAGAAACCCTGCCTTACTGGATTATGAGAAAGTCAAGGGTAAGTTCAGTAGTGTTATAGTTATTGATGGTCAATATATCCAAGTCTAAGCAAAATTGGGGCGCTCCCATTGATAGTGACGAATCGACCAATGACACCCAAATCAGATTCTTGTTTCAACAGGAAGCCTGACTCTTTCTGTACCAGAAGGATGATGAATAAACCCTGTATTGGGTAGAGAAAGAGTTGAGCTTCCTGTTGAAACAAGAATCTGATTTGGGCACCATTAGTTGATTCGTCACTATCAATGTGAATGCCCCAAATGTAAGTAGCAATATTTAAATTGTTTTAGCAGTTATTTATAATCACTAAAGATATTATACCACAGTACAGTGTACAAGACACCTTAAGGTTTCTTTTTCAGTTTAATGTCATTAATACTGTAGATGTGGTAGTCGCTGTGATTCACTAACCCGATTGGTCTCTTCCAGTGGTGAACTTTACAGTGGTGGCACGAGAGACAGTAGCTGAAAGACCCAAGTCATCCTCAGCCCTTGTCACTGTCCACATACGAGACACAAATGATAACTTCCCCATTTTTAATGAAGATCAGTATGAGGTCAGTCTCTGAGGTGTTACTACAGGTTGTACCTCTCTAGTCCGGCATTCTGTGGTCCGGAAACTCCCGTGGTCCGGAACGATTTTAGTTTGTCCAATTGGTAGATAGGCAGCTCTTTTTTTTTTTTTTTTTTTTTTTTTTTTATATATATATATATATATATATATATATATATATATATATATATAACTTATCTGAATTATTATTATTATTACAGGAGTATTAAATTTTCGCCCCTCAGGCCCCAATGTGGGTCAGTGGCCTATGCCCGGGTGGGCTAATCCCCATAAAAAAAACAACAACAAAGCCGCGGGAAATTAAGGTTTGTTCGGCTGCTTTCTCTCTCTCTGCTTGTCTACACAGAGTACAACATTTAACCCTTCAATATTTATGAGCAGTATATAAGTATTGCTTTCATTTTCTTGTGTAGAGTAATGACGATATGTTTTCACATATGCGCACTTACATACGCGCAGTCTCACTTTTTTTTTACCATTAATGGTTAGCTACTTATATTGTTCCATTTATTAACATTAAATAACATTACTTCAAACAACCATATTAATTTTTTTACATTAATTTTACTACAGCTACAATCAGGGTCTTATTTTCTTCAGTTTTATATGTAGAACCAATCAGTCACTGGTTTTGTAAGCATTAACGAAAACAAAATCCGGCAGCCATCTCGTCTCCTCGCGTGTTTTAATATTCCACGTATTATTAATGAATTGTGTTTTTCATTTTGCACACACAAACATTAATTCAGTAAAAACAAAATTCAGAAACATTAATTAAAATATATATGAACAGTAAATAAGTGTTGCTTTCATATTCTTATGTAGAGTAATGATGACATGTTTTCACATGTGCGCACTTACATACTCGATCTCTCTTTTTTTCTTCACCATTATCGTTAGCTACTTCTATTGTTCCATTTATTAACATTAAATAACATTACTTAAAACAACCATATTAATTTTACTGCAGCTACAACCAAGGTTTTATTTACTTCAGTTTTATATGTAGAACCAGTCAGTCACTGGTTTTGTAAACAACGAAAACAAAGCTGTCTCATCTCCTCGTGTGTTTTAATATTCTACATATTATTAAAGAAATGTATAGCTCATTTTGCACACATAAACATTAATTCAATCAAAAAGACTTTCAGTAATAAACAATATTGAATCCTTTGTACATAAGAGAAATGACGCTGTTTACACGATTGTGCAAGTCTGAACGTTGGTGAGCCGTTCAAGCCCGTCGAAATTCGAGTTTCCGCCGTCAAAATTTTTAATTGTTTTTTTTTCTGTGTCCCAATAAAAAACGTTGAATTAAAAATTCACGAAATTTGAGAAGCTACTGTACGACATTTAACCCATCAATATGTCTTCAAAGAGACCATGAAGCAGAGAAAGTGGTGCTAGTGCTTCCAAGCGTAAGCACACGTCACTATCTATCCAGGAAAAGGGTGAATTTCCATGGTCCGGCACTGGTCAAGTCCAGAGGTTGCCGGACTAGAGAGGTACAACCTGTATCAACAGTTCCTTGAGATAAATATACAGTATTTATCAGGTGCCACTAAGAGGGCTCAGGCTCTCAATTGGCTTATTAATGTCAATGTGTTGTTGATTTTTTTATCTATTTTTCTGACTCAATAAACTGTTTCAATTATCATATAAGAATAGGATAATAGTTTAACATTCATCCTTTGAAATGTAACTTAGCTTTGTATGTACAGTACTAATTAGTCCTTTTACATTCCATTAAAATCCTTCATGTACAAGTATAATCTCTAAAGTTGCAAATGTTGCAAGACACCCATGAGGGATTGTCACTAGAACTTGTATAATATACAGTAAAATAAATTATGTTGCATATCTATTTTGATTTCATATTCAAGAATTTATGATAGGTTTAATATTTAATACTTAAAGCTGCATTTAAAACAGTCATAAAGAGTTGGTTCTAGAAATTTGATTGCTGGTCTCCTGATACATACTTGGTGTTCCTCTAGGTTCTGATCCCTGAGGATGCAGCAGTAGGAGCAACAGTGGCATGGGTGCAGGCCAGGGATCCTGACAGTGGCAACTATGGTACTCAGGGTATCAAGTACACCGATCTCAGGGGTGCCTTAGCTGACAAGTGAGTGAAGCCTTAGTTGTAGCTTCTTTAAAATTTTATTGAAGCAAAGTTGGATGGGTGAACACTTGAGAACACCAGATGCTGTTGGCATAAGGACACTACTGGCTTTATCAGCTATCCTTGTTCAAAATAACTAAATTCAAATAATTATTATTATATTCTTGTTCAAGTAAAGATTTACATGAGGACAGATTTATAATGTAAACCCTAAATGACATTTAAGTAAGTACATTCAAAGTAAGCACTCGTGTGCCTCATATATTGATGGAGCAGATACAGTATTTGATTTCCTTACTCATTCAACCCTATTCATTTGCAGGCTTGAGATGAACCCTGATACAGGTATGATCACCCTGAAGGAATCTGGGGCACTGGACCGGGAGAGTATTGCTGAACACTACCTCACAGTGGAGGCTAGGGATGACTTAGGCCAGGGCAACAGGTGAGTCAGCCCATACTGGTTTGAAATTTCTCATTTTTATATTGATACCATACAAGTGATATCTCCATTAGCTGGAACAATTGGTGTAGAGCACTTCCGGGAATGAGAGATTTCCGGGTAACAATAAGGCTCTCTCAAAGCCAGAAAAAATACTCCATCCCCGGAATTTTCCGGGTACCGGAAAATTTTCTCGGAATTTCCGGAAATGATCCTGATTTTCATCTCTCAAATCTGGAATAAAAATCCCCTATCCCCAGTATTATCTGGGTACCAAGAAAACTTTCTTGAAAATTTCCAGAACACATGCCCCTCGGAAAATCATTCCCAAAGCCAGAATTTTCCGTAAAATTCTGGCATTGGGAACAATTTTCTGAGAAAATTTCAATCCCGGCTGTAGGAGAGTTCCGGATAAAAGAGATTCCGGCTAATGGAGATATTACTGCACTGTACTGTATGCTGTATATCTATATACTGTATATTTCTCTATCAATCATTCTCAATGCTGTTATTTTTTAAGGAAAATAGTCATATGGTAACTATCCTACTTAACAGAAACACAGTGGTGGTGAAGGTGATGGTGGAGGACGTGAATGACCACCCACCAGTGTTCCTACAACAGAGGTATGAAGCTCGCCTCTTGGAGAACTCTGAAACTTTCCCTGAACCTTTCATCATCAGTGCCAGAGATGATGACCTCAATGGTACGTGAAAAAAGATAATTACAGTACAGGTTGTACCTCTCTAGTCCGGCATTCTGTGGTCTGGAACGATTTTAGTTTGCCCATGGAGAAAATTAATTTGAGTCTGGTACTTTCGATGTTTGGCTAAATTTGGCCTTATTTACCCTACTTTTTTGGCGAATTACTACCTGTAATAAAGCAACATCCTAATAAACCAACGAAAATAACACAGATAAAGTTAAATAAAAACTAAAAACAACTCAGAAAAGTTCTTATGTTCTACAGCTTTAGCTAAAGTTGAACCTGATGGCTTGGCAAATTCGTCATCTGAGTAAAAACACACACAACAACATTGGCTGTCTTCATGTTTTCGACTTTACCACCACTGGTGGGTAGAATTTTTGTTTTAAATTCAGAAACATTAATCAAAATATATATAAACAGTAAATAAGTGTTGCTTTCATATTCTTATGTTGAGTAATGACAATATGTTTTCACATGTGCGCACTTACATACACGATCTCACTTTTTTTCTTTACCATTAATGGTTAGCTACTTCCATTGTTCCATTTATTAACATTAAATAACATTACTTAAAACAACCATACTAATTTTACTACAGCTACAACCAGGGTCTTATTTTCTTCAGTTTTATATGTAGAACCAGTCAGTCACTGGTTTTGTATACAATGAAAACAATGCCGTCTCGTCTCCTTATGTGTTTTAATATTCTACGTATTATTAATTAATTGTATTGTTCATTTTGCATACATAAACATTAATTAAATCAAAAAGACATTCAGTAATAAACAATAATGAATGTTTAGTACATAGAGAAATGACGCTGTTTACACAATTGTGCATGTCTCAACGTTGGCGGGCCTCTCAAACCCGTCGAAATTCGAGTTTCCACCATCGAAATTTTAAATTGTGTAGTGTTTTTTTTTGTGTGTCCAAATAAAAAACGTTGAATTTAAATCTGGCAAAATTTGAGAACCTACTGTACAACATTTAACCCGTCAATATGTCTTCAAAGAGACCACAAAGCAGTGAAAGTGGTGCTAGTGCTTCCAAGTGTATGCACAAGTCACTATCTATCCAGGAAAAGGGTAAATTTCCATGGTCCGGCACCGGTCAGGTCCCGAGGTTGCCGGACTAGAGAGGTACAACCTGTACTATACAGTATTGTAAATTTATTACAGGTATTAGATTTTAGTAATATAAGGGTAAATAATTCATGAAATTAATATATATATATATATATATATATATATATATATATATATATATATATATATATATATATATATATATATATATATATATATATATATGCGTCCGATCGCATATACGTCCGTGGCCCCAAACCTCCTTCCCCCCCAAAAAAAAAACAAAAAAAACACGTGATACCTGCTGGACCACCACTCCACGACCCCCTGACGGAGACACGATGATCCTCCCTATACTGGTTAGATATTATGTGTTAAAGGAATATGCTTCCTTACTTAGGCTTTTTTAAGCATTTGCCTACATTTGCCGACGCAGACTATGAAAAAAGCCTGTCCGCGTGTTATATAACACGCGGACAGGCTTTGTGTGAAATATAACAGAGTCTAGGACTGCTTTTAGCGTCCTTGTGGGTTGGTTGGTAGCGTTCCCTAGTCCCACCCAGTCGGTCGAGGGTTCGATTCCTGGCTGGTGAGGTCGTTGATTATATGTTCAAAGTCCGCGTGTTATATGGACTAAAAATGAAAGTATATACCCGGTATATGGTACCTCGTGTTTCATACCAGCTGGATTCGGTAAAATGCTACTGACACCACAAACGAGGCACGGGCAGTTCCCAATGAGGTTCACGGCGCCATCAGCTCGATGAACAGGCTTTGTGTGAAATATAACAGAGTCTAGGACTGCTTTTAGTGTCCTTGTGGGATGGTCGGTGGCTTTCCCTAGTCTCACCCAGTAGGTCGAGGGTTCGATTCCTGGCTGGTGAGGTCGTTGATTATATGTTCAAAGTCTGCGTGTTATATGGACTAAAAATGAAAGTATATATATATATATATATATATATATATATATATATATATATATATATATATATATATATATATATATATATATATATATATATATATATATATATATATATATATATATATATATATATATATGCAAGTAAATCACTGTAGGTGCGCGTGATCTAGGTATATGCTGATAACCACAAGGAAAGAAGAAAACACGAAGTTCCCAAGCGCTTTCGTGTAATTCACATCTTCAGGGGTGAGTACAGCTTGTCTGTACTCACCCCTGAAGATGTGAATTACACGAAAGCGCTTGGGAAATTCGTGTTTTCTTCCTTCCTTGTGGTTATCAGCATATATATATATATATATATATATATATATATATATATATATATATATATAGTATATATATATATATATATATATATATATATATATATATATATATATATATGCAAGTAAATCACTGTAGGTGCACGTGATCTAGGTATATGCTGATAACCACAAGGAAAGAAGAAAACACGAAGTTCCCAAGCGCTTTCGTTTACATATATATACACACAGTTGGGTCTGCATTTACGCAGTCAATTAAACCCGTGGAGGCCCGCGTAAAACGAGAAACGCGTAAATGAAATAACAGAACATATGGGATTAATTGAAATAGAGACTGGGCCGACCCTCAAACTCCACTTTTTGCGACACAATACGTACATTGTAGTAAAAAATAGTATCTTAATTTTATGATGGTAAGCACACACACATAATATAGAAGAGAAATATCAATAAGAGGATACTATACTGTACCAGGTAATAGAAAAATCAAGGTTTAACACTTACGTTAGTAGAAGAGGTGGGTCGGCATACGTGGATGGCGGCTGGTTCCGAGGCAGAGGGCAGATTATTTGCCCTCCAGTGAATCACTTTCACTACTCGCAGATGTTTGCAGGGCCTCCCAGACAAACCTCTCAAAGTCCATATTCTCACTGTCAATATCACTATCACTGACTTGGGCCAGTTGTGGTTGTGGTGGGTTGCGAGCGAGGAAGTCCTCAATACTGCGTTGACGACTAGCATTGATGTTGTCGAGATAGATCTGGATATAGGGCTCTATAAATTTCGTCAGATGGTTATTAGACACTTCATACCGGTGCTTGTCTGGGTCGTTTTCAAGGATGAGCTTAAGTTTCTCCCCCAACTCGATGATTTCCTTCACATTATCATGGCTTGGTCCAGGTAATTCAATGTTTTTCTCTGGTGGTGGGGTGTCCCACGGAAGCCATTGTGAGGGGAATAGTGGGCACAAGAGAGAACTGTGTACGCGGACTGAGAACAATGAGACAGGCCCGGCTAGGTCAGTGACTTCTACCCTCTGGTGGTAGGGCACGTCATGTTACATTAGACCAATCACAGCTAGCGGCGGAGGGAATGCGTGGGTGGTAAGGATGCGTGGCCCAATCAAAGTCCAATACGTCATATGACGTCACTGATAATGCAACAGCGACATACTGCGCAACCTTACTCGCGCCGCTTGTGGTCGCCTGGGCTGTTTGAATCCAAAATTGCGCGGCGCGTCTGGACCCTCCAGCGACTCGCCGCATAAATGACCAAATTTACCGCGTAATTAAAGCATTTCGATTCTGGTAAGGCACCACGTAAATGACCAAAAGCGTTAACCAAACCCGCGTAAATCCAGACTCGACTGTATATTTAACCAAAACCATTGTTTCAATGGGATTTTGGGTAATTGGTTCCAGCTCACCGTAAATTACGTACAAATGAAAAATAAATGCAGTAAAGCATACTTACTTTGAGGTGTGCATGTAAAAGGCTCTTGGTTGATGATGATGGGAATTAGAATGGGGGTGGAGGAGAAGGGAGAAGAGAAGGCATTGGGGTGAAAGAGAAGTCACCCCATGCCGCCATTTCACCCATAAAATTTTAGTTCATTTGGTGTAATTCAAGATTATTTTCTTTAAATCAACACTGCACTGCGCTGTATATTATCAATATGTAAAATATATTTCAAAATGACCAATAATTTGACTGGAAACACAGAATAAAAGCATTTATGTTGAAGAGTCTCAAACAAGATGTTCCTTCCTTTAAACCTGTAAACAAACTGACACCAAGCTTGGTGTATTGAGTGGCTGTTTGGCGCACATAAAACTAGTTTCCTGTACTTCAATTATGTTCAATAATTGTTAAAATGACTAAAAAATTTAATTTAAAGCTTTTAAAATAATTGAATAGTACAACCTTCTTGATATTTACTAAAATGGTAAGGAATTTAAGCACTAGAACCGATTACTGTATTGGCGGACTAATACGACAGCTAGTGAGCAAGCGAAAACATGTTGAGGGGCGCTCGTAAGGAATTCGTTAATCGAGGGATTGCTCGTTAACCGAAGTGAAGATTCTTATGGAAGGTAATTCGTAAACCGAAATTTCGTTAACCGAGGCGCTCATTAACCGAGGGATCACTGTATATATGTGTGTGTGTAATAATAATAATAATAATAATAATAATAATAATAATAATAATTAACGGTTTATTAAGATAGCATGGCAGCCCAAAGGCAGAAAATATACAATGAACAGAGATGATAAGTTACATATGGTGAAATCAGGGAGTGAGTCACTTGATTGACAAAAGCTTTCAATACAAAAAATTAAGAAACATAGAGTCAACATATAGATTAACTACAGAGCTGGTACTGTGGGAGCTGATCTTGTAGATAATCTTGTGACCTGATGTTGGCGCCCACTGTCTGGATGGCTGTCATACCTGGGTGCTAATCCGTTACCTCACTACAGCTGCAGATGTTTAGGACAGCCACCACGTGGTCCGGGTAGGTCCTTCAGCTCATACAGGGTCTTGGAGATTGTACTTGTTCCTCATGTGATGTAGTTAGGAATTCATAGTTCCTCACCTGGGTGGAGTAGGGAGTCCTCATTTCTCTCCTGATGTAGTTTGGAGTCTTTCTTGGCTTCTCATCCCGTGTTTGTGGTGATCAACATTGACCGTTAAGCACGATTGTCGCTCCTTGTTTCGAGTTGAAATTGACACTTTTGTATATCAGTTGTGGGTTGATCGTCAATCTTAGCACTGTACTGTTGGTGGGAGGATGTTGATAAATCCAGATGGGAAGGAGGAGCTGGGGAAGGGGAAGGCCCGACAAACCAAGCTGGCAGCTTTCTCCATGGTCAAGAGACCACGGACACGTGAGCAGGCAGCGCCGACGTCCTCATCCTATGAAGGGTGAGGACGGTGTATGTGTGTGTGTGTGTGTGTGTGTGTGTGTGTGTGTGTGTGTGTGTGTCCTCAATAATCAAGGGACCTGATAATCGCTGATCTGGCTTATCACGGTATCCTCAATTGTGACCATGTGTTTTTTTATCACTGACTGATCTTGGTTATAGCTGAATTGTTATGGGACAGTGGCAGGTCTGTGAGAACTAGCAGTAGGAGTAACTGCCAAGAGGTGGCAGCACAGCTTGTGGTGCCAGCTTCCAGGGAATATTTAGGAAAAAACTTTTGTGTGGATTTTCCTCCTGTAGTTATAGTTTTTTAAGATAATATAAACAGTACCAGTAAATGTGAGTAATAAATAAAAATAATACCAATAACTAAGTCACCTTGAACGCCATTCTCTTTTGTCGGATCACCAGTATGGCTTTCGCCAGGCGACATCTACTGGTGATATGCTCTCCTACTGTACCCATCTTTGGTCATCCTCTCTTAGTAATTATGGGGAACTTTCGTCTTGGCCCTCAACATCTCTAAAGCATTTGACAGGGCATGGCACAAGTCTTTGCCTTCTAAACTTCCCTCTTATGGTTTCTCTCCTCCACTTTGTTCTCTAATTTCTAGCTTCTTGAGAACCGATCCATGGCAGTTGTTGTCGAGGGATCTATCTCACACTTTTTCTCTACCAATAGTTTGTTCCACAGGGTTCTGTTCCTTCACCTACTCTCTTCCTTCTTTTTATCAAAGGTTTACTTCACACTACCACTAATTCTATCCATTCTTACACTGATGATTCTACCCTTCACCACATTTTCCCCTTCCCCCTAATTCTCAAACTAGATCGGTTTCTAGAGCTGATATTAATGTGGATCTGTGCAGCATCTCCGAATGGGGAGGTAAAAACTAGGTTAAATTTAATAGTAATAAAACTCAGTACAGTCGGCCCTTCACATACGCGGGTTTAGCATACACGGATTTGCAAATACGCGGATTGCCCCGCCGGAGGAATATTCTGTACATTGAAGTAATTGAAATACATTCAAATCGCTCGCCATTCAAATCGCGTGCGGCACCGCACACCGCCCGCCACCCCACACCGCCCGCCACCCCACACACACACACACACACACGCACGCATCACGCCACCTCCCTCACTCAGTCAGTCTCGCTGTAACCACGCTTGTGTTGACATCAGCATTGTAGGTCGACCCTGATTTTTTTACCAAAAAATCGTTAATTTATGATAGTCCTTGTTTATAGGTCGACCCAAGTTTTTGAGGGTATTGGAACAACAAAACCTTCAGTAAAAACACTCTACGTCCTATAAACTGAGGCTCACCGTACCTGAAACACAGAGTTCCGAAGGCAAATTGTTTACCATTTATTATTACGACACTTTACACTGAAACACGGGTAGTTTCAACAAAAATATTGTATATTTTCATTCAAGTATTTATTCAAATCAATTCGGAGGGAATATTATTGTAATACAACAGTTTTTTAACTGAAAACCAGTACTGTACACTAATGTACAACAATTTTTATCTCTTGAGCAAAATATATGACATTTATATTCAAATTATTGGCTGTCTTGCAAGGATTCCAGCAATGCAAATTATAATCTCCTAACTTTAGTCTGAGATATTATAAAATAAACACCTTAAAGAATAAAGTTATCACCAATCTTTTGACTGGGAACACAAGGAACCAGCGAGCATGGGGGGGGGGGGGGGTAGGTGAGATGACAGAGTGTGGTGTTTGTTTATTTATTTGAGATAAGATGTGACAGTTGGCGCTGAAGGCCTACGTGTTTATTTATCATTATTTAAGAGTGACTAAGCTCTTCTCATAATTTGCCACTCAACCAACCTAGGTGAATATAAATTTCATTGCTGGGATTCTTGTAAGATAGTGGTTTATTTGAATACCTGTATAAACAATCTATATTTGTAATAGACATAACAATTTAAGTACTGTACCATAATCATTTAGTACATGTACAGTACAGGTTTGTTCCACGGTAAAATCTTTTGAACAACGAAAGAAAGCGAAAGTCATTGTTTTCGTCATGATTATATCCCACTTTCCACTGTAATATGTACGTCATTTCAGCAAAAATATTACATTTCCATATTTATTTCTGAGAATATATTCATTCAGTCACAGTTAAGGTAAAATATACTTGTGATGTAATATTTTAATGAAAATACCCGGTATCGTAGTTTTCTTTTGTTTCAAATTTAATTAACAAAGATTGATGTTTCAAATGTAATGAACAAAAATTTATGTACAGTATCTATAAATAAACTTAAAAAAATGAACACTTTATGTTTTACATCGTCCTGTGCTACCATACCATGCATTTGGCTACTTTGGGCTTGCTATGATGACACAAGAGATCTGCCCTGGCAACTGTACCGACACTCACAGCTGGTGATGTGTTGGTGTGTCATTTCCATTGTTTACTGGTAGTTACTGGTAAATATTTTTCAACCTAACAAAACTATTACCCGTTTAGAGGTCGACCACCAATTTTTTGCCAAATTATTTGGTCCCAAAAACTCGAACTACACACAGGTATATACGGTAAATAAGGACATGGGGGCCAGGGGTTTTTTTGGGGGCGGGGACAGCACATATACGCGGATTTTTAACATCCACGGCTATCTCTGTTACGTAACCTCCGCGTATGTTAAGGACCGACTGTAATTTCTTTTACCTTTTTTCACAATATGTGGACTGTATAGGATGGTGTGTGCATGTAACTGAGTAAAAATAAATGAAGAAAGTTATGTATACCTACCCAAAAATACGAGATGAAAAATAACCATAACACCAGTAGCTTCGTGGTTATAGTGACGAGTCTAACCTGGCTACAATGCCGCCAGGGATGTGACAGATGCAAATGTGAAAAGAAAGTTATATGTAAATCTTCATTTGTATCCAGTATTTGTAGATTTAAAAATAAATGTTGCAGGTATGGCATTAATACAGGTTGATTGTAAAGCTTTTAAGAGTTCTGAAATGG
The DNA here is from genome assembly GCA_958450375.1 of Homarus gammarus. Lineage (NCBI taxonomy): Eukaryota > Metazoa > Arthropoda > Malacostraca > Decapoda > Nephropidae > Homarus > Homarus gammarus. Next base: position 1,908,093 of record CAUDMG010004029.1, on the reverse strand, counting down.
TTACTGCTTACCTACTTCTGAAGAGTTGGGGGTCTGCCGTATCGCTGTCATGAGTCGACCTTTTATATTTACAATAATCATTTCTTAACCAGAACATTGTTTTGAATTTTTTTCTCATTCATAGCAGCAAATTGCCTATTAATATTTATTTGATAGAAATAATGAGTTAGGAGAAGTGTATGAATTTGTTTAAGTTTAAAATGCCTTGTAGACAGCAGTTTTGCTGGAATTTGTTTATGAATAAAGTATTGTGCTTTTATACAATATACAATGTGTAGTACAATATCTCTCTATCATTAAACTTTTTCACTCTGTTAATGATATCAACACTTTCTACTCAGGTACTATGAACCATGAAGTTCGGTACACCATCTTGAGTGGTGACCCCAGGAACAACTTCACCATCCACCCTCTGACGGGAGAGATCAAACCCTCAGCACCACTTGACTTTGAAGCCATTGACCAGGAGAGAGATATCAGATATTTTAACCTCACTATAAAGGTAAGATTTATGTTAGTGCTTTTCATTCAAATTGTTTAGAATTACTGTATGTGTTTTTAGATGATTGACCTAACGACAAACATTTTTAGTTTAATTCCTCATATAAAATAAAATTACAGTCAGGGCCAACTTGACATACATTATGCATTCCTGAAAATGCCTAAATTAACTGGATATACTGGACATTAAACAGACATTAATTTCCATTAGAAACCCGTGTTGTAAACTGAGATACGTTCCACAACATTCCCCTCCCCATTACAGGGGCAGATCCAGGAATATCAAAACGGGGGGAGGGGGTGAGCATAGTGAGCTCACCCAATGGGGGGGGAGGAGGGGGGGGGGTGCACTATAAGCTGACCCTGGAAATTTTCTAAAATCTGACCAATATAGTGGGCATTTTGGAGCCATGTGCACTTGATATTACTAAAATGCCTGCATTAAAGAAAAAGTACAGTACAGTATGCCTTTAATAATGACAGAATGGTGAAACAGAAACAAATAAACTTAGAACTGTGAGCTAATATACAATAGGAATGTTGTCATGTAGAGAGGAGACTCGGTGGTGGATATCATAAGAGCCTGAGCCTCAATGTTTAACATTGTCAAACTTTTTTTCCTCGTTTAAAAACAAATCTCAAAAGGTTTGTTTCAAGTTTACATACAAGTAATATCTGATGTTTTTTGCTGTAATGTACTTCCGTTTCTTTTATTTATTTATTTTATTTTTTAAGTTACTATATTCTCGAAAAGCTACAGTCAAAGTATTTTGGGGGGTTTCTTAACATTTAACATCATCTCTGACTTTTTTTTTATCCCATAAAAAAAATCAAAACCTTTGTTTGAAGTTTAATGTATTTTAATTGAAGTACAGTACCATTTGTGTGAGAAAAATTTGATGAAAGATAATCTGCAGGAAAACAACCCTAACTATAATACTGTAATAACATTAAGCATATGGTAATGTTTCTATTACGCACTGTTGGCAAGTACTGGGCATGCACTGGCTTCTGAATGTATCTGAACCTGCTCCAGTATTGGTCAAGTCTGGTCTTGAAAAAGCTCATACTTGGTACCATCACAACACTTTCTGGTAGATTGTTCCAAGAGTTCACAACTCTCACTCTGAAAAAGTTACCCCTCACAGTTTTCAGGACTTGTGGCTTTTTCAACATAATAGGAGATTGACTGTGATATCTTCCCAAACATTCTCACGCTAGTTTATATGATTTTATACCTGTACCAACAACTAATTCTAGTTTTACCTCTTGAATTATTGCTGCCACCTCTACAGTATTAGTATTGTGATAATTATCAGTTTCTTACCTTAAATTACCATATATTATGCAAAATTTTTTGTTAATGCAATTTTTTTTGTTTCCTTAATAACTAGGGCAAGCTGATTATAACTCTGACATTGGTTTTGTCACACTGTCGATATTAAAAAAAAAAAAAGATTTTGTATAATATACATTACAGTACAGTACTGTATTCAGGATTTAATGAATTTTAACAAATATTTATTGGTATTTGTTACAGCTATGTTTATTTATTGTTTACTTTGTAGATAATGATCCACAAAATAAACTATAAATATTCACAACTATAACTACTACAGTACATATAAATATTTGTAAAAATGCACAAAAATTAGACCAATAACACAATCTCACTAATTTCTCAAAAACTATTGCAAGTATGACAAAACCATTGTCATATTTGTAATCAGCATGACCTCATTACTAAAGAAACATTACTATAAATTACAGAAACATTAAACATTAGTATTCTAAAGAAAAACTTCAGGATATTTCTGACAACACTGAGTGGGGGAATATTTGAACTATGGGCCGCACACAAGTGCTGCTTGAGCTGTCAGTGGGACAATTGCGTCATGGCTACTGTGGGAGACTCAGGTGCTCCTTACAATCAGGGGTAAAGGAAACACACTGATGTCAAGTTCGTAAGTTCTATTTCTGGGACAAACACACAAAAGGAGTAAAGACAGGGGTAACAGTGTCCTGTCTTGAAATCTCTCTGGGTATCTCTATCTGCGCATGCGCGTACAGCGCGCATGTGCCCAAAGCATGAACTAACACTTGGTGACAAAAGGGAGTATGATTATAACATATAATACAGAGACCTGAATCAATAATGGTAAATAATACAGAGTTACATATTACAGCAATATTCGTCTCATATATCTACAGCTACCAGTAGAACTTGTCGCCTATTCCCACACTCATTCTGCTGTGTTTGTGAATATTGCATCGGTCCAAGAGCCGTATTCACAGTTGTCGTGCCTGACCATCGGAAACCAAAAATCCTGTATTAGGGAGAGGTTACTTAAGAATGTGCCTTGGGCAGGGCTACCAGTGTTTCAAAATCATCTGGATGGTCGACTGTTGCCACAATCCAGGCATTGAGTACTGTTACCCCCAATAATATTTCTTTCAAACACACAAAAAAAAATAACCAACTAATTTTTTTTACATAATATGAATAAATGAACATAAAAGTGTTAAGAGGTTTGTTTTGAAGGTCATATTTAACCAGTGCTCATGTTAGCCTCATTCTGGGGAGAAGGAAAAAATTATACAAGACAAGGCATTTGACCCCACAGGCTGCGAAAAGAAAATAAATGCTTTGGTTTTTTTTATGCACACTTATTGTCAGCCAGGTTTATTTAATTTTAGTAAATAACTGACAATCTTTGAATGCATATGGAAACAAGACTCTGTTACTAACAAAGTCATTTTGTATCAGTTTTGTGTGTATTATATCTCAATATATCAAAATTTCGAGGGTAAAAAAGTTTTTATATTCATCAGGACTACCATAGGGCGGGTACCGCCTCCCAATGAATTGTTCCAACGATCCTGATAGGAAACCCGACCCACCAGAGCTGCCTTCGGGTCTGTAGGTGTCTCTGAATAATCATACATGACGGTGATCCCAGTCAGTCGGGTGGTGTAATGACTGTGAATGCGGTCCCTAGTGAGGTCAAGCACAAGATTGTACCTGGCATTAAGTTATATATTGTTTATCATGTTTAATTTGGCATGGTTATGGGTGACCGAGACAAACCATAGTCACCTCACTTCTGCTGTGGAAGCTGCCGGCTCAACATTAGAAGGATGTTTACGTGGTACTCGGGAGTATATGCTATTTGCCATTCCTTTAATTTGAAGAGAGCCAAATAACCATCATGATGACTGTTGCTTTTGTATGGCAAATCTTTCTAAGTACAAGAAGGGAAAAGGTGGAAGCTAAATTATATATTCGAGTATACCGTCCTCTATTATGTCCATGTCACACAATGAAGGTTCACCAATTTTCCTAGAAATCACTTCAAGTGTGGAATTATTATATTCTGAAGAAAGCAATGTTGGTGACTTTCATGAAACATTCCCAAGCACATCTCCACATTTTCCTAATCAGCATGAAATAGATAACTTAGTCAGGGACTTAAGTCTCACCAAGACTAAGGCAAAGGTCTTGACATCTAATCTCAAGGAGTGGAATTTATTGGATCTTAGTTGCAAGACTTTAACATATAGGAAAAGGTATCTGCTTTTGCAACTTTCTTCAAAGTTTCTGGCCCCAATTTGTTGTGTTACTTCTCTGATGTAGATTGCCTTTTTGTTGAAATAAACATTGAGTACAAACCTTTAGATTGCCGTCTATTTATTGACAGCTCAACAAAAAGTCACAAGGCTGTTTTGCTTCACAAAGGTACTAAACTTCCATCAATTCCAGTACAGTGAGTTCTGCTATAACGCGTGTTTTGACAACGCGAATTGGCTCTAACACAATTTATGAATAGAGGAACGATATTTGTATAACGCGAATGCTTGTTTGCTGTAACGCGATTTTTGCTTACTATTTCTCCAATTTTGTGGTATTAACTGTGAATATGGTAAAGAAGAATATCTCCAAGAAGCGTTCTGGTGATCGCATTCCCGGAGATGATCATAAAAGAAAGGATATAACCCTTGAAGAGAAGCTCGATGTTAACCTCAAAATCACAATTCTCCCCCATCAAGTTATATTCATATTTTTTCAAGGTAAAGTGTTACATTTACTGTATGATTTCATTATTAGATATGATTGTAACATTTATTTAGACTGTGCTAACCTTTGTGTTAGGCTAACTACTAATTTTTTTTCGATTTCGAGTAGTAATCTGCACCTAACCCTATTTTCTCCATAAGCCCTGTTATTTTTATTACGCGAATTTCTATAACACGATGTTTTACAAGAACACAACTATCGCGTTATAGCAGAACTGACTGTAGGTCACTCAGTTCACATGAAGACCATGAAAATGTGAAGTATTTGCTGGACATGATCAACTATACAAGGCACAATTGGGATGTGTGTGGAGAGTTTAAGATGCTAGCATTCTTGCTTAGAGTACAAGATGGTTACACCAAGACAAATTACATATCAGTAATACTACGATATGCAAAAACTAACATTTTAAAAGATCAGAATCACATTGAAATATTCACGGTTCCTGAAAGTTGGTGGATGAGTGTGACAGACTGGGGAGCTTGGCCGCTCAAGCTGTCAGCAGAGGCAGGAAATATGAAGTTGTTCGCAGTCATATTTCCCGCCTCTGCTGATGGCCGTGATTCTGATCTTTTACAATGTTAGTTTTTGCATAATGTAGTATTACTGATAGGTAATTTGTCATAGTATGCCTTATTGTGGGTAAAAATAAGCATACAGTCAACCCTCACTTTACACGGTTAATTCAACCCACAGGGTACCGCGGAAAGTGAGAAACGCGTAAAGTGAACAACATGACATATGGGATTAATTGAAATAGAGACCGGGCCGACCCCCAAACTCCACTTTTTGATGACACACAACTATGCTGTAGTAAAAATATTATCTTAACTTTATGATGGTATGCACACACAATTAATAATTAAGAGAAATATCAATAATATTAGGTTTTTTAACACTTACATTAGTAGAAAAGATGGCTGGGCACACAGGGATGGGCGGTTGGCTCCGAGGCAGAGGGCAGATTATTGGCCCTCACCTGTATCACTTGTATCAATTGTATCACTATCCACCACAGAGGCTTGCAGGGCCTCTTTGTCAAACCCCTCAAAGTCCATATAAGTCCATATCCTCACTATAATTATCACTATCACTGACTTGGGCCGGCTGTGGTGGGTGGCGGGTGAAGAACTCGGTAATGTTTTGATGACTGGGCGACCTTGTGCGCACCATGCTCGCGCCGCTTACACAACATGGTGGATGGCGGGAGGTTTGGATCCAAAAATGGCGCGGCTCGCCAGCCGCTCTCCGCGTAAAGGGGTACACGCACCGCGGAATGTGAGCATTCCTGTTTCGGCAGGGTACCGCGTAAACGTGGAAACGCGGAATGTGGGACCGTGTAAAGCGAGGGTTGACTGTATACTAAATGCATCCTCCAAAAGCGTGAATTTGCTATCAGAGATTAACAGTTAATTCATGTATAATACTTCTTATAAACTTCCTACGTGCTAATATCTGAAACAATGAATGTATGTACAGGTTGTACCTCTCTAGTCCGGCATTCTGTGGTCCGGAAACTCCCGTGGTCCGGAACGATTTTATTTTGTCCACTAGGTAGATAGGCAGCATTTTTTTTTTTTTTTTTTTTTTTACTTATCTGAATTATTATTATTATTACACGAGTATTAAATTTTTGCCCCTCAGGCCCCAATGTGGGTCAGTGACCTATGCCCGGGTGGGCTAATCCCCTTAAAAACAAAAACAGCCGCGGGAAATTAAGGTTTGTTTACATTCAGCAGTTCGGCTGCTCTCTCTCTCTCTGCTTGTCTATACAGAGTACAACATTTAACCCTTCAATATATATGAGCAGTAAATAAGTGTTGCTTTCATATTCTTGTGTAGAGTAATGATGATATATTTTCACATGTGCACACTTACATACGAGCAGTCTCACTTTTTTTTTTACCATTCATGGTTAGCTACTTATGTTGTTCCATTTATTAGCATTAAATAACATTACAAGTACTTCAAACAACCAAATTAATTCTTTTACATTAATTTTACTACAGCTAAACTCAGGGTCTTATTTTCTTCAGTTTTATATGTAGAACCAGTCAGTCACTGGTTTTGTAATCAACGAAAACAATGCTGTGTCATTTCCTCGAGTGTTTTAATATTCTACGTATTATTAATGAATTGTATTGCTCATTTTGCACACATAAACATTAATTCAATAAAAAAGACATTCAGTAATAAACAATAATGAATCTTTTGTACATAAGAGAAATGACGCTGTTTACACGATTATGCAAGTCGTCTGCACGTTGGCGGGCCATTCAAACCCGTTGAAATTCAAGTTTCCGCCGTCAAAATTTTTATTTATTTATTTTTTTGTGTTCCAATAAAATACGTTAAGATTTATAAACTCGCGAAATTTGAGAAGCTACTATACGACATTTAACCCTTCAAAGAGACCATGATGCAGAGAAAGTGTTGCTAGTGCTTCCAAGCATAAGCACAAGTCACTATCTATCCAGGAAAAGGGTGAATTTCCATGGTCTGGCAATTTGCATGGTCCGGCACTGGTGAGGTCCCGAGGTTGCCGGACTAGAGAGGTACAACCTGTAACACCAAATTGACCATAGCTGCAGCGTCAGTGAGGGTAGGAGGTCTTACATCAAACAGCGTAAATAATAAGACGCATTGAAAACTAACACCCACGCGCGGAAAGAACATCAATGGTCGGTCAGTCATGTGAGATGGGCCTAACACTGACTAATGTAGATGATTACTATGATGACTTAACACAGGTGATGACTTAAGCAGATGGTGACTAATCTAACCAGAATCAAGGTCACTTCTCTTCATAATATAATTTATCTCGGAATGATCATCGGTGATTCATAATAATTTTTTTTTTGTGATTTTGACCTTTCCTTACGGCGAATATTTCTTAACTAATTATTCTAACCTTTATTCTATTCCTTCTTATAGTATATTAGATACTGTAAGTATGACAACCTCGACCATGATTATAACAACCACAACCATGATTATAACAACCAGGACCATGATTATAACAACCAGGACCATGATTATAACAACCAGGACCATGATTATAACAACCAGGACTATGATTATAACAACCACGAATATGATTATAACAACCACGTCCATGATTATAACAACCATGACCCAGTGCCGGATTTAGACCTGTGGAGGCCCATGGGCAGCCTCTTTGTGGAGGGCCCCCCTCATAATAACTACCCAAGAGGGTGGGGTGGCGAGTGAAGCGAGCCTAAACATCTGGGAGTTCCGGGGGGCGCTGTAAGCCCCCCGGGAAAATTTTGAAATTTGAACACTTCTTTGGAGAATTTTGAAGCCATATGCAGTTATATTGAGGAAATTAGAACATTAATAAATTTTTAATTAACTGTATATTTATTGATAGTGTACAAATTCCCAACACATACACACACAAAAGTGAGACATGAATGAAGTCATTCATGTGGTTTCAAGTCGACCAGCCCTGATATAGTTACTACTGCACATGTGAAGGCCCCCAGATTGTGGAGGCCCCTGGGCAGCTGCCCACTTTGCCCACTCCTGAATCTGGCCCTGCCACGACCATGATTATAACAACCTCGACCATGATTATAACAACCACGACTATGATTATAACAATCACGACTGATTATAACAACCACGTCCATGATTATAACAACCACGACCATGATTATAGCAACCACGACCATGATTATAACAACCAGGACCATGATTATAACAACCTGGACCATGATTATAACAAACTGGACCATGATTATAACAACCAGGACCATGATTATAACAACCTGGACCATGATTATAACAACCACGACCATGATTATAACAACCACAGATATGATTATAACAACCACGACCATGATTATAACAACCACGACCATGATTATGACAACCACAACCATGATTATAACAACCTCGACCATGATTATAACAACCACGACTATGATTATAACAATCACGACTGATTATAACAACCACGTCCATGATTATAACAACCACGTCCATGATTATAACAACCACGACCATGATTATAACAACCACGACCATGATTATAACAACCAGGACCATGATTATAACAACCTGGACCATGATTATAACAAACTGGACCATGATTATAACAACCTGGACCATGATTATAACAACCACGACCATGATTATAACAACCACAGATATGATTATAACAACCACGACCATGATTATAACAACCACAACCATGATTATAACCACGACCATGATTATAACAACCACGACTATGATTATAACAACCACGTCCATGATTATAACAACCGCGACTATGATTATAACAACCACGTCCATGGTTATAACAACCGCGACCATGATTATGTAATGAGACAAAATCTCACATGAAGAGGTAAGTTAGGAGTTCATAGTAGTAGAGTATTATAGCGAGAGGAAATGGTAGCGTGTCTCGAGGGTGTGATGTCAACACTGTATATTAACACAGGCACAGTACAAGTGTAGTATATAAAACACCAATGCGTGTTACAGCTTTATTTTACTAGTTCAATAGGGGGGATTAATGGGGGGGTTCTTACACAATTTATGATAGACTATGGTATTCTCGTATAACCTAACCTCACAATTAGAATGGGCACTTCACTAAGTCAATCGTTGGGGAGGTTCGGGAACACTGCACTTCCACAGTCTACACAGCCAGCACTTACTGTTACACGTGGAGTTGACAGCACTTTGTCGATGGACCCGGCTGAGACTTCGTTACACTTAGTGGCGGGCTTCTCTCGAGCGGGACTGGGGACGTGGTAGCTGGCTCTCCCTGGTTACAAGACAACTCTCTGAGGGAGGGCTCGGACGTCCTATATATTGGAAGACCAGCCGTCAGGTTGAGCTGATCCGGGGGGGGGGGGGGGGCGGCGAAGGGTCCCCTTACATTTGCCCTCGCTAATGTAGGGTCAGGTCTGGACGTTTTTCAGAGACTATAAGTTGTACTTTCTGGAGAAGTCATCAGGTGGGGCCGTGTGACATGAGAGGCCCTGGTTGATTTGTGGCCCCTTGAGTTGGGCTCCGAGGGTTACATTTGACCTGGCTAATGTGAGGTCAGGTCTGGACTCTCTCTGCGATGTAGGTTATTGTATATTGGGCGAGAGTCGGCTGGTGCCTTCTTACATGTTTGTTGTGGTGACATGTCACATGGGAGGGGAGCCTGGCTGATTTAAAAACCTTGGTCAACCGCAGAGTTACCCTATACTTTTGACCTCCCTAATGTCGGGTCAAGTCTGGCTTTCCTTGCGATGTAAGCTGTGGTCTGACAACCCATCACTACAATTATTACAACCAGGATCATGATTATAACAACCACGACCATGATTATAACAACCAGGACCATGATTATAACAACCAGGACCATGATTATAACAACCTGGACCATGATTATAACAACCTGGACCATGATTATAACAACCACGACCATGATTATAACAACTACGACCATGATTATAACAACCTGGACCATGATTATAACAACCTGGACCATGATTATAACAACCACGACCATGATTATAGCAACCACAAATATGATTATAACAACCACGACCATGATTATAACAACCAGGACCATGATTATAACAACTACGACCATGATTATAACAACCTGGACCATGATTATAACAACTACGACCATGATTATAACAACCACAAATATGATTATAACAACCAGGACCATGATTATAACAACCAGGACCATAATTATAACAACCAGGACCATGATTATAACAACCACGACCATGATTATAATAACTACGACCATGATTATAACAACCACAAATATGATTATAACAACAAGGACCATGATTATAACAACCACGACCATGATTATAACAACTACGACCATGATTATAACAACCACAAATATGATTATAACAACCAGGACCATGATTATAACAACCACGACCATGATTATAACAACTACGACCATGATTACAACAACCACAAATATGATTATAACAACCACGACCATGATTATCGCAACCACGACCATGATTATCGCAACCACGACCATGATTATAACAACCACGACCATGATTATAACAACCACGACTATGATTATAACAACCACGACCATGATTATAACAACCACGACCATGATTATAACAACCAGGACCATGATTATAACAACCACGACCATGATTATAACAACCACGACCATGATTATAACAACCACGACTATGATTATAACAACCACGACCCTGATTATAACAACCACGACCATGATTATAACAACCACGACTATGATTATAACAACCATAACCATGATTATAACAACCTCGGTAAACTGTACCACCGGACTCGCCACCGGGCACGAAGTGCCCACGATCACTTGTCTATCTATCTATAGCATGTACAGAGCCCCCATAGATGGTCAGTCATGATTGCACAATCATGGTGATTGTGCAATCATTGGTTTTGCCTACACACACTATTAACGAGACTGCAATCGTGTGGGGCACGCCCAGTTAAGATGAGTACAGTGGCCGCATGTATTTTTATTTATTTATTTTTTGTATGGGCATTAGCTCACCTGGGCACAAGCCATTTTTAATGGCTCTGTAGCATAGTGTGTGTGGCCAGTTGTCTAATTTCTCTTTGTTGTGTCAACTTTCTCTTTGTTAGCCTCACATGCATACGTACATGGAGATCTCACACTCAGGATGAAGGTGAGAAAATAAACTCACAATGGCATTTTCTTTATATTTATGTATCCGGTCGGAATTTACTGGACTTTATTTTCTCACTTGACTTGGGGTTTATTAAAGATTATTAGATGGTAATGGCAGTGGAAGCGCCCCTTAGTGAGAAATCCCGAACCAGCACAAGAGCACTTAAATTTACTAACAAAATGAATTGTCCGTGACCCGTGGAAGGATAGCGTCTGTGACTGGGATGAATGAGACACACTGTTAAATTTAGACACTTATATTCCCTCCAACACTACAAACACAATCAAATAATGGTACACCAATATGCGCACCTCTTAACTTGAACTTAAAACACTACTCTGGGGAATAAAAGTTATACATGATATTGAAATTATTAGAAACTCAGGCAACAATAAATTTAAAGTAGTAAGAAATGTTGCTTGCACACATGAAACAGGCCTTAAGGGTTTTCACAGAATAATATCCACCACTGCGGAAGTGGTATAAAAATAAGAAATTATTAATTCCACCATGAATAGGCCTAAAGGGCACTCAATATAATTATGTTACACCAACAGATGCAGGCCTTAAGGGTTTTCAACAAAATAATATCAGTCACTGAGGAAATGGTATTAAAAAATAAGAAATTAAATACTCTACAATGAATAGGCCTTAAGGCCACTCAATATAATTATGTTACACCAACAGATGCACACCTCCTAACCTAACTTAAACACTACCCTGGGGAACAAAGGTTATATCTGAGATTGAAACTATAAAGAAATTTTAAATGCACACAGCATACTGTACATTAGTAACTGAAAAAATAGTATTAACTACACACAAAAATATTGTCACTATTATAAAGACATTACTGAGTCCAATACCCATGAACCATGCTCCCTAACCTAACACACACACAGATTCCACCTGCACTCCGTAGTCGTTTAAGGCACAACCAACAGGCACCCGTAGTTGAAGGCCCAGATCAGCCTTTCTCCACCTTGGAAAGTGTACCTCTAAACTCCAATGACTCTTGGCCCCAGTGTGTGGCCCTGTATCACTTAGCTGGATTCACTTTACCCCCAGTACATCCATGAAACGGAAGGGAGTGAGCCAATATATATATATATATATATATATATATATATATATATATATATATATATATATATATATATATATATATATATATCTTGATAAAATCACACGGGAAAAAGGAAACAACATGTGATTTTATCAAGATTTATCTTATCCACGTTTTCATTGTGGATCTACATGAAATATATATATATATATATATATATATATATATATATATATATATATATATATATATATATATATATATATATATATATATATATATATATATATATATATATATTGTAGGGTTTCGTGATATTATGTTGTCTAGCACTCAGGATGGATGGAAACTCTAAGGTGGTGGTTTTCTTATATAATATAAGCTATATGGTAGACAGTCTGGTGCTGGAGATGCCGTGTGGTGAGGAGCTGCTCAGTAGACACGTTCGGTGAATAGCGTGCTGAAGGAGGTAGATGTGCAGGAGCTTCGTCAGAGGAGATTTTGCCTGTTGCTGGCCTCCAGGTTGAATGAGAGCTAGACAGCGAGGAGCTTGCTTGGAGGAGGTGTTCCGTTTTCAGGAACCGAGGCCAGAATGAATCTTAATGGAGAGACAGAGCTTATATACACAGCAGCCGGAAGTAAACCAGCCGGTTTCTCAACTCCGTTGCTAGGGAAGACGTAGCATGTGGCTGGTTGCTAGTATACTGTGGCATCTGGTGACGCCCCCCCCCCCCCCCCTTCCTGGGCCGCTCGTTTGGTTGCTAGGATACTGTCGCATTGGAATGCGGATACGCAGTTGTAGGGGAGACGTCCACTACAATATATATATATGCAAGTAAATCATTGTAGGTGCGCGTGATCTAGGTATATGCTGATAACCACAAGGAAAGAAGACAACACGAAGTTCCCAAGCGCTTTCGTGTAATTCACATCTTCAGGGGTGAGTACAGACTGTACTCACCCCTGAAGATGTGAATTACACGAAAGGGCTTGGGAACTTCGTGTTTTATTCTTTCCTTGTGGTTATCATCATATATACTGTATATATATATATATGTATATATATATATATATATGTATATATATATATATATATATATATATATATATATATATATATATATATATATATATATATATATATATATGTATATATATATTATATGTACAAAGCAGTCAGGTGCTGGGAAGTTGCTGTGTAGTAGAGCAGTTGCTCTGGAGGAGCCCCGTGCCCAGCTTCTCTGACATGGGAAAGCATGGACCGGTTATCCTGTCGGCCCCTGGAGCTGTGTCCTTGCTTCGTTTTATCGACTTCTGGTGTTCTTGCTGGTTGAGGGGTCTGTCCGTGTCATCTTCACCATTGCAGGCCTCTTCGATCATCTGGGGTCTGGTCTGTCGCAGACGCCGTTGTGTCTCCTCCTCTTGTCTTGGGAGGTTTTTCGTTGCTGCTCGGTCGGAGAAGAGTTTTACAAGTCTTTCAGCTTCCTCTTCTGGGTTTGGATGGGATGATGGTGATGGTGGTGTTGCCTTCCCAGATGCCCTTCAGATATGGGCCCACATTTTGCCGAGGGAGGTGTGCTCGTTCTTTTCGGAGCACCACTTGAGCCAGCTTGCGCTTTTGATTTCTTCCTTCTCTTCCCTGGTATCCTTGACTATGTCTTGCAGGAGATGTCTGTTTGTGTCCTTGGGATTCCTTATGTAGTTTCTTCGGGCCATGTTGACTCTGTGGTTGAGTTCTTTCCCCCTGGGGCAGTAATACCAGTAATCCTTGTACTGTCTTGATGTAGGCTTTGTTTTTGGAGTAGCCTTTTCTGCTGCTTGGTGAAACGCCTCGACCAACTGTTGGTGGAGGGTTGTCTCGTCCACGGGTGCTACACCAGCCGGCTGTGATGTGGCTCGCTACTTAGCCAGATGTTTCCGATAGAGTTCCCAGTCCGTCTTTTGGGTATTGTATCTCCATCTCGGCGGGGATGGGGTGGGGAGTTTGTTCACCGTGGTCAGCGTGGGGTGTAACTGCCAGGTGACCAAAGGCTGTAGTGTGCTGGAGACGAAGGTTAGATCTAGCCTTCATCCCCTAATGTGGGTGGGCTCTCTGGTGTTTAGAAGGGCGATCTCGGGTGTGTCTTGAAAGGTGGTGTATAGGTGTAAGCCATCCTCATTTGTGGGGCTAATCGAGCTTAGGAAGGGATGGAGTGCATTGAGTGTGGCGTGGTCAGCGGCCGAAGCGAATAATTGAGTCACCTCCAGTGAGCCCCTTGGTTTTTGTATATGTTGTGGACGGTTATTTCCCGTTCTTGGAGGGTTACTTTGACTGCCTGTGTCTCTATGTTTTCCCCACATGGCAATTGCTGCATGACCTCAGTGGAGGGTATGATCGACTTGACCAAGATCATACATCTTCTTGTCGACTCCTGCGTGAAATGCCTCCTGTATCTCTTGTAACCACTGAATTTGAAACAGTGGTGTTCTTGTAGAAGTGTTTCTTGTAGCAGTATAATGTCAAGCTTGTCCTTGGCTGCTGCATCTTGCAGGAGGTGTTTCTTGTTTTTGATGCCCTGAGCATTCCATGTTAGGATGTTCAGGGTGCTGGTGTTTTCCACCACTGTTTCATTGGGGACTGCTGGTGATCCTTGATGGATATGTTCAGGTCTGATTCCTACTGGATCAGGTTCATATCCTCTTGTTCTGTGGTGGTTTTTGCCTTCTGGGCCGTGGTTTGGTTCAGGGGAGCTGAAACGTCCAGTTTCTTTCTGGGAGCTGATGGTATCTTTGGTTCCCTGGTGGCCTTTTCGGTGTAGAGTGTACCTCGGCTGTCACTCGTATGGAGGCCGTCATGGTGTTCTCCACTGAGGTGGCTGGAGCTGTGGCGACTTTCCCGAGGACGCTCCCCATGAGTATTTGGAGCTGTGTGGGTTGGATCTTGTGGCCCAGTAGTCCGGCTTGGCCCTCCGCGAAGGTTGTCAGTACCTTGGCTAGGTCTGATACGTGTATCATTCTTTGTGGTGCCTTGGTGTGTGCTTGTTTTGCCTTTTTCGTAGTTGTTGTCATTGTCTGCTGCTTGGGGAGCTGATGTATGGCCTTAGGGAGGTCAGGAAACTGGGCCACACTTTGGGAGTTGCCTGGTTGAGCGGGTTGGCTTTGTTGTCTTTGCCATTGGATTCCCCACACGAAGGTGCTTGATGGGGCTGGTGTGCAAGCGGTGGAGGCCAGTCTTGCTGCTGGAGGTGGTGCTGGTCGGTTTGCCTGGACCCTCTTTGTCCTCTCGAAGCATCCAGGGTTCCAGGCGTGGTGTTTCCCCCACAGTTGGCACACTTGGGGGCAATTTTTTTCCCCATTCTTCAACCTGCTAAGGCAGGAGTGTATGCCATGCTTCTGCGCGCAGACGGCACAGATTTCCTTGTACTTGCACCTCGTCTGATGGTGCCCGTATTTCTGGCATCTGAAGCACCGTAGGGGCTCCGGATTGAAGGGCCTCACTATGTAGATCCCCCAGGTTTTGAGGTCCATTGTGCTGGGGGGTGGACCGTAGTGCATTATGAGCACTTGTTTTGCATTGGCCGTCTTGTCGGTCACGGGAGAGTATCTTTCGGCTTTTAGGATCTTCGGGTGGTTCTCCAGGGGTTCGAGAGGTAGTTCCTTTGGGTACCGGAGGACTACCGACTTCATCAGTTTCTGGGCGGGGTCTAGCTTGGTTGATGCAACGGTGGTGGTGTTTTGCAGGTAAGTGTCGAGGGTGGTGGCGGAGTCCTTGTCTTTGGGGTGAATAATCATCTCCCCCTTTAGGTTGGGCCGCACTGAGAACTTGGCCAGTGGATTTTGCTTTTCCATCTCTGTGATGGCGGCATATGTCGTTTTTGTGTCCGTTTTCGTGATCCGGAATTTTGGCAGTGCCATTGGGCACGAGCTGGTGGTGGTGATGGGTGCCTTTTGGGCTGTTTGGGCGGATTTCGTTTCCCGAAAAAGCACGTTGGCGTCCTCGGTGGCGGTGGCAGTAGTGGTGGAGTTATTGGGGGCGGCGGAGGTGGTATGGATGACGTTGTTCTTGCTTTTCAGGGCTTCGTGGAAGGCCCGCAACTGGTCCGCTTTCTCTGTGCGGAGCCTGTCGTGGTTCGGGTCGTTGGGTTTGCTGTTCAGGCGGGGGTTACGGTTAGGAGAGCGTATGCACTCCATAACTGGTGGTTAAGTGATGTTTTCTTCTTTAGAGGTTTTTCTGTTGTTCAGAGCCTACCTATTCCTGATGAGTAAGTAGCAGAAGAATTTCAACACTCCCCACAGCCACTTGATGGCCGGGTGGTCGTGGAGTAGTTCTTGAGCCTCTCTTCCAGAGCCCCGTTTGGGGAAACCTACTTCCTAGTGTATTAGACCGCTCACTTATTCATGTGAGCTAAGTGTGCCTATTGGGTAAGGATGAGGATTGCTACCCTCTTTCTAGGTGAACCCGCAAGTTCACGGTTTTCCTGGAAAGACTCAGCAGAGGTTCTTGCTCCAACCCCCTTTCGTGTCCACAATCTCTTGGGAGGGAGGTGAACAGTTACAGGGGGGACCGCAGGACTAAAACACTTTTGAGGGTGCAGGTCCCTAGGCCAGAGCGAAAAAAGGAACAATAGTAGTAGAAGGAAAAGAGCTCAAACCATGTCGGGAATATCGCGCTATAGCTGCTCTCCAGCTGGAGTGTGGGTCACTCACACCACCAGTGGGGAGGGCAAACTAATGCTCGATAAACTGAAAACGCTCGTGAGATGTTGGCGACGGTCCGGTCAGCAAAGTTGGCCAACAATGGCAACAGAGGGGGCAGGTCTTCACAGCTCCGGGTCCGGCCTCTCACAGTCAGTTGGTCAGAACACCGAGATAAGAGAGGTGAACAAGGAGATTTAGGGCAAGGTATAGTTAAGAAGTGGGAAGTACAGAAAAAGAATGATAGCAGGTGGGCTTTCCACCTTGCTGAGGTTGGTTTGTGGCTTAACCAGTGACAGACGTCCCTCAGTCCTCTAGGGGCAAGGGAGGTTAGATAAGCTAAGCTAAGCTGGTTTAAAGTGCGATCCAAGGGAATGTGCGGTTTTAAGGTTTGTTGGAGGGTCACTTCAGGTCCTTGTGTTGCTGAAGGGATGTTCCTCATCTTTTGTGATTGGGGGGTCCCGCCAGGTCCTTGTGTAACTGGCAGGTTATGCATGTGGTGTTGGTCATTCGTGTTGGTTGTTTCTTGGATGGTCCCTTCAGGTACTTGTATGTGTTAGTGTATACCGTTTCTGGTGATTTTGAGTCCCAGTGTTTTTTCCACTTTCTGCATATTGTAACTGTTGATTGTTGATTATGATCGGCTATGGATTTAATTTTGCAATGTATACAATCTTTAGTTTTGGGATGTTGGTTTGGATTTTCCATTTTCTTTCATAGTTGTTAATTGCTTCAATTTCTCTTCCTGTTCTTATGGCCATCTTTTGCTTAGATCTCCCTGGGTATTGTCTTATTTGCGTGATATCATCAGCGAATGCTATGTAGTCCGACTGTCTTGGGTCTGGTATGTTTGCTGTGTATATTGTGTACAGTGTGGGTGAAATGTTGTTGCCCTGTGGGACTCCACTGTGTATGTTGAAGGTTTGTCCGGTGTAGTTGTCTATAATGAGTTTGGCTTGTCTGTTGTCTAAGAAGTTGCAGAGAAGGGTTGTCATGTTTTTTGGCATGTCAAGTTGAATGATTTTATATTTGAGGCCTTCGTGCCACACCTTATCGAAAGCTTTTGATACTTCTCTGAGACATTGCACTGGTTTTTATTGCTGAGGGCGTTAGCTATTGTTTTGTAAATTAGTGCAATAGCCGTGTTTGTGCCTCGGTTCTTCCGGAATCCATGTTGTCTGGGGCTATGTTTGTTTTCCTGTTCCAGATAGTTTCTGAGTCTGTTGTTGACTAGTTTTTTCTAGTATTTTGCCTGGTGTTTCTAATAGGGATATAGGTCTAATTTTCCGACCTCGGCTTCTCACGGCGAGGCAGGGGGTATTTACATGATTCTGCCGGATCAAGAATCGAGGTGCGAAGATGAAAAACCCTGCAGATTGGTTGAGTTGAAGGCGGCAACTGGCCAATCACCGCGCAGTTCGAAAGGTAGGGCCGGTTTATGGAACTCGCCGCTGGTTGGCTGAGGAGTGGACGGCAAGTGACCAATCAGCAGTTGTTGGGGAGAGTATCCACTTTAACCCACATCAAGGCCTTGGGGGGGGGGGGGGGGCCCCCCAAAAATATAATAAAATAGTAACAATGAATATGATGATGATGATGGTGATGATGATAACAATAATAGTAGTAAAATTAATAGAAATATATAAAATAAATAACAATTATAATAAAAAATAATAAAAATAATAGAATTTTTAAAACAATTATAAATAATAATAATAATAATAATAATAATAATAATAATAATAATAATAATAATATCACCTGGGAAGATATTGGAAGTATATGTACTGTCTAATGGTAGATCCTGCAATCATTTGGCATCACAAAAATTGTGACCACGTACCAGGTTGCTGACCCGACTCTGCCTCATTTACACACAATTGCAGTCTCAATTGTTTCTCTTACTTTGACAACACAATTTATATCTATCGTTTCTCACTATTTATCTATTTTTTTTTATTTTGCATTTATTTATGGTTCTTTATTATTATTATTATTATTATTATTATTATTATTATTATTATAATAATAATAATAATAATAATAATAATAATAATAATAATAATAATAATAATAATAATAATATATATCTATATCTTCGCCCCCATGCCCTGATCTGGGTCATTGAGAAATGATATTGTAGGGGTATCGAGATATTAAAGTTGTCTAGCACTCAGGATGGAAGGAAACTCTAATGTGGTTTTCTTGTATAATATATAAGTTATATGATAGACAGTCTGGTGCTGGAGGTGCTGTGTGGTGAGGGGCTGCTTGGTAGAGACGTGCGGTGAGTAGCTTGTCGAAGGAGGTATGTGTGCAGGAGCTCCGTTAGAGAAGATGTTGCCTGTTGCTGGCCTCCTGGTTGAATGAAATGTTAACAGCGTGGAGCTTGCTGGAGGAGATGTTGCTTGTTCAGGAAGATCGGTCAGAGTGAGAGTTGGTTGGTGAGGAAGCTCAGAGAAGGACATGCTCGCTGGCGGGAGCGAGGACCGCCAGGCAGGCGGAGGAGAGGCGAGGGTCGCCAGGCAGCGGCAGAGGAGGAGGTGTTGCTTGTTCAAGAAGATTGGTCAGACTGAATCTCAAGGGAGAGACAGAGCTTATATACACCCAGCAGCAGCTATGAGTCATGGTGGGAAAACCCGAGAAGTAGCCGGTGACTAGTTCCGTTGCTAAGATACGGCGGGCATTGGAATGCGGATACGCTTGGTTGCTAGGGAAGACGGTAACAGGTGGTGGCGTGGCTACGCAGTTAGGCAGTTGTAGGGGAGAAGTCCACTACAATACTCCCCCTCCCCTCCAGGCGGTGTAGGAGACTTGTTGATTGTAGAGTTGCTTAGCACATGTGAGGAAGACCGGGCGGTGCATGCCTCATGTGAGACAACGGCGATGGCGTGATGAGCCGATCTCGCAGAAATACAACTGTCTAGATACACACTATCTGTGGGAGAAGGGAGAAAAAGGGTGTGTGGAGGCGATGATTGGTGTGCTTCCCTCACGGCAGGTACTGCTGGGCCGGGGTCGGCGTCTGTGGCAGGACGGGTGTGCTGGGGTCGTCAGAATGTGGTGTGTGAAGCAGGAAGAGGAGCCGGTGTCGTCTTGAAGACTGGGAGCGTGATCAGTGTCTCCTCCATCCTGTGTGAGTGCTTATCTCCGGGAGTCACCATTGTAGGGGTATCGAGATATTAAAGTTGTCTAGCACTCAGGATGGAAGGAAACTCTAATGTGGTTTTCTTGTATAATATATAAGTTATATGATAAGACAGTCTGGTGCTGGAGGTGCTGTGTGGTGAGAGGCTGCTTGGTAGAGACGTGCGGTGAGTAGCTTGTCGAAGGAGGTAGATGTGCAGGAGCTTCGTTAGAGAAGGTGTTGCCTGTTGCTGGCCTCCTGGTTGAATGAATGCTGGACAGCTAGGAGCTTGCTGGAGGAGGTGTTGCGTGTTCAGGAAGATGGGCCAGAATGAGAGTTGGTTGGTGAGGAAGCTCAGAGAAGGACATGCTCGCTGGCGGGAGCGAGGACCGCCAGGCAGGCGGAGGAGAGGCGAGGGTCGCCAGGCAGCGGCAGAGGAGGTAGGTGTGCAGGACATTAGCAGGGAGTACCTGAGGGAGAAAAGAGGGGGTGTGGAGGCGATGGATGTTGTGTGCTTCCCTCACGGCAGGAACTGCTGGGCCGGGGTCGGCTTCTGAGGCAGGACGGGTGTGCTGGGGTCGTCAGAATGTGGTGCGTGGGGCAGGAAGAGGAGCTGGTGTCTGCTTGAAGACTGGGAGCATGATCAGTGTCTCCTCCATCCTGTGTGAGTGCTAATCTCCGGGAGTCACCATTGTAGGGGTATCGAGATATTAAAGTTGTCTAGCACTCAGGATGGAAGGAAACTCTAATGTGGTTTTCTTGTATAATATATAAGTTATATGATAGACAGTCTGGTGCTGGAGGTGCTGTGTGGTGAGGGGCTGCTTGGTAGAGACGTGCGGTGAGTAGCTTGTCGAAGGAGGTATGTGTGCAGGAGCTCCGTTAGAGAAGATGTTGCCTGTTGCTGGCCTCCTGGTTGAATGAAATGTTAACAGCGTGGAGCTTGCTGGAGGAGATGTTGCTTGTTCAGGAAGATCGGTCAGAGTGAGAGTTGGTTGGTGAGGAAGCTCAGAGAAGGACATGCTCGCTGGCGGGAGCGAGGACCGCCAGGCAGGCGGAGGAGAGGCGAGGGTCGCCAGGCAGCGGCAGAGGAGGAGGTGTTGCTTGTTCAAGAAGATTGGTCAGACTGAATCTCAAGGGAGAGACAGAGCTTATATACACCCAGCAGCAGCTATGAGTCATGGTGGGAAAACCCGAGAAGTAGCCGGTGACTAGTTCCGTTGCTAAGATACGGCGGGCATTGGAATGCGGATACGCTTGGTTGCTAGGGAAGACGGTAACAGGTGGTGGCGTGGCTACGCAGTTAGGCAGTTGTAGGGGAGAAGTCCACTACAATATACTGTATTGTATGTATGTTGTGTTGTCAAAGTAAGAGAACCAATTGAGACCATGCAATTGTGTGTAAATGAGGCAGAAAGTCAGATCAGCAACCTTGGACTTGGTCACAATTTTTGTGATGCCATATGGCAGCAAGGTGTACCGTTAGACAACACATTATCCTTCCAATATCTTCCCAGGTGGTAGTACAGTCCAGTGCCGGATTTTGACCTGTGGAGGCCCATGGGCAGCCTCTTTGTGGAGGCCCCCCTCATTATAACTACCCAGGAAATTAGAACATATTGTAATATGTGGAGGCACCCAGATTGTGGAGGCCCCTGGGCAGCTGCCCACTTTGTCCACTCCTGAATCCGGCCCTGGTACAGTCTCACCCGAAAGTTCGTTAACTCTCCTAGCCAGCTATTGCTGCACTGCCTGCTTCAGATATATGAAATTTAGTCTGTTACTTCGAACCTTAAGATTCAATCGTATCGGTTTCATGTTCTGGTTGGTACTTAGACAGTTTCAAAGATCTGAAAAAGGCAGTGCAGTAATAGCTGGCTGGGAGAGTTAACGAACTTTTCGGTGAGACTGAACCTCCGTGTTTGTTAGCTCTAGAGACCATGGAGCCCAAGAAAAAACGAAAAAGAAAGGTGTGGATGAAGGAGTGGCATAAGAAAAAAAAAAATCACACATGAGTGCTATGGCTGCTGTTACTAGACTGAAAAACACCGTCACATATGATTGCGCAAGGGTCATGATTGTCGGGAAAATATCAAACCGTGTCGGATACCTTCTATCATTTGCACAAGCCGTCAATCATACACACACACGACGGACGTGCCTGCTCAATCACCATGATTGCGCAATCATGACTGACTGTCTATGGGCCTAAGAAGTTAAAGATAATGTGTAGTAGCCTCGCACGCTTCCTTTAACTTTACAAAGAATATTTAAAACGCTTTTGTGTTCCAATTTTTTTTTCAGGGTGGTAAGAATTATTGCAATAACTTTTTTCATTGTTGTTTGTTTAATGTGCAAGTTGCCCAAACTCAATTACATAAGGCATGGAAGACTAGATGTTTGTTATACGAGCGGGGACACACAAAAGACTATGTCTTCCATGGTTGCAGGAGACAGTTCTGTGTTGAATTTTGTTTTTATCTTTGTCACTTTCTAATAAAGTTATAGTAGATAGCACGCGTGTACAGTATATTATTTTGTCATACTGTCATTATGTTATACATGCAGGCATCCTAGTCGGGGTGAGCATGATTCCCGCATGTGTCCTTATTACGGGCAACAACAGTAATGGTCAGCCAGTAAGCCACACACTCAGCAGTGTACGGTCGTCACTTGCTTTGGTTTCCAAAACTGACATGACTCATTTTTCTACAGTCGTGTTACTGGTGGAGTGGGTATTACCCCTCCCCTGGACTTCCTGTCGAAGGAAAAGTAAAGCAAAATATTAAAAAAAAAAGACCCTAATATGATGACAAAAATATAGCTTATTAGATTTACATGTCAATGCTCGTAAAAGTTGCTAGAATTGTCACCAGATTTAGTGCTGATATCATTGTCAACTTCGTCCCACTTTGAAATACATCCTGCTGACGCTCAAGTCTTGAGTCACATCCCATGTACTCGTACCGGTAGTTGGTGAAAGAGTATGATATATTTGACATTTTGACCTGTTCGTCCAGCCTTCCACTGGATAGTGATCGTTCGTTCTTCCGCCTATTCGTGCTTCGTCCGTGTGCCTATCCGTTCGACTGTTCGGTCGTCCGTCCCCAGGGTTTTCAGGTACCACTCAGTACAGTACAATCATGGCACATGTTTGTCCTCTTTTTCAGTTATTAAATTGTGGGACCCTCGAAGGTTCTTGTGGCGTTTATTGCTGCATCCTTTATTGGTAACTTTTTTTTTGTATTTTGTAAAACAACTGGTACACAACTGCTTATTTATTCTGTGTATAACGAATCAATTCAGATTTTTCTGGTAAATAGTTTGAACATTAGTGTTAGTCCCCTTCAACAGTAATACAACATCAGTGACGCCAGTGCCAAGAGGACGCCTCCAGTACACGAAATAAATATTTAGCTCAATAAGACAGTTTGAAAAATATGAAAGTATAATCACGGTAAGCCATTTGATAACACCTGTAAGACTATCTGTATAACGACAATGGAAAGCAACACACAAGATTAGACGAAGCCCCATTATACCAGTATTTGAAATAATTTAAAGGTGGTTGGGGCTATAGGTTAGTGTTAAACTATTCTGATTACAGTTATCATTAGAAATGTATTAGAAGGCAAAAGGGGGAGGTTGAAAGACCGACGAATAAGTGAAGTATGGGAATAGTGCATGAAATCGCCCGAGCATGACGGTAGCACCTCCATATAGAGGTTTAAAAAGAAATGAAGAAATGACTTACCACAAAATATGATGCGCCACAAAAGGACGCGCCACAAAGAACATGCCACACAACCTCACAAACAACATGAGCTGTGGCAGGAAACCAACTGGAGGCGGGCAGTGAAAGCATTGATACCAAGTATAGTGAGTCATTCATTATTATGTAACTTGATAAAACAACACATTTGGCGTCACAATAAAACAACACATCAGGCGTGACGCAGGTGCAGGTGTTTACAGGTTAACACAGCCCCAAGCCTCTAAGACTAATCAACCAATCAGTCAGAGTACCTTCCACATATCTGAGGGTTAGCGACCAGTCCTCCACTCTAAACGTTTTCGTGCTGTTTTTACCAATCCTTCAAGGTTTTGTATCTCTCCGGGACCCAGTTTTTAATTTCATTCATCTATCACAGTTTCTGCCTTCTCCTGGACCTCGTTACCCCCAACTTTGCCCATTAATATTTCTGTTATCTCCTCATCCCCAATTATATGACCAAAGTATCTTCCTTTTATTTTTTCTGTACATTTCAAGTATTTGTCTTGAAGTCTTTTGCTAATCTTAGTACTTCTTCATTTGTTTTCCTGTCAGTGTAGCTTATTCTTAACACTCGCCTGTAACACCTCTTCTTTCTGGTGTCTGCTGAAAGTGTCCACGCTTCTGACTCATACATCATTCCTCGTCATATAAAGCCCTTCAGCAGCCTTTTTCTCAAATTAATGTCCCTTTTCATTAGGCCTTTTAGATTTTTCTTGTTTTGATTTCTTCCGTACATCTACCATCACAGCAACTGTTACTTTCCAAATACACAAAATTTTCCACTTGCTTATGTTTCCTGGGCTAAATCAGTATAATCTGAAGTGTGAATGTTTAGGGGTGCAGTTCACCTAGCAGTGGCTGGGTACTTAACTTAACAGTGAATCCACACAAATGTATAGAAAAAAAAAGCTAGTTTACAGTTCACTGTACCCGCAATGCCCCTATCGGGTAGGCAGGTCAATGCTGCCCTTTTACATGAATGGTAGATGTTCCACACTATTTATACAGGCGATGTACGGATATCTCGCTCGATATCTTATCATGGTTTTTCCTTTTATTCATAACCTTGCTTGCAGGATTTTGTTTCTCCAACATTTGTACTACATATTGCTTTAGTTTTCTAGATAAAAGGCAGCAGCTGATACGCTGTTTGTTTTTTAATAAAATGTAGAATTGTCAAAATTCGTCTACACTACATGATTGTCCCCGTGAGTGCCTTACAGAACCATAGATTACAGTATCTAGCAGAGGTATAGGAACAGGAAGACTAGGGAGATAAAAGACAGATATGGGAGGTAGTACAGTACTGTGTATGGCTGTTGTGTCTCCTGTTGATTCCCTTAGTCCTGATAATATCATTGTCAGACCAGTATTAACCTGATTTTCCTCGCGCATTTCCCCTCCATGTTAAGGCCAGCAGTATTTTTATTTTGCATTTATTTGTTGTGTCTATGGGGTACTAAGTTGTACACTGACTGAGTTGCTTAAGGGGGGAGTGCTGGTATTATACTGTATCCTCTGAATCTGATAAAAGAGTGGGGAGATAACTTACATGTAACTATTATTATGTAATGACGTTCCAGAGAAACTTTTCCCAACTCGAAAAAGGAAATAGACATGAGTACGTATAGTGTTCTGTTATTGAGAAGGACTGGGTATTGGCGACTGTATAAATGCTTGTTGTTATTGATATGTAAATGTGCTGCGAGCAACACGCCGGTGTTTCTAAGATATAAGTCGATATTCAAGACAAAAATAGAATTATAAGGATTTAAATATATTAATATGTGTAACAGATATAAATTATCTCTATACATCACATGGCTAAGTTGTTATGAATTATTGTGATGTTAAGTTATTTTTCATTCATGTAAAACGAGCCTGCCAAAGGTGATGATGGTTTAAGAGGTAAATATTTTATTGGTTATAAGAATTAGGTTGAATTTACTTGATTACCAGAAAAAAACAAATTATTGTCATTCATTGTGTAACAGTTTTAGTAAAAGTAATTTCTTGCAGGCGTTCGATCTCGGGGAGCGACCACTGAGCAGCGAGGTGGTGGTGGTGGTGTACGTGGCGGACGTCAATGACCACGCGCCGCAGTTTGACCGACCACTCTACCGGAAGGCCATACCCGAGGACACGCCCCCCGGCACCTCCGTTACACAGGTAAGTGGCCCTAATAACAGATGAGAGTCCAGAACACACCCCATGAAACATCAGTCTTACAGGTGAGTGGTCCTACCCTAGCAGCAGGTATGTTTGACGGTTCAAAGCTCACAACCCCGTCTCTCAGGTCAACAGCGGATAGAAAGGATGAGCAAACACCCAAGACTTGGTGCTATAACCTCAGAGAAGTTACGTTTTTTTTTTCGCTTATCATGAGTCATCGTTATCTTATCAGCTGAAAATTAAACACGTCCACATATGAATGCTACTTTCTCCAAGAATGTTAAGTTTCTTCACGCTATCATCGAGTTATTTATTGTTACAGTACATACTTGTCCGTGTTGGCGTGAAGGGTAGTGGGAGTACCTGAGGAAGGTGGTGTTAAGTGTTACTCTTATCTCTTGTGTTATCTTTTTCAAGTGCTCTTGCCACTCGAGTTGGCTATCAAGTTGCTATCTGGACCGGGAGTCACTTTTATCGTGTGCTAATTCCATAAACGTGACATATTATTGTTACGACCCTTCTCCTTCCTTTCACCGCTTACCCAGCTTCCACCACTGGTTACCAGCGGCTAGCGCCGTATGTACAGAAGCAGTAGATATCTCACAAGTGTTGTCGAAATACCACTGGCTGTCCCGCCAGTTTCCGGTAACTTCCCGACGATCGGTAACAGTGTACAGACAAACAACAGGCAGGTAGATTTCCACCAGGTCACAGAAACACACTTGTGCACTGTAGTCTTCCTTAATAAACAGCAATTCTTCGCAATACTGTTAATGGGGTAGTGTCTTCACAGCTTAACTCCACACTTCAAATATATAGTCAGCCCACTACCAGTTTACAATTCCTTAGTCTTCTCACTTTATATTAATCACAACAATTCCACAATACTTGCACAACAACTGTCTTCAGTTGTTCTGCTAGGCTTAGTCTTTACTCTAGGAACAGAGGCGAGTAACCCACTGACTAGGCAGCAGGGCTCCCACTAGTAGCAGCAAGGATTACCTAGATTCTGCTGAATTTTACCAGAGATTTATCAAAATTACCATAAAACTGAGAGAAATTTCCCTCATGATTACCTTAGTTTTCCGATTGCACACTTAGCAAAATTATATTATGATATAAGTATATTTGTTATATCAGGGTAATACTGGAGCCTTCTCTAATCACCACTTGGCAACTGCGCACATCTAGATTTCAAGTGAGAGAGGTTTGGATATTAATGAACCATAAATTATATTACATGAATTTTTTTTTATTATTTCACTTACAAATTACAATTTACTTGAAAAGCAAATAATTCACCTTGGCAAAAAAATAAATCCTTATGAATATGAAAATAAAAAGTACAATAATCCTTTGTTGCTTCAATTAAAAAAATATTCTTCTCATTAATAAAACAATAATCATTTTGGTTATGAAACAATACAGATCAATTCTTCATTCTTTAAAACTAAACCTCATTAGGAAAATTAAACAATTTTACACGTGATTCAATAATAATTAATGTGTCCATTTCATTTGCAATAAACAGGAAATGTTTATCTTAGAATCAAATTGATAATAGAAAATCTACTCAAACTGCTTTGCTATGAGATTCTTGGCTTCCTCATTTGTAGCGTTATTTTTTGCTCTTTCTAAGTCTAACTGGAGTTGTCTATCTAAAATTAAGTGATGGATGGTGACTCCTTTCCTTTTAAGACCATTTCTGGTGTGCAGTAAATTCACCAGACTAGTACTTTTCAAGCTACTTCTAATATCTGTTTTAATTCTTCGCAAACGGCTGAAGATTCTTTCTACAGATGCATTGGAATGTGGCAAGTATAATGCGCAACAAACTACTTTTGCGAGATTGGGGAATTTTGACTCTCCTATTTCATTTTTCAACAATAGATGTATATTTCCAGAATTGAGCAGCATCTTTCTCCTCCTTAAATTGACCATCTAAGCTTAACTGTCTTAACTATATGTCTGCAACACGTTTTTCACATATTCTTTTCAAGATAAGGTAGAGTTACAAATATTTCCCCGAGACTGCTAGGTTTTCTGTCTAACGCATTTTGTGGTTTAAAAAGTTCTACCATTTTAAAAGGACCAGTTGTAAACCTTGACCTAATTTGCACCTCTAATTCACTTAAGAATGGCTGACAACTGTATTTAAATTTTCTGATTCCCTCAATGTCACTACTAATGGCAGATTGTGAAAGCGTTTCTGTAGCATGAATACCAACATATACTTGCTTAATGGCCACTCTTAGATTGACATTATGAACGTCAATGGCAAAAGGGTCACAATCTCTTACGTGTTTAAGACTGACTAAATCACTCAAATTTCTCCTTCTATTTTGATAAAATCGAATAGCAATTTACCTCAAAATTACCTTAAATGTACCCAAATTAATTTAAACTAAGGTAATTACCTTAAAAGTGAGAGCCCTGCTAGGCAGCCCGCCTTCGCTTATACTGTATATGGTTCGGCAGATGCCTAGAGCATACTAGCAATGTCCAGACGTGGGAGGTAGGCTCGCGACACGCCTGGAGAGTTCTAGAATGATCCAAGCTTACAATAAGAAGTAAATCAGAACAAAAATGATGCAATACATTCCAGAATATTCTTACATAATTAATACACCAATATCATCAATATACACACGAAAATTTCACTAAATTTGCCCAAATAACTGTGTCTTGGGACAGAAAATAATCAAAACACCTAGTTTACAAAATTATAATACGAAATTATGCCTCGGCATAACTTTATGATAAAAGCCCCATGTCTTCGTCTGTTGTGGTGACACTGCTTTGTCGTAATTAGTGTTACGGTTATAGTGGCTTGATGGCACCTGTGTCTACAGTATTAACTCCACCCATAACAGGTGGTCTTGCTAGTATGGGGGGAGGTTATCGGGTATTATTGCATTTTCGCACCCCACATTCCTACCCCTTATCTATTATCATATTCGAATAAGACGTCTAATTATAAGATAATTTTCTTCTATTACATTACCATCGCAAATGTATAATAACGGAGATAGCGTATCCAAAATTTTCTCTATTTTCTTTCATTTATCTTCAGCCATTATCGCCGACCTCACCTCCCACACTGCGTGTCTCCTTCATAATCATCACGGGCATGCGTTCCCGTACACATCACGCGGCCAATCAAAAGCGTTTTTTGGGGGGCAACCAATAAAAATGATTTGTGGTTTAATTCCCTGTATTTTTGGCCCAATCAAATTCGATTTTTATTTTGGGTCTCTCATATTTCCAAATTCAAATTCATTTCTGACCATAGAAGTCTGCGATGATGGGAGTCACTTCATTTATGTGGAGCTGATTGCGAGTTTTGGGGAAAACACGAAGAAACTATTGCATTTTTTGGATCTGATGGTGTTCTCCCGACCTCAGTAAAGTGTCCTAAGTGCAAGAACGAATGTAAATATCGTCAAGACCAACATATGTGGCATTGCGGTGACTCGTCCCTTATCCCAAAGTCAAAGAAGATACGGCCATTAAGGTGAGAAATAAGTGATTCCATTTCCTCCAATATGTCCTGGAAATCACACATCATTCGTATAACTAAAGCTGCCTCTCGAAAGTTGGGAATGCTGTACAGATGCCGCAGCTACTTCACTCCTGAGCAGTTGCTCCAAGTATATAAGGGATTCATTCGTCCTAACTTGGAGTACTGCTCTCATATCTGGGGTGGCTCTTCTTCTGTCCAACTATTAGATAGGGTGGAATCAAAGGCATTTCGTCTTATTAACTCTCCTCCTTTAGTCGATAATCTCTCTTCCCTTTCTCTTCGCCGCAGTGTTGCTTCACTCTCTCTCTTGTACAGGTACTTTAACGGGCAATGTTCGGTGGATTTGGCATCCTGTGTACCGCCGGCAATGCCGTGGGTTCGTAACACACGTCTTCCCCGCGGTGCCCACCGTTTCTCTGTTGATATCGGTCACACGAGAATAACCCGTTATAGTACCTCCTTCTTTCCTCACACAGCCAAACTGTGGAATGCTCTGCCTTCTTTTGTGTTTCCATGCTCTTACAATCTCTCTCACTTTAAAAAGCTGGTTTTCCGGCATCTTCGTGGTGTAGATTAATACAGTATAACCTTTTTTTTTTATTTACAATTTCTTTCCGTTCTTTTTTTTCCGCGCCCCCCCCCCCTCCCCCAGGCTCCGTTGTGGGTCGTTTGACCTGTGCCCCCGGGTGGGCTAATTCCCGTAAAAAAAAAAATAATATATATATATATATATATATATATATATATATATATATATATTGTGAGTCAGTTAGGTTAGGTTAGGTTTTGCTTATGTTTTTCTAGTGTTTTTTTGTGTATTTTTATTCGCTTAGCCATTATTTTTTTGGGGGGGGAAACGCCCCACGAAAAAAGAAAATCGAAAAAAAACCTGGGCAATTTCCGACGGAAATGAAGGTCATAATCGGTCTATACACACATCACTAGAAAAATATATTTTTGACTTTCTAACAGTTGGGTGCGCTTATGCAAATTTACTGGTTATCGTCACTGGTTATGACTTTTTTTTTCGCTCAACATTGATTTACTGTGATAAGGGATGAATGTTATCCGTCCTCGTTACTCGTTATTATGATGAGAGATGAATCTCTCTCTCTCTCTCTCTCTCTCTCTCTCTCTCTCTCTCTCTCTCTCTCCATTACTCACTTTATTATCACGAAGGATGAGTTTTCTCCATCCACACCACAGGAATCGACGGTTCAAAGACACAAGGCACGCGTATTCAGGACACAGCTGGGATAAGACACACTTCCAATATTGAGAATTAATACTTCAGCCGAAAGGATATGATGACCACGGAGAAGTTACTTAACGAAACTGGGTCTTGATAGTTTAATAATCATGTTTTCTGCTCAAATAATCAAGATACAATGTAAAGTATATGGTTACGATGTACCTATAAGCATAGTTTTAATGCTATTTTATCTGCCCAACTCTTTGTAATAGATCATTTGAGGCAGCCGAAGAATTTAATAAGTTGACGTTTGAGAATACTGTAGGAGCCGTGGTTATGTTGTGTTATGAACAGAGAACCAAGTCACAGTCCGGTTGTTGATAATCTTCTGGTCTTCCATGAATCTTTTTATTTTATTTTTTTAAGTTTCTTACATAACTACATTAAACGTAATAGTTATATTTACTGAATAAATAATTACACTCAGAACATCCTGTGATTAAAAAATGTTATATCGAACTTAGTTTTCAGTTACTTAATATCAGTCGACACAGACACAAGTAGAATCTATTTTGGGATAAAAATAAAATAACACTGAGTTATTGATTACCTGACATGTCGTGACAAAGTAACGACGGTCCTTTCTGGAAGAAACCCTTATTAAGTAAATGTGTGAGATTATCAGATGGATCAAAAATGCATTCTTGGTATTTTTCAAACATCCGTCGTAATTTCCCTCCGACAACGATTTTAATGATTTTTAGGAAATCCGTTGGCGCTTACTCACTAATGTCCATAATCGTGTAATTTACCATTTTCTAGCATGCGTTAAGTTTTCCCTTTTTGTCTCCTGTGACTTTTATCACTGATATTATTTAACTTTTAAATACCATTTAGTAGAAGTACAATATTTGTAGTAACATACAGAGCGTTTGTACCAAGCAAAGACTATTTATAGTCTTTGGTACAGCGATTCCAGAATGTGGACCCAGGCAGCTTCACTCCTCTAGTGTTCACAACATCGGGCTGGATGGGACCTACGCTTATGCCAGACTGGCTGAGGTGTTCTCAGAACAGAAGCAACCCAGAAGTTACTTCGTGGGTTGGTTGAAGTGTCGCCTTTCTTTCTCCTGGTTGAGTCAAGTCAGCTCTGCTGTGTCTCCGGGGAACAAAATCATTGGCCCATAAACCAACAACAGTCGCAGAAATAGACTTTGAGGCAACAGTCACTAAATAACGCATAGATCTGACTTAACTCAGTTAGGGTACATACTTTTGTATTAGGATAGGTAATAAAATGTTGGAGAAGGTATGCCTGTGGGGGGAGGTTGGAGGCCATTGAAAAACAAAAATAGTAGTCGTAGTAGTTCATTATATATACCGTCATAGGAATCCGGATGCAATTTTATGCAAATTGAGTTTTAAATTTATAAACTTATGTGGTCTTTATTTTCGGATTCTAGGTATCAATAATTGTGTCGTAGTTAGTCATAGTTAACAATTCTTACCTGATAATTTGATTATTAACAGTAAAACTGACAAATAAGGAGAGCCTATTATAGCTATATAATTAAAGTCCACTTTTGTCATGTTTGTTTCCTCCTTATGATGGCCTGTTAGGGTTCTTGAAGTGCTGCCTTTCAGTAACTATCCTAAGAACTTATCAGGTGCGGATCTCCCACTGCAATGAAAAAATAAAGGACGAACGCTTGTCAACACCGTGCTGAATTTGGGAAAGTCAAAGAAGACTGGATAAAGAATGAACAGACAGAACAAACATTATAAAGTGTATGAAGTCTACACCCGTCTCACTGATTGTAAGTCCAGTGTTGTTTGTAACTGTGAAGCCAGAGTCGAGGAAACCATTAGATTTAGAGTTGTGTTTTTAACTAAATTTTCTGCCATCAGTCTTATGATTACAATTGATGATTTGGGTAATTATATTGGCATCAGATGTGGCGGGGTTATTATGAAGGTGGCATTGTGAAAAGGGGGTAATGACTCAAAAGAAGGTTGGGAACCACTGAACACAAAGTTGTTTTAGATCTTTGCGACTCGTGGGGTAAAAAAAGGGAACATGCCGTTCCACACATTGCTCTGTTTGAGCCAATACTGAGTGAGACGACACGACTGAATAGGAATTTGGCAGACCCAGAAAGTAACCCTCAAAGATAATTCTGATGAAATTAAATCGCTAGAAGACGCGTAGGACCCTCACTTACCTACAAGCTTTTTGCTTATTGATATTAACTGAAGAAGACTCGTGCCGTAGACTGTTTATCCAGTTCCTGCCCGACATTGTTCACTTTGTGAAACCAACTCTTGCAATTTCCTTGAATTTTTTTCAATATTGACAGAAATATCTTGGAATGATTGTTATTTGAGTCTTGTCAGGTGATATATGAAAGTTTTGCCACCATTTAAATTTAATTATATTTGTTGAATTGTTATATCAACATCTATTATAGTTTAGAATTCCATGGAAGTTGAAGAAACTGATACAGGCGTTATGCGGGGTGTTGGGGGCAGTAAAGTATGAAACATGGCGGGGTTAGTTTACTAACTTCACAATTTGTAGGGATATCACTAGCATGTAATATTTATTTTACTATTGATGTTCTGATATTCTTTGTATTTATAATTGACATTCTGGGACGCCGATTTACTTACGTTTCTGTAAACCTCAAAAGTATTTGTTGTATTTGGTTAAGATCGATCATACTTGAGAAAAGAAAGACAATGAGACTAATAAGTTATTTTTGTTAATGTCTGATTTTAACTTGGATTATATATATATATATATATATATATATATATATATATATATATATAATTTCATCAACAGTAGCTACTGTAACATCAGGCCAGATGTGTGTTGAGAGAAGCATTATCGCAGCTCAGCTCATGGATAAGGCTTTATTACATCCGCCAGTGTGTCGCCAACAGCAGGCGGGGTTATGCTGCTCCACCCATCACGTCATCTGTTGTGATTAGATAATTCGCTTATTTATTTATGTATTTTTTAAATACCACACCAAGTACTCGAAAAGCCAAGAAAACCTATTCAGATTAATGTTTATTTTGGTAATATACTAAGGCTAGAATATTATGAGTGGCTCTTGTTGAGGGCGAGTGGTGACCAGATGATCAGGTGAGCTGTGGTGTGTAACTTAATCAGTTAAACGTAGGTAATACTTGATGAACAGAAGGTACACATAAGTTGTGAGGCATTAGTATTCTTTAGTCAACTCTTCATTTAATATAGATTATTATTGTAAAATGTTTACACTATGGAGGGGGGTGTAGAGCGGGAAGGGCGGGTGATAACAGATATGATACAAGTGAGGCAAGACCTGGTGGTGCGATATAGGGACAGGGTGTGGCCGGATGTGTGTGTGTGTGTGTGTGTGTGTGACTCACCTGACTCAGTTTAGTCATTGTTCATGATAAAACTTTGTCCCAATACTCACTACATACTTAACTAGGGAATGACGGCTTCAGATGGTCTTAGGATTGAAGTACACGTCCTGTTCCAGTCCCCTACACATGTCAATAATTATTTCATGAATATAGTATAAGTAATTATAATTTTCGTTTAAAGTCTTTTAATGAGCATAATTTTTAATTCATTTCATACTGATATAGAAATAAATAAACTGCTCTCCCGCTTCGTGTTTTTTCTCAGTTTCTCTTTTTAGGCGGATTAACCCTGTTAATCTGACTTTGCTTTTTCGCTGATACTTACCAGTTGTTTTTCTACTAAACTACGAGGCCTAGTTTCAAACTAGATTTTTGTTTAACCATATGATGGACTAAGTAAGAGGAAAACAGTAAAAGTGACCCCACCTTCAGGCTCGGTATACCTTTTAACCTATGGGTAAGAAAGATGCGGATATAAGATGTAACTAGGATATATAAGAGGTTAGTCACTTAGTGTAACCCATATTTGAAGTGGTGTGTAATTAGTGAGATGTGAGAGAACAGACCTTCATAGACGAGAAGTGATGGCATCTACCTACACAGGGTAAGAGCGTCGTTATGAAGAATGACGTTTGTTAGGAGTGGGACTGCCAGAAAGGGGGATGGGGAACTAGGTGTGTCTGGCATACTGGCCGTGGTAATGGTGGTGGAGAAGAGTAGGCGAAGGGACATTATCTGATATTACGGGGAAGTAAGGAGGAAGTGAGGGACTGATCGTTGAGGACGCGAATAGATTTTAGATTGAATTATGTTTGATATTGACGAATAGGATAATTGAGCGTGGTAGTGTATGTGAGGGCTGACCTGGCTCTTGTTAGGGGTTGATAGGCCCCATTTTTATTCAGACATACTGTATATCGGCTATTCTTTATTCTTTGCTTATGACACACATTGTTCTTGGAGGTCAGTATTTCATCACGGTACATTATATGTAAAAGGAAGTCGCCATCCAGAACTTGGTCAATTGTCCACCGTCCACTTTATCCTCTGCTCCCAGCTGCCAGCCCGCGAATAACAGGTAGCTTGTGGCGGGACTCTTCAACGCGCTTTTGTTATATAGGGTGTGGTAACACTGGTGGTGGTAGACAAGGGTGTGGTAACACTGGTGGTGGTAGACAAGGGTGTGGTAACACTGGTGGTGGTAGACAGGGGTGTAGTAACACCGGTGGTGGTAGACAAGGGTGTGGTAACACTGGTGGTGGTAGACAAGGGTGTGGTAACACTGGTGGTGGTAGACAGGGGTGTGGTAGCACTGGTGGTGGTAGACAGGGGTGTGGTAACACTGGTGGTGGTAGACAAGGGTGTGGTAACACTGGTGGTGGTAGACAGGGGTGTGGTAGCACTGGTGATGGTAGACAGGGGTGTGGTAACACTGGTGGTGGTAGACAAGGGTGTGGTAACACTGGTGGTGGTAGACAAGGGTGTGGTAACACTGGTGGTGGTAGACAGGGGTGTGGTAGCACTGGTGGTGGTAGACAGGGGTGTGGTAACACTGGTGGTGGTAGACAAGGGTGTGGTAACACTGGTGGTGGTAGACAGGGGTGTGGTAGCACTGGTGATGGTAGACAGGGGTGTGGTAACACTGGTGGTGGTAGACACAGGGGTGTGGTAATACTGGTGGTGGTAGACAGGGGTGTGGTAATACTGGTGGTGGTAGACACAGGGGTGTGGTAACACTGGTGGTGGTAGACACAGGGGTGTGGTAACACTGGTGGTGGTAGACACAAGGGTGTGGTAACACTGGTGGTGGTAGACACAGGGGTGTGGTAACACTGGTGGTGGTAGACACAGGGGTGTGGTAACACTGGTGGTGGTAGACACAGGGGTGTGATAACACTGGTGGTGGTAGACAAGGGTGTGGTAACACTGGTGGTGGTAGACACAGGAGTGTGGTAGCACTGGTGGTGGTAGACACAGGGGTGTGGTAACACTGGTGGTGGTAGACAAGGGTGTGGTAACACTGGTGGTGGTAGACACAGGGGTGTGGTAACACTGGTGATGGTAGACACAGGGGTGTGGTAACACTGGTGGTGGTAGACAAGGGTGTGGTAACACTGGTGGTGGTAGACACAAGGGTGTGGTAACACTGGTGATGGTAGACAAGGGTGTGGTAACACTGGTGGTGGTAGACACAGGGGTGTGGTAACACTGGTGATGGTAGACAAGGGTGTGGTAACACTGGTGGTGGTAGACAAGGGTGTGGTAACACTGGTGGTGGTAGACACAAGGGTGTGGTAACACTGGTGATGGTAGACAAGGGTGTGGTAACACTGGTGGTGGTAGACACAGGGGTGTGGTAACACTGGTGGTGGTAGACAAGGGTGTGGTAACACTGGTGATGGTAGACAAGGGTGTGGTAACACTGGTGGTGGTAGACACAGGGGTGTGGTAACACTGGTGGTGGTAGACACAAGGGTGTGGTAACACTGGTGATGGTAGACAAGGGTGTGGTAACACTGGTGGTGGTAGACACAGGGGTGTGGTAACACTGGTGGTGTCAGACACAGGGGTGTGGTAACACTGGTGGTGGTAGACACAGGGTGTGGTAACACTGGTGGTGGTAGACACAGGGGTGTGGTAACACTGGTGGTGTCAGACACAGGGGTGTGGTAACACCGGTTGTGGTTAGGTTAGGTAACACTGGTGGTGGTAGACACAATGGTGTGGTAACACTGGTGATGGTTAGGTTAGGTAACACTGGTGGTGGTGTGGTAACACTGGTGGTGGTGTGGTAACACTGGTGGTGGCAGACAAGGGTACGTTAGACACTGTGGTCTGGTAGACACATGAGTGTGGTAGACACACGGGTGTGGTAGACAAATGGGTGTGATAGACACAAAGGTGTGATAGACACATGGGTGTGGTAGAGACATGGGTGTGGTAGACACATGGGTGTGGTAGACACAAAGGTGTGATAGACACATGGGTGTGGTAGAGACATGGGTGTGGTAGACACATGGGTGTGGTAGACACAAAGGTGTGATAGACACATGGGTGTGGTAGAGACATGGGTGTGGTAGACACAAAGGTGTGGTAGACACATGGGTGTGGTAGACAAATGGGTGTGATAGACACAAAGGTGTGATAGACACATGGGTGTGGTAGAGACATGGGTGTGGTAGACACATGGGTGTGGTAGAGACATGGGTGTGGTAGACACAAAGGTGTGGTAGACACATGGGTGTGGTAGAGACATGGGTGTGGTAGACACAAAGGTGTGGTAGACACATGGGTGTGGTAGAGACATGGGTGTGGTAGACACAAAGGTGTGGTAGACACATGGGTGTGGTAGAGACATGGGTGTGGTAGACACAAAGGTGTGGTAGACACATGGGTGTGGTAGAGACATGGGTGTGATAGACACATGGGTGTGGTAGAGACATGGGTGTGGTAGACACAAAGGTGTGGTAGACACTGTGGTCTGGTAGACACATGAGTGTGGTAGACACACGGGTGTGGTAGACAAATGGGTGTGATAGACACATGGGTGTGGTAGACACATGGGTGTGGTAGACACATGGGTGTGGTAGACACAAAGGTGTGGTAGACGCATAGGTTTGGTAGACACATGAGTGTGGTAGACACACGGGTGTGGTAGACACATGGGTGTGGTAGACACATGGGTGTGGTAGACACATGGGTGTGGTAGACACAAAGGTGTGGTAGACACATGGGTGTGGTAGAGACATGGGTGTGGTAGACACAAAGGTGTGGTAGACACATGGGTGTGGTAGAGACATGGGTGTGATAGACACATGGGTGTGGTAGAGACATGGGTGTGGTAGACACAAAGGTGTGGTAGACACTGTGGTCTGGTAGACACATGAGTGTGGTAGACACACGGGTGTGGTAGACAAATGGGTGTGATAGACACATGGGTGTGGTAGACACATGGGTGTGGTAGACACATGGGTGTGGTAGACACAAAGGTGTGGTAGACGCATAGGTTTGGTAGACACATGAGTGTGGTAGACACACGGGTGTGGTAGACACATGGGTGTGGTAGACACATGGGTGTGGTAGACGCATAGGTTTGGTAGACACATGAGTGTGGTAGACACATGGGTGTGGTAGACACATGGGTGTGGTAGACACATGGGTGTGATAGAGACATGGGTGTGATAGACACATGGGTGTGATAGAGACATGGGTGTGGTAGACACAAAGGTGTGGTAGACGCATAGGTTTGGTAGACACATGAGTGTGGTAGACACACGGGTGTGGTAGGCACATGGGTGTGGTAGACACATGGGTGTGGTAGACACATGGGTGTGATAGAGACATGGGTGTGGTAGACACAAAGGTGTGGTAGACGCATAGGTTTGGTAGACACATGGGTGTGGTAGACACATGGGTGTGGTAGAGACATGGGTGTGGTAGACACAAAGGTGTGGTAGACGCATAGGTTTGGTAGACACATGGGTGTGGTAGACACTTAGGTGTGATAGACACAAGGGTGTGGCACTGTGATAAACACAGGGGTGTGGTAGACAGACAAACAGTGTTATCGGGCCTCTTATCTCTGGTGGCAGTACAGTACAAGTTCTCTGATTTACTGCGTTACTGCCGTCAATAACTGGCTGATAGATAGCCCTGGTGGGTGAGGGCGACACTCTCTCCCCAAGATAAGATGAGCTTTATTCCGGTAATTTGTTTGTTATGGTGTTATTAATGTAAGTGTCTAAATTCACATTAGTCCTAGTAAAAGTAGGGTTGAACATGTTAGTATTTGTGTCACATACAGTAATATCTATAGGAAAAGTTTCTTGTGTAGATATAATGTTATCAAAGGCATTAACAGTATTAAAGCTGTTGCTGAGAGCAGGCTGAATCATACAGCTGTGTGGTGGTTAGGTAAGACTGTAACCTTTTGATCCATCCTCCCTCGAGTCAACATAGATTATATTGGTTCGTCAACTTGTGTGTAGAAGTGATATAATTTATCGGGGATATTTAATATTTGCCCAAACTTCTTTAAGGTTTCCATTTATTGAAACGTTATCACTTGCACTCTTAATGCGATAAAAGTTATCGGATGTGTAATGAGATTGCAGGATGTTAGTCGTGGGTGTGTCAGTTGTGCGCGCGGTAGCGGGTACGTTGGAAGTGTCTATTGTCCTCAATCACCACCGGGGAGTCATTTAGCGCGCATTAGATCAAGAGTTGCAATGGAAAAACTACGGACAGAAAGTGATCAATGGTATAGATGGAACAGCAACGTGTTGTTGAGCGAAGATGAGTTGGATTGTAAAAAAGAGGAGCTTGAAAGTCGGTACTTCCGAGCGGTGGAGGTGACAAACAGAACTTTGCTAGAGACACTGGTAGCCATGCTCTTCCTCACCTGCACTAAGCAAGGCTACAAGTCGGTACGGGATTATTGTGAGAGACACATCAGGTGGAAACAGCCTGATATAAAGTTGTTGTTCACTCACGACGAAAGAAAATTATTGAAAGAGAATCCAACTAAAGAGCCCTACAGCGCCATGTTGAACATGAAGCTCCTGACAAAGGTATGGACTGGTCTCGGGGTGGACGTGGCAGAGAAGGTTAGAGACCTGGAGCGTTTAACGTTGGAGGCTATTCATGATACGCCTCAATTCTCCGGAAAGGTACACCTGTGGAAGCAACTACAAAATCTCTACTTTAAACAGAAACAACTCTCTAAGTGTGTGTTAAAAATTTGTCACAGTATATTAAAGGAAATGCTGTTGTCCCTGATTAAAAAACAAATGGTGTTGAAACGAAAAATTGGATTGGTATTCAGAAAGATATTGTTGGCAGAGAAATTTTTTTGCTCTTTACCCATCGAGAGAGCAGTTGCAAATATGGAGTTCACGTATCAGTTACTCATGATTGACGAGGGTATGGTCCCAGATGTGTCTGGATCGATCTCTCTATCCCATTTAAATAAAACTTTGTCAGCACTAGAGGAGCCTCTTCATAATTTGGTTGAGCGGCAGGAAACTTACATGAGAAAACTTTTCCGGTTAAACCCGAAAATAGAAGGGATAAAGAAATTGTATATGGAGTTAATAAGGATTTGTAGTTTGTATGACATCATAAGCGAAATAAACGAGATTGGAGGTAGTGAGGTGTGCAGTGGTGACCTCCTCGACTGGCATCGTACTCTAAAAGATCTCAAGGAAGATCGGACTGGGCGTCTACGGGCTCTCGGCAGATGTGAAATATTATCTTGCAGTGCAGGCTGTGGCGCCAGGCTTAGTGATATCAGCAGATGGCTCATGACCAGAAAGGCTGCTACCTTCAGTGTTAAGAAATTTTACTCTCTCATTAAAATATCCGACGCCACTGACGTAATAACGGTCGACCAGTTGTTGCAGGGTCAGGTGCCCCAAGTGACGGTTCTGTCTGGTCCGGTGGGATCTGGAAAAACTGCTTTCTGTCAGTATTTGTTTGATAAGTGGCACACTGGTTGCTCTTCTATAAAATATATAACAAATTTGGAACTTTTGATATGTTTATCGGAAGAAAATGTAGAATCAAATTCTTTTGTTCATTATTTAAAGACAAATTTATTTCAAAGATCTCTTGGCGGTCTAGAAGATGCTGAAGTTCTGTCTACACTTCGGCAACTAAGAGTGCTCTTCATCGTGGACGCTTTATCAAGGACCACAAAAAAAATCACTGATGCTGTAAAGGAACTCGTGAAGAATTTAGGCACAAACTCAATCTTCATCACAACACAGCGTGAAAATAAAAGGAAAATCTTGCAGATTCTTTGGGAATTGAATGTAAAAGCTTTCGAAGTGCATTTGCTACCACTCACAAAGTCACAATCAACAGACTTATGCCTTGACTTTATGAAGGTTTCGTACCCAACTGGGAGTTCAACAGCAGAGGACTTGGTACATCCTTCAGTATATTTGGAACGTGATCTCCGTACTCAACATAGAATAAGTGACCTACCTGTTCAAGCGTTTATCCAAGACATCGTGCAACTACAAACCTGTCGTTTCGCTCACAGTACCCAGTATCCTGGCAGTGCCGGGTTGTGGTCGTATCATGTAGAGGATATTGTGAGAAAGTTCATCGAGAAGCTTATGTCGGAGGAGAGAGAGGATGAACTAATGTACCCTTTGCCGTTAGCTTACATGTTCACTCTGTGGCTCGAGGACCCCAGGAGGCTAAATCAAATGTCAACTGTTTCCCGTCTCTTCGAAGAGGTGATTTCCTTTTGTCACTTGAAATTATCTGTCAAGCTTCAAGATTCATGCAGAACAAGAAAGAAAAACATTGGTAGGAAGAGCTCAGAAGAAATGGAAGAGTTATTTGAAATGGCGTCTCAAATATTTAATGGTTATCACAGAGGAAATGCTCTGAGCCTTGATGATGTTGATTGTGACAGTCTTTATCCTTTCCTGGTGTGCTGCTCTAAACGTCTTGGGCGCCAGACTAACCACGAGCACAAGTTCTTACATCCCTCCCTCATCCAGGTCTTACATGCCAGAGGTAGCGTCATAACACTCATTAATAAAAATTATAATTGGTTGCAATTGTTTAAGCCGAACTTGCCGGACATTTTACCTCTTACTCTTATTCACAACACTGGCAGTAAATATTTGAATGTGATCAAATATCTTTGTGGATACCTATCCATCAATCAGGCCCTAAGAGCCAGAACAGCAACTCACATCATTAAATTATTCAAGTGTGTGGGAGTGTGCGAGCGTGACTACCCAACATGGGCGAGTCTTCTATGTGAGGGAGGCTGGTCACCACCGTTGAAAAAGGCCGTGTCGAGAGTGTTAGCTTGTAGCCTCACCTGGAAAGCTCCTGAGAAGTCATGCCAGGAAACCAGGGCAGTGTCTCGGCTAGTAACCCGTGGAGTGTATAAACTTCATGAAGTTATTATAACTTCAGAAGCTCCTGAAGAAGTTGTTGGCATGCTGATTTCTCGACCATCTATCGATGTTCGAATACTTCCTGCTCACGGATTTCAGGGCGTGAGTGAGGGCCAGCGGCAGGACTCCCTCATGAAGGCACTGGTTCCGGCAGGCTGCGTCACCGAGCTCTGGGGAAGTTTGGGGGTAGATGGAGCCGATTCTCTTGCCTTCATGTCGCGCCTCCAGACTATGTATATCCACCTGAATTCTCTGTCTGCTGTGAGAGCTTTTTGCAAGAGCATAGGCTCTTGTTCGGCCCTCCGCTACTTGCACCTTCACCTGGACCTGCCAGCAACGACACCTGCGGAGACCCTGCCGTCCCTGTATTGCCCCGCCCCAGTCACCGTGTGTCTTATCCTGTCTAACATTGTGGACGACTCGTGGGTGTGGGCGGTAGCAGTCACCAAACAACTTGGTTGCCATTACCAAGAAGTCCAACTAACCCATACCCATCTCTCACCTTCCAAACTTCACGCCCTCAAGCAGGAGCTTCACCCCACTCCCGTGCACGCCTCACATTGAGTTCTATCTGCAAGCTGTATGCTTTCAATTTTCCTTATGAACACTTAAGTCAGAGCGTATTAAAAATAATCCATTGTTTCTGGGATGTTTTGACCCACAGTATGCAAAATAGAGCATGACAAAGTACGTACATATCTTTAATTAATTATCAAGGAGTGACACACACAGGTGGGAATACTACAAAATTAATAGTTGAAGTGACTATGAACAACGAAGCAGTGGTCGCCACCACCCTTGAAGGATTTCCCCAAGCACGAGTTCACGGACCTCTTACTATGACGTACACAGTTTACAGGAACCTTCACAGTTCCAGGTAAGTTGACGCTTTGTCTGTGTTCAGCATTCCCTTACGTACTAACAACTGTAAGGAAATGAATTGTTCTAAACACATTAACAAAATATGTCCACCAACCGCCCAGTTTGTGTCTAATTAAACAGTCATATGAACGTGTCATATTTATCTTCTAAAACTTGTGCCATATTTCTTGAGAAAAATACAAATTTGTAATAAGGAATAAGAGAAAATGAAGAGTTCACCCTCTCTGGCGACCTGTGGTGTAATGGTCAGCATGTTCTCCTTGCAAGCGAGTGGACCCGGTGTAGCAGCCCACATTAACCCCCTCCCCAGGGTTAAAGTGGGCTAGCCCAAAATATACCCTGGGGTATAAAATAGCCCAGGCTATATTATACCCCGGGGTATATTTTTGGCTAGTCCAGATTATACCCCTGGGGTATAAACTGGACTAGCCCAGAATATACCCGGGGTATAAAACAGGCTAGCCCACTTTAAGCCCCGGGTATAGTCTGGGGAGGGGGTATATTTCTCATAAATAAGGTAACTCGGGGGAATAATATACTGGACTTAGTATTAAGTAATAGATAAAATACAATTGTAAATTTAGAAATTGGAGAAACATTAGGAAATACCGATCACAAAGTCATCAGATTTGACCTTAACTTAACAAATGAGAAGAAAGAAAATAATAGAATTGTAACAGACTTCAGAAAAGCAAATTTTATAGGTTTAAGAGATAGGCTTTGGAATGAGGTGTGGTGGGGTGGTATTACCCCACCAGGGCCAGAACAAGTGAATTCAGGTCCTGTGGGAGAGGTAGGTTAGGTTAGGTTAGGTGAGAAATAAAATCAAAATTTAATATCTGAGTGTGTTTTTTAGTTTAAATTAAGATAGTTTAGCCAGACCACTGAGTTCAAAACAGAACTCTCATAGAGCTGGTTTCTAAGTGTGTGGGGGGGGGGGGGGTATAATCTGGCCTAGGAGGGTATGAAATAGCCTATCCTGTTTTATACCCCAGGGTATAAACTGGACTAGTCCAGAATATACCCGGGGTATAAAACAGGCTAGCCCACTTTAACCCAGGGTATAGTCTGGGGAGGGGGATGGCCCAATTCAGCGCCGCCAATTCAGCGCCGCCAATTCAGCGCCGCCGTTTCAGCGCCAGCCCATTTCAGCGCCGAGACCTTTCAGCGCCTGTGCGTTCCGTTCAACTCAGAAGCTATCTGTCTTTCATTAACGTGGTATAACACTGTATACTACACTTGATTTATATTATGTTGTATTCAACTTATTAATAGGTTAGGTTAGGTTATTGATTTGGTGGCGCTGAAACGGTGGCGCTGAATAGTCTGGCGCTGAAATGGGCTGGCGCTGAAACGGCGGCGCTGAAACATCGGCGCTGGAATGCCGGCGCTGAATCGTACCCTACCCTCTGGGGAGGGGGTATATTTTGGGCTGTTACACCGGGTTTGATCCCCGGGCAGGGTGAAACTCTGGGCAAGTTTCTTTATGCTATTTGTCTCTGTCTACCCAGCAGTAACTGAGAACCGGGATGTTAATCGATTTGTGGATCGTGTTCCTGGGTAATGGTTAGCCAGTGCAGTTGGCGAGTTGTCCGGTCTTCTCTGACCATTCCTTGACACTGGGGTCATGCAGCTCGTTAACTCAGGGTGTGGTTTTTGTGTTGGTGACAGCTTCTACACCTTAAACAAATTCACGCCTGTCAGTGGCACCACGTGA
This sequence comes from Homarus gammarus, assembly GCA_958450375.1. Classification (NCBI taxonomy): domain Eukaryota; kingdom Metazoa; phylum Arthropoda; class Malacostraca; order Decapoda; family Nephropidae; genus Homarus; species Homarus gammarus. The sequence goes on along the minus strand of CAUDMG010004029.1, from coordinate 1,863,349 downwards.
TGGCCCAAAGCCACATTGAGATTCTGGGGGAAGTTTTCCACCTCAAGAAGAAGTCTGCTTAGGAGGACTCGGCGATAATCTTGCCAGTTGTCAACAACAGCGAGATCCCGCGGCAGTTGCCACAGTGTAACCGGCCTCCCTTGTTCTGGTAAATATTGACGATGGAAGCTTCTTTAAGAGCTTGGGGGATATCCTTCTTCTCCCATATATTCTCTAGGAGATAGTGGAGACGGCTGGTAATCAGAGGTCCTCCTGCTTTTTACACTTCGGCTGGGGTTCCATCAGGGCCTGTGGCTTCGTTATTTTTCTTCTGCTTGATGGCGGTCGCTACCTCATGCAGAGATGGAGGATAGCTGAGGTGGGTCAGCTCTGGGTGCTGAGGGACCTGCTGGGTAGTCAGGACATCCACATCAGTGTTTCTGTTGAGCAGCGAATGCTAGTGCTGTTTCCAGTGGTGCGGATGCCTTCTTCGTCTTTAATTATGGATTTACCGTCGGATGAACGAAGAGGGGCTGCGCCAGGAGTTGTTGGGCTTTACATTGTTTAAGTAGAATTTAAAAAATCACGCATCTTGTGTTGATCCGCAATTTTTTTGCGTTTCACACACTCTAATTTATCAACATTCGTTCTTTAAATTGCTAAGTTCGCACTGGGCCATCTACAATTATTTCGCAACATCCCGGCAAGCCAGTGTTGATATGTCATCGACTGTGCTGTGCTGTGCGTGACATAACCGGAGGTGCTCAGCTGTTTCCTTCATAGATAAGTAATTTTAAATTTGCTGTTGTTTCCTTATTCAAACAACAAACACCACCACACTACACTCGACTGACAGCCTCAACCACTGTTCAACACTTGACAGCCGCTACCACTATAAACTTATTTATTATTTATTTGTGTTTTTTTTGTTTTTTTATGGGGATTAGCCTACCCGGACACAGGTCACTGACCCACATCGGGGCCTGGGGGGCGAAAATGTAATAATAATAATAATAATAATAATAATAATAATAATAATAATAATAATAATAATAAAGAAATACAAAAACTAAAAAAAAATAAAAGCGAGAAACAATATATGCATGTTGTGTTGTCAATAGTAAGATAAACAATTGAGACCCTGCAATTGTGTGTAAATGAGGCAGAAATTCAGATCAGCATCCTGGGACTTGGTCACAATTTTTGTGATGCCATATGGCAGCAGGGTCTGCCATTAGACAACACATTATGCTTCCAATATCTTCCCAGGCAGTAGTACCTCTGTTTGGTAGCTGCCTACTAGCTGATAACCTCTCACACTAACACCCACTACTACCCCCCAATACTGACAGCCGCTCCCATTAATTATCTAACACTGACTTCCACTACCACTAATTTTGATAGCCACTCCCATTACTCAACACTGACAGCCAACACCAGTACTCAACACTGACAGCCAACACCAATACTCAACACTGACAGCTAACACCAAAACTCAACACTAACAGCCAACACCAGTACTCAACACTGACAGCCATCACCAATGCTCAACACTGACAGCCATCACCAATGCTCAACACTGACAGCTAACACCAATACTCAACACTGACAGCCACAGTACTCAACACTGAACTGAAGGTTCCTGAGTCAGCAGGGCTCAGGAGTGACCAGTAATGTTGGCTAGGGCTATCGGGCGCTGGCGTGTATGATTGCTGGCACTGGTTGGTTTATCGTGTGCACAGAACTGCTCACCTCTACAGTTAACCATAAACCTGGGGATTTTTTTTTCTCGGAGGATTGGGTGACGCTCGCCTCGCTGTAAAGATTTTGGGTCCGATGTCCTCCAGTTCTAATAGTTCACCTAATCCAGTTTGAACGAGAGCCTCTTGTGATAGAGGCCCACCTGACTAGTCCACCTACCGTAATAACACCATCACCCTCGTCAGCTGTTGTGGCAGCGGCAGCAGAGGTGACTCTTAAAGTAACAGGTACATAAAGTGCAACTGTAACAGTTGAGTCGATAGCAGCAGTGACAGAGGGACTTTTTAAGCCTCATAATCACATCATTCCCTATTGTTTGCGTAGCGATACCTTTGTCCCTCACACACACACACACACACACACACACACACACACACACACAAATTATGCCTTTATGCCTTTGTGATACAAGGTTTATAATATTGTGATGATGGTTTTCCGGTGTTGGATGTTTGTGCGCGTCAAAGCCTGCGTTGTGTGGCGTCAGTGTTGTGTCTGACTGTGTGTGGGATGGGCTCAACGCTCCCTAAGCTGCTGTTCTCTCAGTAAAGAGACTTCAGAGATGTGAAGTTCCACAAACAAGCTTTAGATACCATTACAATAAATTGGCAGAAAATTTTCTACCATCCCGCCAAATGAAAATGGCCAAGACAGTGTTAGATAATGACTGTGAAGCAAACTTTTCTAAGTTTTTGTTAGCCGTTGACAAGGGTAGTAGGCGGTGTTTGGAGGATTCTTTTATTTTATTGTACAGGACATGGGGTCGCGGTAGAAGTTACCCCACGCTGCAGGATTTTTGTGTTAATTCTTTGGGTTGGAAGAAGGAAGATCTAGCCAATTTACTGTGCGGTACTCAGTTCCAAACCTGCGGTACCTCGGTTATTAGAACCCTTGTGAATAAACCTGGCAGTGTAAGTTATCAGCCGAATGTGATTACGCTACCTTTCTCAGAACCCTCGGCTCCATCCACTGGTAATACAGATACCAATTGTTTGAATAAGTCGAGTAGGAAAAGTTCGCGAAGGAAACGGTCAGTGCAGAAGAAAACCACACGAACAGTCGCTCCCGGGCAACAATGCCAGGAGGAGAGCAACCAAGAGCCTCATAGTTCCTGTACCTTAAGGCAACCACCACAGCCTGAACACAGCCACTTCTCAAGACAGGCTCACGGTATTTCACCACTTCAAGAGGACGTCCATGCTCTATCACCCACACACGAGACCTCTTGGGCTACAAAATCAAAGCAGGGGACCTTTCATTTTGAACCATTTAAAGAAAAGAATGATCATATTGCACCGCTACAACAAGAGAACAGTGAAACATCAAAACAAGAGGATGGCTTTGTTACAATATTAAAAGAAAATGATGTCTATGTTACGTCGTCAGTACAAAAAGCCAGTCCAGATGCACCTTTAGAAGGAAAAAATGGTCACGTTTCATCGTCAGAACAAGAGACTTATCATGTTGAACCGTTAAACCAAGAGACTTTCCATGTTGTACCATCAAAACAAGAGACCGTCGATAATGTACCATCAAAACAAGAGACCTTACATGTTGTACCATCAAAACAAGAGACCTTACATGTTGTACCATCAAAACAAGAGACTGTGCATGTTTCATCAAAACAAGAGACCGTCCATGTTACATCAAAACAAGAGACCGTCCATAATGTACCATCAAAACAAGAGACCGTCCATGTTACAACATCAAAACAAGAGACCGTCCATAATGTACCATCAAAACAACAGACCTTACATGTTGTACCATCAAAACAAAAGACCTTACATGTTGTACCATCAAAACAAGAGACCGTCCATGATGTACCATCAAAACAACAGACCGTCCATAATGTACCATCAAAACAAAAGACCTTACATGTTGTACCATCAAAACAGGAGACCGTCCATGATGTACCATCAAAACAACAGACCGTCCATAATGTACCATCAAAACAAAAGACCTTACATGTTGTACCATCAAAACAGGAGACCGTCCATGATGTACCATCAAAACAACAGACCGTCCATAATGTACCATCAAAACAAAAGACCTTACATGTTGTACCATCAAAACAAGAGACCGTCCATGATGTACCATCAAAACAACAGACCGTCCATAATGTACCATCAAAACAAAAGACCTTACATGTTGTACCATCAAAACAGGAGACCGTCCATGATGTACCATCAAAACAAGAGACCGCCCGTGTTACAACATCAAAACAAGAGACCGTCCATAATGTACCATCAAAACAACAGACCTTACATGTTGTACCATCAAAACAAGAGACCGTCCATGTTACATCAAAACAAGAGACCGTCCATAATGTACCATCAAAACAACAGACCTTACATGTTGTACCATCAAAACAAGAGACCGTCCATAATGTACCATCAAAACAACAGACCGTCCATAATGTACCATCAAAACAAAAGACCTTACATGTTGTACCATCAAAACAGGAGACCGTCCATGATGTACCATCAAAACAAGAGACCGCCCGTGTTACAACATCAAAACAAGAGACTGTGCATGATGTACCATCAAAACAACAGACCTTACATGTTGTACCATCAAAACAAGAGACCGTCCATGTTACATCAAAACAAGAGACCGTCCATAATGTACCATCAAAACAACAGACCTTACATGTTGTACCATCAAAACAAGAGACCGTCCATGTTACATCAAAACAAGAGACCGTCCATAATGTACCATCAAAACAACAGACCGTCCATAATGTACCATCAAAACAAAAGACCTTACATGTTGTACCATCAAAACAGGAGACCGCCCATGATGTACCATCAAAACAAGAGACCGCCCGTGTTACAACATCAAAACAAGAGACTGTGCATGATGTACCATCAAAACAAGAGGCCGTCCATGATGTACCATCAAAACAAGAGACCGTCCATGATGTACCATCAAAACAAGAGACCGCCTGTGTTACAACAAAACAAGAGACTGTGCATGATTTACCATCAAAACAAGAGACCGTCCATGTTACAACATCAAAACAAGAGACTGTGCATGATTTACCATCAAAACAAGAGACCGTCCATGATGTACCATCAAAACAAGAGACCGTCCATGATGTACCATCAAAACAAGAGACCGCCCGTGTTACAACAAAACAAGAGACTGTGCATGATTTACCATCAAAACAAGAGACCGTCCATGATGTACCATCAAAACAAGAGATCGTCCATGATGAACCATCAAAACAAGAGACCGTCCATGATGTACCATCAAAACAAGAGACCGCCTGTGTTACAACATCAAAACAAGAGACCGTCCATGATGTACCATCAAAACAAGAGATCGTCCATGATGTACCATCAAAACAAGAGATCGTCCATGATGTACCATCAAAACAAGAGATCGTCCATGATGTACCATCAAAACAAGAGACCGTCCATGATGAACCATCAAAACAAGAGACCGTCCATGATGAACCATCAAAACAAGAGACCGTCCATGATGAACCATCAAAACAAGAGATCGTCCATGATGAACCATCAAAACAAGAGATCCACATAGTTGTAAAACCAACACAGAAGAGCAACGATACTCTACCATCAACACATGAAGCTGCTTGTAGTGGACCATCAACACAGAGTATATGTTGTATCTTGCCGCCAATAGGGAGTGGTCCAGCATCACCACAAGAGGTGGCAGAACTCTCGACCATTATCCAAGAGGCCAATCGGGTACTGCAGTCTCCTAACGGTCATCCACGCAGCCATTTTAATATGCCAGAGCATGGTCAAAGGAACATATTGAATGCTGAGCCAGATCCAACTCATCTACCTCAGAAAGTGTTGGTTTTGATGCTGACGGAGGTCTTCCCCCAGCTGCCAGAGAGGGTGCAACACCTGGTTGGTCGGCTCCAGCGTCTCGTTTATGTTGTATGTTATTGTGACTTGGAGTTCGATGATCACCATCTTGCCTTGAAACTCCGAGATCTCTGTAACATTACCAGCGAAATACTATCTCTTGTTATTCGTCATTGCAAAGAAGTGACAGAAAAGTACATTATGGAGGCCTCTGATAAACTACGCACAGCAAAGAAAAGACTAAGAAGCGCCCAAAGAAATTTTGAAGAACATTTTAGTTTGGTAATGAAAACACGGGCTGAGCTTAAGGATGCTGAAAGGGACCTTCAAGAAGCTACGGTAAAAAATTCTAAAATGTTCAAAGTTTACTCTAGATCACAGAGTCGTGAATCAGAAGAATCAAATGCTCACATGTGTGATATATCAACGCAATCTAACTCTCTGGGAGCAGTCGGCAACAATGCTGTAGCTTACGTCAACGGCCAGGGAGATTCTGGGAATGTCTCATTGGTTGATGAGCTACATGGGCGTGACTTCGAAACAAAGCGTCAGGATGGAGTTGTAGATATCAGTGACAGTCTGTTAGTGAGTGTTATGAAAGAAGTTGCTTTGATTGAAAGGAAACACAGTATTGTGAGGGACGTAGACAGAAAACTCAAGAAAATGTTGAGGACTACTCAGGAGTCGGTTATTATAACGAAAAGAGAAGTAAGAGATAGGTTAGACTCTAATGTTTCTGCTGAAGAAGACGCGATTACTAAAGAAGACATCGTTAACGAGAGACAAGTAGTGACAGATAGACTCGCCAGGGAAATAAGAAAACTTCGGAAAGATTTTAAAGCTTTGAAAGAAAATGAAAGTGCTGTAATATCTCGCCTAACTGAGGACATTGAAACCCTGAGAATGATGGAACTGAGCGAAGATGCTTTGAGAGAGGGTCGACGTGCTGTACAGGCGCTGAGAGACGACCAGTCTGGCAAGTTGGTGACGACATCCAGACAACAGACACTGAGGTTCGTCTCACATCTTAGGAATATTGATATTGGGGAATGGCTTATGAGAAAGCGGTATGTAACTACAGATGTACAACACATATACTCGCGTCTGAAAGTGAATAACGTTGAAAACACTGTGGATATTCTTGATATTCTGGGAACGGACCCAGAAACCCCGTCTGTTGTTGTTCTTTATGGTCCAATAGGTAGTGGAAAGACCTGTGTTTGCCACTATCTCTTGCACCAGTGGAAATCCAAAAAGTGTCATGTGAACTCAAAACTCCACGAATTTGATCTAGTTGTATATTGTAGTGTTGATGAAGTGATGTCTTCTGGATCATGGAGTCAGTACCTGAGGGAACATGTCTTTTGCCTTACCCTGAATGATTTCCATGAAACTGACGTCTACCAGGTACTCGAAGTCATGAGAGTTCTCTTTGTCTTGGACGTTGGAACTCTTACATCTACCGGTTGTATGGTTTTAAAAGATGTGTTTACCAATCTTGGGAGAAATCGTGTTGTTGTTACTGCTCGTTCAGGCAATGAGAATGTCCTTGTGGGAATTGCGAAAGGCCACAAATTAAGTTTCCTTCGGGCTAAACTTTGTCCTATGAGTCCTGAGGCCATCACTGAATATTCCTCGAAGCTCATGTCGATGTTTGAACAAGAAAGTTCTTCTCTTGAAGGTAAAGTGAAGCAGTTTACTAAATTACTTCGGTCCATGAAAACGACAGAAACTTTATTATACCCCCTGCCTATTGCCTATCTAGTGTACCTCTGGCGCTTGGACCCAGGATATGCCCTGCATTCAACCTCTGTGTCCCGCATCTTCAGTCAAGTTGTCATCTCGTGTCAGCACACTCTGACGGAAGCGATAAGGTTCGAATTTAGAGGTGACAGAGCACTCGCCAAGGTGAAGGTGGAGCGGCACACTAAAGAACTGTATGAGGCAGCATGGAAATTGGTAACTCGCCAGGGTTGTCCAAAGGATGATCAAACGCTACTGGAGCCAGATCATGAACTAATGGGAAACTCGGTCGTGTTTACTCATTTCAACCCGTTAATTGTGGTGGAGGAAGGGCATGAGGGAAGACGACGAGGTATTGTTCCACATCCCTCAGTTGCTGAGGTTCTCTGTGGGTTTTTCCTTACTAACAAAATGGTAGCACGCTCGAAAGGTACACATTTGCTTCGTCGTCGGGAAAAAATGGAGAAATACTGTGTTCCTGAAATTAAGAGGTTCAGATATGTACTACCACACGCAGCTGGCGCTCTTCTATACAATAAACACAATTTTGAAGACGTTAAAGAAATAGTTTCACTCTATTTCAAATCATTGTCAGAAGAACGAGATATGGTGTCGTGGGTGGTGCTGCTCAGGGAATGTGACTTTGCAAAAGATATGTGCTCTGCGGTTTCGGAAATACTGGCGCGTTATGCTACTTGGACAATTGCTCATCACGACCAACAGACCAATTGTGTTGTCGCAGACATGCTTAGAAATGGCGCCTACCAACCACAGTCGATAATTATTTCACAGTCGTTGCAAGGAAAAAAGTGTGTTTGTGGCGTGGACTGCATCATACGCGCCCTCTCCACGTGCTCCTCAACACTCGTCCACCTTCGTCAGGAGTCTCAGTTCTACACTTGGGGAGAAGATGCTACCTCCGACTCTCTGGTGGTTCCCTTGCAACCTCCTGGAACACTCCGAGAGTGCTGGGGCCATCTGGGTGTGGAGGGAATCATGGCTCTACGACACAGCCATCACTTGGAAGAGCTCAACGTTCGAATATCATCTTGTGAAGCCTTGTTGGCCCTTGCAAACAGCTTAGAACACCTACACCGCAGTCTCCGCTACCTCTACCTTCGTTTAGACATCTTACCCTCTACACCTGTTTCCAGTCTCCAGCCACTCAGGTTTAGAGGCAAGCAATTGTGGTTACGAGTGAGGGGCATCAGTGATTCTTCAGTGACCTGGATAAGAGATGTGACAAAGACTCTTAACAGCTGGTACACGGAGGTGCTCCTGGAGGAGAGTTGTGTATCGCCATCAGTGCTACAGTGTCTCAAGGAGAGTCTGCCTAATACTTCTGTCCACATTTCGGGATAGATTTTCAAGTTGCTAAGATTTGAACGTGTTTACTGGCAGCTATATACTATGTAAAATGTGAACAGTATGCCACATATGTGCACTTGATTTTTGGCAGCTCTCCACCACAGACCAATACAGTCTATAATGACCATAAAGTCTCAGGTGAGAATGAGATGTCCCTCACTCTTCCCCGCTTTCTGCAACAACAAAGAAGATAATCTGATGCACATGTTTACTAAAATATAAAACCTGCAAATGCAGCATACATGTAGTCCCTGAAAATCTGCAAGTTTCCCCTGAAGTACTGTACTTAAGGTACACCTTAGATATTTAACACATTTTACATCAAGTTTTCAAACTGTATCAACGGTGTACTATATTATAGGGTTTACCAATGAATTGTTTATAAAAGTGCCAGAAGTAGAAAGCTCCACTGTTTGTACAACTGCCCTACTGTTTGCCTCAGTGACAGGAGTATACAGAACACCTGTTCCTGGAGTTGCAATACACAATTCTTTAAAAGTCTAAAAGTCCACAGGCACGCGCATCGGTAGCTGAAGTATATACAACGTTCGTGAAGGACTGTTGACGCAAGATAGAAAATTAAATTACTGGTGAAGCTCCTACTGGTCTTCAAGTCTTTAGCAGGTAGGTGAGGTGTTGTGTCAATTGAGCGTTAGATCTGGCAGGAGATAAAGACCATGACACTCCGGGGATTTGGGGGTGAGGAATAAACAAAGTTGAAGGGACTCACTGAGGTATGGTGAAAGCCTCTCAGTGCACAAAAAACTGGCCTTGTCGGACGTATGGACGCCTATGTGTAGGGATTAACTGTTAGATTTAAGCTCGAGACCTGGCGACAACAATCGCACTCGTAATCTATGATTGCCCTTCCTGGTTCCAGTAACACCAACATACCACATTTAATAGCGCTACTGTTTAGACGAAATACTTAGGTAAGAGTAAATTACCGATGTTCACTAGGTTATTCAAAGATTTTATTAAAAGACTTATATCAGGGTAGATTGTGAGGGTAGCGGATGGCAGGAGATAGTGTGGGTGCTCGTCATATCCGGTGTTGAGGACAACCACATCAAACCTGACTGTTGTTGTCCTTTTCATTCCCATTCTTACCTCACCTTGGGCTTCCCTCACCACCTCACCTTGGGCTTTCCTCAACACCACACCTCGGACTTCCCTCACTACCACACCCTGGGCTATCCTCACCACCACACCACACTCATCCCTCACCACCACACCTCACCACCACACCACACGCATCCCTTACCATCAAACCTCAGTCATCCCTCGCCACCACACCACAGTCATCCCTCACTACCACACCACAGTCATCCCTCACCACCACACCACAGTCATCCCTCACCACCACACCACAGTCATCCCTCACTACCACACCACAGTCATCCCTCACCACACACCACAGTCATCCCTCACCACCACACCACAGACATCTCTCACCACCACACCATTCATCCCTCACCACCACACCACACCACAGTCATCCCTCACCACCACACCACAATCATCCCTCACCACCACACCACAGTCATCCTTCACTACCACACCACAGTCATCCCACACCACCACACCAGTCATCCCTCACCACCACACCATCATCCCTCACCACCACACCACACCACAGTTGTCCCTCACCACCACACCACAGTCATCCTTCACCACCACATCACAGTCATCCCTCACCACCACACCAGTCATCCCTCACCACCACACCACACCACAGTCATCCCTCACCACCACTCCACATCATCCCTCACTACCACACCACAGTCATCCTTCTCCACCACACCACGGTCATCCCTCTCCACCACACCACAGTCATCCCTCACCACCACACCAGTCATCCCTCACCACCACACCACAGTCATCCCTCTCCACCATACGACAGTCATCCTCACCACCACACCACAGTCATCCCTCACTACCATACCACATTCATCCCTCCCCACCATACCTCAGTCATCCCTCACCACCACACTACACCACAGTCATCCCTCACCACCACACCACAGTCATCCCACACCACCATCACACCACAATCATCCCTCACCACCACCATACCACACTCATCCCTCACAACCACACAACAGTCATCGGTCACTACCACACCACAATCATCCCTCACCATCACACCACAGTCATCCCTCACCACCACAGTCATCTCTCACCACCACACCACAGTCATCCCTCACTCCCACACCACAGTCATCCCTCAACTACCACACCACAGTCATCCCTCACCACCACACTACAGTCATCCCTCACCACCACACCACAGTCATCCCTCGCCACCACACCACAGTCATCCCTCACCACCACAGTCATCCCTCACCACCACAGTCATCCCTCACCACCACAGTCATCCCTCACCACCACGCCACAGTTATCCCTCACCATCACACCGCAGTCATCCCTCGCCACCACACCACAGTCATCCCTCACCACCACACCACAGTCATCCTTCACCACCAATCCACAGTCACCTCTCACTACCACACCACAGTCATCCTCACCACCACAGTCATCCCTCACCACCACAGTCATCTCTCACCACCACACCACAGTCATCCCTCACCACCACACTACAGTCGTCCATCACCACCACACCACATTCATCCATCACCACTATACCACAGTCATCCCTTGCCACCACACCACAGTCACCCCTCACCACCACACCACAGTCATCCTTCACCATCACACCACAGTCATCCCTCACCATCACACCACAGTCATCCCTCGCCATCACACCACAGTCATCCCTCGCCATCACACCACAGTCATCCCTCACCACCACACCAGAGTCATCCCTCATCACCACACCACAGTCATCCCTCACCACCACACCACAGTCATCCCTCACCACCACACCACAGTCATCCCTCACCACCACACCACACCACAGTCATTCCTCGCCACCACACCACAGTCATCCTTCACCACCACACCACAGTCATCCCTCACCACCACACCAGTCATCCCTCACCACCACACCACAGTCATCCCTCACCACCACACCACATCATCCCTCTCTACCACACCACACTCATCCTTCTCCACCACACCACAGTCATCCCTCTCCACCACACCACAGTCATCCCTCACCACCACACCACAGTCATCCCTCACCACCACACCACACCACAGTCATTCCTCGCCACCACACCACAGTCATCCTTCACCACCACACCACAGTCATCCCTCACCACCACACCAGTCATCCCTCACCACCACACCACAGTCATCCCTCACCACCACACCACATCATCCCTCTCTACCACACCACACTCATCCTTCTCCACCACACCACAGTCATCCCTCTCCACCACACCACAGTCATCCCTCACCACCACACCAGTCATCCCTCACCACCACACCAAAGTCATCCCTCACCACCACATCACTCTCATCCCTCACCACTACACCACAGTCATCCCTCACCACCACACCACAGTCATCCCTGTACACCACACCACAGTCATCCCTCACTACCACACCACAGTCATCCCTCACCACCACACCACAGTCAACCCTCACCACCACATCACTCTCATCCCACCCCACCACACCACAGTCATCCCTCACCACCACACCACAGTCATCCCTGTACACCACACCACAGTCATCCCTCACTACCACACCACAGTCATCCCTCACCACCACACCACAATCAACCCTCACCACCACACCACAGTCATCCCTCACCTCCACACCACAGTCATCCCTCTCCACCACACCACAGTCATCCCTCACTACCACACCACAGTCATCCCTCCCCACCATACCACAGTCATCCCTCACCACCACACCACAGTCATCCCTCACCACCACCACACCACAATCATCCCTCACCACCACCACACCACACTCATCCCTCACCACCACACCACAGTCATCGGTCACTACCACACCACAATCATCCCTCACCATCACACCACAGTCATCCCTCACCACCACAGTCATCTCTCACCACCACACCACAGTCATCCCTCACCACCACACCACAGTCATCCCTCACTACCACACCACAGTCATCCCTCACCACCACACTACAGTCATCCCTCACCACCACACCACAGTCATCCCTCACCACCACACCACAGTCATCCCTCAACACCACACCACAGTCATCCCTCACCACCACACCACAGTCATCCCTCACCACCACAGTCATCCCTCACCACCACTATCATCTCTCACCACCACACCACAGTCATCCCTCACCATCACACAACACTCATCCCTCGCCACCACACCACAGTCATCCCTCACCACCACACCACAGTCATCCCTCGCCACCACACCACAGTCATCCCTCACCACCACACCACAGTCATCCCTCACCACCACACCACAGTCATCTCTCACTACCACACCACAATCATCCTCACCACCACAGTCATCCCTCACCACCACAGTCATTTCTCACCACCACACCACAGTCATCCCTCATCACCACACCACAGTCATCCCTCACCACCACACCATAGTCCTCTCTCACAACCACACCACAATCAACCTCACCACCACAGTCATCCCTCACCACCACAGTCATCCTTCACCATCACACCACAGTCATCCGTCGCCACCACACCATAGTCATCCCTCACCACCACACCACACCACAGTCATCCCTCACCACCACACCACACCACAGTCATCCCTCACCACCACACCACAGTCATCCCTCACCATCACACCACAGTCATTCCTCGCCACCACACCACAGTCATCCCTCACCACCACACCACAGTCAACCCTCTCCACCACACCACATTCATCCCTCACCACCACACCACAGTCATCCCTCACCACCACACCACAGTCATCTGTCACTACCACACCACAATCTTCCCTCACCACACCACAGTCATCTTTTACCACACCACAGTCATCCCTCACCATCACACCACAGTTATCCCTCGCCACCACACCACAGTCATACCATACCACAGTCATCCCTCACCACCACACCACACTCATCCCTCACTACCACACCACAGTCATCCTCACCACCACACCACAGTCATCCCTCACCACCACACCACAGTCATCCTCACCCCCACACCACAGTCATCCTCACCATCACACCACACTCATCCCTCACTACCACACCACAGTCATCCCTCACCACCACACCACAGTCATCCCTCACCACCACACCACAGTCATCCTCACCCCCACACCACAGTCATCCTCACCATCACACCACACTCATCCCTCACTACCACACCACAGTCATCCCTCACCACCACACAACAGTCATCCCTCACCACCACACCACAGTCATCCTCACCCCCACACCACAGTCATCCTCACCACCACACCACACTCATCCCTCACTACCACACCACAGTCATCTCTCACCACCACACCACAGTCATCCCTCACCATCACACCACAGTCATCACTCACCACCACACTACAGTCATCCCTCACAACACCACAGTCATCTCTCACCACCACACCACAGTCATCACCCACCACCACACCACAATCATCACTTACAACCACACCACAGTCATCCCTCACGACCACCACAGTCATCCCTTTCCACCACAATTCAGTCGTCCCTCATCACCACACGACACCCATCCCTCGCCACCACACCAGAGTCATCCCTCACCACTACACCACACCCATCCCTCACCACACCACAGTCATCTCTCACCACCACACAACAGTCATTCCTCACGACCACACCACAGTCATCCCTTACCACCACAGCACAGTCATCTCACACTACCACACCACAATCATCCCTCACCACCACACCACACTCATCCCTCACTACCACACCAGTCATCCCTCACCACCACACCACAGGCATCGCTCACCACCACACCACATTCATCCCTCACCACCACACCACACTCATCCCTCACCACCACACCACAGTCATCCCTCACTACCACACCACACTGCAGTCATCCCTCACCACCTCACGACAGTCATCCATCACTACCACATCACACTGCAATCATCCCTCACTACCACACCACAGTCATCCCTCACCTCCACACCATAGTCTGTCCCCCCCCACTACCACACCACATATCTTGGTTAAGTAGATACATAATACACATAACTATATAACACCGATACATAACACTTGGATACTGTATATAACACTAAAAGAGACATGATACATTGATATACTGTACAGTGGTCCCTCGGTTAATGAGCGCCTCGGTTAACGAGATTTCAGTTAATGAGTTACCTTCCATAAGATTCTTAACTTTGGTTAACGAGCGATCCTTCGATTAACAAGTTTCTTACAAGCCAACCTGAATATGATTTCACTTGAATTTGGCGGTCCACCAACTGTAGTATTAGTCCGCCAATACAGTAATCGGTTCTAGGGCTTAAATTCCTTACCATTTTAGCAAATATCAAGAAGTTTATACTATTCATTAATTTTAAAAGTCTAATATTAAATTTTTTACTCATTTTAACAATTATTGAACATAATTGAAGGTAATGAAACTAGTTTTATGCGTGCCATCCAGCCTCCCAACATACCATACAGGCGTCAGTCTTTGTATCTTTCCAGTGGAGGTAACATCTTGCTTGAGACTCTCTTCAACTAAATGCTTTTTTTCTGTGTTTCCAAGCAAATTATTGGTAATTTTGAAATTTATTTTGCATATTGACAATATATAATGCAGTGCAGTGTTGATTTAAAGAAAATAATTTTGAATTGCACCAAGAGAACTAAAATTTTATGGGTGAAATCGTGCCATGGGGTGACTTCTCTTCCACCCCAATGCCTTCTCTTCTCCCTTCTCCACCCCCATTCTAATTCCCATCATCATCATCATGTATATACAGTATATATACAGTCTGTTTTGCCACGCATATAACTTCAATGTCATTTCTTACAACCTCTCCATGTCATTTTTGGCCTACCACTGGCTCTCCTCCCCAACACAATTGGGCTTATGCACCTCATGACCCAATAATTGGTCTCATCCATTCTCTCCACTTGCCCAAACGAAATTAACCTGCCACGGCGACTCGATGCAGGACTTCGCCAATACCCTTGATACTTAATCGCCGTCTTAGCACATCCACCCCACCATTCTCATTTAGCTATGTAGCCTGTGAGTTTCTGTGCAATAAGTACTTTTAGGTACATCAAATATTTTAATTTAGCATGAGAAATAATGCATTCTTGAATACATAACACAATTTGATGCATGTTACATAACACAACAAGACACACAGGGCACTATAATATGCAACAGATACATTTATAATTAGTACATAGCACTTCAAGATGCTTGACAGATACAGTGACATTAAATACAGGTTTTAATCATCATTTCACAACATATCAGATTACTAGTTGTTTGGAGTTGGTCTCTTCTTTGTTTTTTGTTATGAACATTATTGTCCAGTTTTAGTACAGGACAAAACCCGAGTATGTGGAGTAATCCTGTAATATTTGGTCGGGCCACACTGGATAACACCCTTACCACATCTGTCCCAGGCTAGGACTCAAACTCAGGACACAATAACAAGAGATAAGCACGATACCACTGTACTACCAACACCAAGATCCATAACAGATACAGTATATTAAATGCATGTAAATAGCAGACCAAGGGACACAGTTAAGAACATAAGAACATAAGAATGGAGGAAACTGCAGCGGGCCTATTGGCCCATACTGGGCAGTCCCGTTTACACCCAACCCCTATTGCTCATATAAGCATCCAACCTATGTTTGAAGCTATTCAGCGTATTCGAGTTAATGATGATATTTGGTAACTTGTTCCATTCATCCACTACTCTGTTTCCAAACCAGTGTTTACCTATTTGACGCCTAAATCTAAATTTATCTAATTTAAAACCATTGTTACGAGTTCGCTCCTGGTTGGATCGTTTGAGTACCTTTGTAATGTCCCCTTTGTTTATCCCTGCCTTCCACTTATACATCTCTATCAGGTCGCCCCTCGCTCTACGTCTCTCGAGGGAGTGCAAATTAAGATGCTTTAAACTGTCTCTATACTCAAGGTTCCTAATGCCCGGGATTAGTCTTGTCATTCTTCTCTGAATTCTTTCCAAGGATTCTCTATCCATTCTGTAATACGGTGACCAGAACTGAACTGCGTAATCCAGGTGTGGTCTCACTAGAGCAAGATATAGTTTTAGGATGACCTCACTAGTCTTGTAACTAACACTCCTTTGTATGAACCCAAGTACTTTATTAGCCTTGTTACGAGCAAAAACACTTTGTTTCCTTAGCTTAAGGTTCCTACTTATCATTACTCCTAAATCTCTCTCGCAGTCGGATTTCTCTATGGCATCGTTGTTCATCTGGTATATCGTTTCCCTGTTTACATCTCCTATACTGAGTACTTTACATTTGTCCACATTGAATTTCATCTGCCATTTTTCAGACCATTCGAAAACTTTGTTTAGATCTTCCTGTAGTTTTGCGGAGTCCTCTTCAGATTTAATAACACGTCCTATTTTAGTGTCATCAGCAAATTTGCTTATATTGCTGTCTATGCCGATATCTTTGTCGTTTATGTATATAATCAATAATAATGTTCCAAGTACTGAGCCTTGGGGAACTCCACTTGTGACGTTGCACCAATGGGACTTAGTGCCATTAATGCTCACTCGCTGTTTCCTGTCTTGTAACCACGCCCTAATCCATTTAAGGATATTACCTTTGATGCCATGTGCTTTTACCTTTCTAATTAGTCTTTCGTGGGGGACTCTGTCGAAGGCTTTGCTAAAGTCGAGATATACCACATCATAATTGTGCCCCTCGTCCACCGATTCGAAAACTGATGAAAAGAATGTTAATAGATTAGTTAGACATGAGCGTCCGGTTGTGAAGCCATGCTGGGAATCATTGATCAATCGGTGCTTCTCCAGGTGATTTCGAATCGAGTTTGAAATGAGTGCTTCCAGTAATTTGCCTACTATTGATGTTAGACTGATTGGGCGGTAGTTAGAGGATAGTGATCTATCCCCCTTCTTGAAAATCGGTATTACATTCACTATCCTCCAGGATTCTGGTATTACACCTGTTTTTAAGGACATGTTAAACAACTTTGCTAAGGGCATACTAAGCTCTTCCTTACATTCCTTTAATACTCTGGCAAATATCTCATTGGAACCAGGTGACTTATTAGGCTTTAGTTTGTCTATTTGCTTACTAATAATCATTACTAGTCACTACTATCTCGCTTAATTTGTTTTCTTCACTATCTCTGAATAGAGTCGGTGCCCCGGGTATCATGTTTAAATTTTCGGTGGTGAAAACTGTTGAAAAATATTTATTCAAATTATTGCTCATTTCTCTGTCGTTATCAGTGAGCTCGCCGGTATCTGACGGTATTGGTCCAATCTTTTCTCGTGTTTTAATTTGATACATTTGGTAGAATCCTTTGGGGTTTGTCTTCGCCTCCCTTCCTATCCTTACCTCATTATTCCTCTTGGCTTTCCTTATCTCGGTTTTAACCCTACTCGCCAATACCCTATAATAATCCCGGAGGTAAATTTCGCCACGATTTATCCTTCTACCTATAGCCTTCCTTTGGCCAATGATGTTCTTTAAATTATTATTTATCCATTTAGGGTCATTGTTGTCTGATCTGAGTTTTTTGTATGGTATGTTCTGCCTTTGTGCATTAAGTAACTCATTATTTAAATTGTCGTGGAACTCGGCAATCTCATATCTCGTTATCAGGTCGGTGTCATCTGTCAGGTTCACAGCCAAGCGCGACACCCTCTCTCTCAGCTGCCTCTTTAAACTGTCAAAGTTTGCCCTTCTGAAATCTGGTACTTTAGTGGAATTTTCCTTATGTCTGCTCTGAAAATCTAACTGGAATCTAATTTCTTTGTGATCGCTGTTTGCAAGTTTGTTCCCTACCTCGACATTGCTAATGATGTTTTCTCTGTTTGACAGAACTAAATCGAGTATATTATTACCCCGGGTGGGTTCGGTTATATGTTGACTTAGAAAACAGTCCTGGATCGTCTCGAGAAAATCCTTTGTTGTGTATGGAAGCCCTGCGCATTTCATCCCAGATTAGTTGCTTATTGACTCTATCAAGATTGGGAGGTCTATATATTACTCCTGTGATTAATTTTTCCCTACCGTCGATTAATTCTATCCAAATTGTTTCTGTATTCCGCTCAGTTTTTATTTCCTTATTTATTTCACACTTCACATTATTCGACCGGTAACTCACGTGAGTCTAGGTTGATCCATGTTTCAGTGAATGCTATTATATCGATTTTTTCGGTACTTACCAAGGCCCTAATATCATCCATTTTGTTTTTCATACTTCTACATTTAAGTTAGTCATGTTCTGAGTCCTCCCCTTACCGCGTTTAGTTATCAAGTACAAAAATCATACAAAAATCATAATAGATATCTTGTAACTTTGCTTATTGAAAACTAAGCTCGTTATTTTGAGATACAGTATAACAGTGGCGTAGTGTTTGCACTGATGAGGCCTGCAGAACACCACATATATCAGTTATCAAATATCAAGTAGGATATGGCCTTTCTCTAAATAAGGGTTGTCAAGCTTTTATAAACACCCAATTTCTTAAATTATATCAGTGACATTTGACAATGTATCTATTATAAATCATTAAATAATGGGTGCAAAAATACTTACGGCAAAGAATATTAAGCTTTCAGTGTGATCTACAGGTACCCACAGGGTACTGCGGAAAGTGAGAAACGTGTAAAGTGAATAACATAACATATGGGGTTAAATGAAATAGAGACCAGCTGACCCCCAAACTCCACTTTTTCCAACACAATACCTATGTTCTAGTAAAAATAACATCTTAATTTTATGATGGTACATGCACACAATTAATACTTAAGAGAAATAGAGAAATACAGTCGCCAAGTTAATGTCCATTCAAATAATGGACTCGACTCCCTCCCAGTCTTCTCACAGTACACTCACTGGCTCTTCCCTCTGAGAAATTTTGGGAGGAAAACCAGGTATAGTAATAAATAATACCTCAAACTAAAGTTAGGATAATATAATTGACATTGCTGGATTCCTTGTAAGACCAGGAATATTTTGAATATAAGTGTCATATATTTTTCACAAAAGATAACATATTTACTCAGAGTAAACATTACATCTAAAATTTGTATGTCTAATGCAAAATCTATGATGTTTATATTCAAAATGATCATCAAATTGTAAGAATTCCAGCAATGTAAATTATATTCTGGCCGGGTAATTTGTATGAATTTTATGAGCTAAAACAAATATCTTCAGTTAATAAAAAAAAAAAATATTCTTCATGACACTATCTGTCAATCAAAGTACCCCACCTTGCCTCCCCCCTCTTCCAACCACGCGGTCAGTCCCAACCCTCACCCCACCTCCCACCAACCCTCCCTTCAAGAGAAAGAGTGGGTGAAAAAACTAGATTTTAACATTTAGTATTAAATAATACCTCAGATTAAAGTTAGGATAATATAATTGACATTGCTGGATTCCTTGTAAGACCAGGAATATTTTGAATATAAGTGTCATATATTTTTCACAAAAGATAACATATTTACTCAGAGTAAACATTACATCTAAAATTTGTATGTCTAATGCAAAATCTATGATGTTTATATTCAAAATGATCATCAAATTGTAAGAATTCCAGCAATTTAAATTATATTCTGGCCGGGTAATTTGTATGAATTTTATGAGCTAAAATAAAAATCTTCAGTTAATAAAAAAAAAAATATTCTTCACACATGCCAGGTGGTCGGTCGCCGATCCCTCCCTCCCCCCCACCCCCCACCAACCGTCCCTACCAGATAAATGTGTGGGAATACCAGACTGTTTACCTTTTTAGTAATAAATAATAAATCAGACTAAAGTTAGGATAATATAATTGACATTGCTGGATTCCTTGTAAGACCAGGAATATTTTGAATATAAATGTCATATATTTTGCACAAAAGATAACATATTTACTCAGAGTAAACATTATATCTAAAATTTGTATGTCTATTGCAAAATCTATGATGTTTATATTCAAAATGATCATCAATTTGTAAGAATTCTAGCAATGTAAATTATATTCTGGCCGGATAATTTGTATGAATTTTATGAGCTAAATAAAAAAATTATGCTTCACCGTGTAAAGGGGTACACCCACCGCGTAATGTGAGCATCCTGGGTTGTGGCAGGGCACCTGTGATCGTGGAAAAGCGGAATGTGGGACTGCGTAAAGTGAGGGTTGACTGTACTATGCATCATGCACAATGCTGGCCCTCTGGAAAGTTGCCAATGATCATATTGCTGAACATTTAAATAATGAGTAAATATTTTTATTCATATGATCCAATTATTATTTCAAGTAAAACAGAAAACTGAATAACTTTCCCAAGTGAAAAAACTATAACTGAAAGCGGACTGAAGGGTTATTTAGAAATATTAAGAATAATAATGAGGACCAGTTTTGTCCAACTCATGGAGAGCCGCCGCCGGTCTACATAGCCTCTCAACAAGTGAATGCAGTTTTTGAATTGCATGCATTTGTACCCATTACATTTACAGAAACCTTATTAAATAGCCACTCTTATGGAACAATAACTCTTAGGTAATATAATATCACCATATAACATAAGACTTCATGCTTATTAAGGGAAAAGTATTAAATTTGACTAAAATGACTCAAATTCCTTTTGCTCCAACACAATAAAGGTCATTTTAGCATGTTATTGATAGGATGGTTATGTCTATATGTCCATTGAGGGCATGCAGCTTATCCTTCTGTATGCATTGAGGGACGCTGAGTCTCCTCGACTTTCCTGAGTGAAAACTGTGAAGACTCTAAAATTATATCTACATTATTGAAGATACTATTCAAGAATAAATTTTGCTTTGTACTAGGCATCCAGTGCATGCCTTGCATTCATTAAGAATATGCCACTGCAGTTTAAGATACAATATTCATTAATACATACAACATAAAACAGCAAGAGCTCAAATAACAACCTGAGCTCTGGTTATATGTTACTGATTACAATTATTGATACAGGAAATCCTTTTAAAAAACACAAAAGCAATTTGCCGCCTACATCAAAGAAACACATTTGAGCTAGTTAAAGAAAAACGGGTCTGACAAATTACCCAAATGAACCCAATGTACCCAACTGTAGCCACAGTGAAGTCGAATAATGGTCCTACATGAATAAATCGGGTTACCAATCACTTCTCGACTAGTATTTGGTGTCACAAAGTAAAAAAAAATTGGAAAACTTAATTTAATCTGAGTCAATAGATCGCGTGCATGTACCGAGGGAGCGAGTAATTACCCAAATGAACCCAAATGTAGCCGCAATGAAGTCAAATGATGGTCCTACATGAATAAATCGGACTGCCTATCACTTCTTGACTTGTATTTGGTGTCACAAAGTCCCAAAAAATTGGTAAACTTAATTTAATCTGAGTTAATAGATTGAGTGCATGTTCCTAACCTAACCTAACCTAACACAACTCAGATTAAATTAAGTTTACCAATTTTTTGTGATTTTATGACACCAAATAATAATCGAGAAGTGATTCACAGCCCGATTTACGCTTGTAGGACCGTCATTTGACTTCATTACGACTACATTTGGGTACATTTGGGTTCATTTGGGTAATTACTCGCTCCCTTGGTACAAGCACGCGATCTATTAACTCAGTTTAAATTAAGTCGAGAAGTGGTTGGCAGTCCGATATATTAATGTAGGACCATTATTTGATTTCATTGCGGCTACATTTGGGTACATTTGGGTAATTAGTCGGACCGAAGGAAAACATATACAGTGAGTTCTGCTATAACGCGTGTTTTGATAACGCGAATTTGCTCTAACGCGATTTTTGAATTAGGAACGATATTTGTATAACGCGAACGCTTGTTTGCTATAACGCGATTTTTGCTTACTATTTCTCCAATTTTGTGGTATTAACTGTGAATATGGTAAAGAAGAATATCTCCAAGAAGCATTCTGGTGATAGAATTCCCGGTGATGATCGAAAAGAAAGGATATAACACTTGAAGAGAAGCTCGATTTTATCAACCTCAAAATCACCCTTCTACCCCATCAAGTTACGTTCATATTTTTTCAAGGTAAAGTGTTACATTTACTGTATGATTTCATTATTAGATATGAATGTAACATTTATTTAGACTGTGCTATCCTTTGTGTTAGGCTAACTACTTAATTTTTTCGATTTCGAGTAATCTGCACCTAACCCTATTTTCTCCATAAGCCCTGTTATTTCTATTACGCGATTTTCTATAACACGATATTTTACAAGAACACAATTATCGCGTTATAGCAGAACTACCTGCACTGTACACACGGCGTATGTAGCTTACATGACAGAAGTTTACATCATAAATGTTGTCATTTTTACTCATGTGCTGAGATCAGATTGACAATAAAAATTAAGTGGTGTTTGAAGCATTACCTGATTTTGGAGAATTCCTAGAAGTCTCTAGGTTTCCAGTATATGGGCATAATTTTTTCGTGAGTGAAAACATTCTTGTCTTTTTCTGTGTTCACATATATCAGGACATATTTATCTTGGGGACATCTTGATGACTAGGTATAACAAGGACACTTGTCTGATATCCCCCTTCACTTTTTTCTGTTGAAAATACAAGTGTGTTCTGTATGGGCCTATTAATACTGTACAAGTATCATTAGATTTTCCGTCACTACAATTTGAAACGCTAGACGAAATGCTTTGATATGATCCCCAGTACATTATCGTAAGTCGGTATGCTTGTCCATATCAGCAACAGCTAGAGATAGGAGTAGGGTTGGGGGGAGGAGTCATCCTTGTATGGCATACTAGATACCCTCTACTACAATAACAAGAAATCCATTAAGCTATATTATTGTATGTATTGTTCAAAAATGTATATACTCATTCATGCTCAAAGGTTGCATATGTAGAACGACCAACCGTTCAGAAACAGATCGAGTAACATGGCTTGGAAAGCCTCGAATCCCATTGACCCCTATGGCTAACAATACTTTTTTGGGGGGACTGCACATAACTTTTGAGTTTGTGTTGTAGCCGGCATCCTTAAAGATGAGTTTACATGTGAAAAGATTTTCTGTAGAGTCAAGTCTTAAGTGGCAGTAATATCTATAAGATGCAAATGCACTATTTCTTAGGCCTTTGCCTAGTAGCCCACCTTTGGTATGTCACTTTAAAAGAAATTTACTGAATATGATTTTAGCCATAATGAACCACTGAGTACTGATATATTTGAACATATATCTTTCATTGATCCTTTACTGCTATACAATATTGGGTATAATTTAGCCTTTTACTCTGCCAAATCAATGAAAGTGTATAAAAGGGAAAAGTTGATCAATTCATTTTACTTTGATATTCTTACTTTTAAAATAGACGGAGCTATTACTTCTGTGGTAAATTTACCGTCATATGTTTAGGAGTTTGAATAGTCTTGTAACAATACGTACAGTATTAATATGGAAAAGAAGATCAGGGCCAAGAACAGAGCCTGAAGTACTTCAGTACTGTACTGTAGTCCTCGTTTGATTTTAAATGATTCCTCTTTAGTAAAGTTTCTAATATGTTCTTTTCCTGCAAAAAAAGTAATTATACAAAGTAAAAGTGAATATTGCACTGTTTCTAGTTGAAATATATTCAGAAATGCATGACTTAGAGAATTCTTTCTGAGTGTGTTATTCCTACTCTTTGAAAATTGTTACTCATGAAAATTTGTATAATCATAAAAGAGTTACGGCACTTTTATTTTTACTTCATCAGGATTGGTTGTCATATGCTTATGTTTATGAATTGGAAATATGGTGAAATTTAGTTTTGGTTATACAGGTACTGTACAATACTGTACTTAACAGACTATTTCTGTTCATAGGTATTTGCAAGTGACCAGGATGGATCATCCGTGAACAAGAAGGTGGTTTTCCGTATTCAGCATGGAGCACAAGATAAATTTGTAATGGAAGCAAACACTGGAGTGATCTCTGTGGCTCAGGGAGCTCTTCTTGACCCTGACAGGACTGAGCCCAGGGCCACAACTTATATCTTAGAAGTAATTGCCTTAGATGGTGGAATAGGTATTGCTCAGCTCCAGGCCAGGACAGTTGTCAACATTACAATT
The DNA here is from genome assembly GCA_958450375.1 of Homarus gammarus. Classification (NCBI taxonomy): domain Eukaryota; kingdom Metazoa; phylum Arthropoda; class Malacostraca; order Decapoda; family Nephropidae; genus Homarus; species Homarus gammarus. Next base: position 1,838,489 of record CAUDMG010004029.1, on the reverse strand, counting down.
CTTGATGTAAATAACAAGCCTCCCATTTTTAAAGACCCTGGAACTGTCAGGTAAGGTGCCAAAGAAGATTGAGATTTTTTTTTATAACTACTTTAAAGTGTAGTGCATTGTACATTGTGTGTAACTAACCTCTCTTCTATCACCACTGTAAACTTAAAGGACTACTTTAGAGGAAAATAACTTTCCTAAGATTTTCCCAGAGTTTTCAAGCTAGATATTAATATAATTTTCATGCAACTTTTTTTTAATGATGGAGCACTTAATCACTTTTGTCAAAGTGTCATTTATATACAGTACTGTATATTTATTATTTAAAAAATTGTTGTTATTTGCTTGAGGTAAACATGGTATTATGGTTGTTGATAATGATGAAATCAAGGCAATTTGGAGAAAATAATATATGATTGATTGCTGAATGAAGAGTTTGAATGGGACAGGGGCAGCCTAAGAGCAACAGACCCAGTACAGGAACCTGCCCAGGGATTAAAAGAGAATGAGTGATTAAATAAATTGACAAATTGATTAATGGAAATGTGGCTGGAAGTTTTGAAATTGTTACAGAAATGCTGAAAGCATCAGACAATGTTAATGTATCCAGGGGCGGAGTCAGAACGATTCTACTAGGGTAACCAGGTTAGACCCAGTGATTTTATTGGGGTGGTCAAAAATAACTGCTTCAAATCTATGGAAAATTACTTAATGTTGTTACCCCTATCTGTGTATGGCCTCAGTGGAATATCCCTCACACACCTAAGATAGCTAAAGACACACACCTCTGCTGCTGTCACTCTTCTGTAACAAACTAATTTTATGTAACTGCACCTCTATAAACATTACAATTAGAAGGATATTTGCTTTAAATACATATTTTATAGATAGCAATTCACAAGAGAAGGTCATGTTACCAATTTATTTCCAATTTCATACAAAAGAAGAAGAGAAGAAAAACCAAAAAAGGCTGACAGTTATGCAATAAGGTCAAAATGTGCATAATACAGCATTATACAGGTAACAAACACAAATAATTTGGGGCTCTCAATAAACAAAATGAATATAAACGTAAGTTGCGTTTCTGTAGAACCCCCACTGAGCATAAAAGGCATACACCTACAGTATCTTTACTGCTCACTTAGCATCTCACTTGTGCTGTTAAATATATTATAATCTAGATTATAGCAGCTGAATTCTACGGCTCTTGTGATTTCTGGCAAAGGTATCCATAAACTCTTTTAGATTGAGGGACTTTGCTCTTCTACATTCTATGCTCAAAACCCCCAGATCGTCCAACCTATCTTCTGCCTATAAGACAGGGGTTATTACAATGGTTTGAGCATGTTGAAAGATTGGAGGAGACCAACTGGAAGGGAGGAGAACCAGGTTTAGTTCAAGAATGACATAGGAGAGGTTATATGAAATGAAATAATATATAAGAATCTAATGAGAGAGGTTGCAAAAGACTGTGCAGCATAGAGAACTGCCATCAGGAAATCATGGCCAATCCATGCAAGTGCAGAAAGTAGCCATAAAATGTTGATGCTACAGATGATGAACCCTGGTGTAAGACTATATCTGTCTTTATTTCACTGTATGAACAAATCCTATTTTATATTATCAGACTTGCTTTATTAGGATGCCTAATTGAAGATCAACTATTTGAATTGTTTTAATATATTATAGTAAATACATTTCATTTACTATTTATTCCATACATATCTGAACCTAAAATTTGAGTACGTACTAGACACCACGGTAACTATCAGACTGGATGAGTAAGGCACGGGGATTATAACAGCAGGTTTGTTTATACTGTACTGTATCGTACTTTTAAAACAAACTGTACCTCAGTAGACTGCTTAATTCCTGTATGGATTATGTCGTACAAATTGCTTGAAACCAAATTTTGACCTACCGGTATATCTGTAGTAAAACAACTTTTCATGCCTTGTTAAATAACTGTACAGTGATATCTCTGTTAGCCGGAACAATTGGTGCAGAGCACTTTTGGGAGTGAGAGGGTAATGAGATGACTCTTTCAAAGCCGGAAAAAAATCCTCATCTCTGGAATTTTCTGGGTGATGGAAAAATGTTCTCAGAAGTTCCGGAAATTGCCCATCACATCATCTCTCGAACCCGGAAAAATATCCCCCATCCCCAGAATTTTTGGGGTATCGGGAAAATTTTCTTGGAATTTTCCGGAAAATGTGCCCCTCGGAAAATCTTTCCGAAAGCTGGAATTTTCCGGAAAATTCTGGCTTTGGGAACAATTTTATGATAAAATTTAAATTCCGGCTATCAGAGAGTCCGGGTTTAAGGGCTTCCAGCTGATGGAGGCATTACAACCAATAATATAAGGATATACTCTTTGTGTATTAATTTTGAACCCCTCATCTGGCATCATCCCCAGCACGAGGGGATGATTGTTGCCTTGTGCTTGTGTTTTTAATGATTTTAGAGCTGAAAAATGGCTAAAAATTATCGTGTCAATTCACACTTTCAGTAAACAATATGTTTTATTTTTCTTACTCAGGGTATTTGAGAATGAAGACATTGGGTCGTATGTTCATCAAGTGGAGGCTGTGGACTTGGATGCTCGACCTCGTCTCCGTTACTCAATTGATGCTGACAATTCTGAAGCTAGAAATGAAGAGGGTGCTATTGTTAAGGTACTAGTTTATTTAGAAATCAGTAGGAAGATACTGTTAAAGATTAAAGTAATCCATTAATTTTTACTTACTTACTTTACATAAAAGCCACCCCAACTAGAGGTGGCCAAGACATAGGTAGGAGGCCAATGGCCAGTGTAGAATTCCCCCCTTTTTTTGTGTGTGTGTGTTGCTCAGGGCTATTTTGAATCCCACTTCTCTTCTTGCTTCCACGGCTTCAGCTGGTGGACTGATCCAAAGGCTCACCCCCCTGTATAAGAAGTAGTTTTATAAACTATTTCCCTTTCCGATGTTCCACAGCGATCCATACTTATTGCCATAATCCATATCCCCTACATTAGTACAATATAGATAAGTAGGATTCATTTGGACAAATGGTTAGGTGGGAGCAAAGGAAGCACAGGGTCATAGAGACAACTTTATTCCTGATGTTTTGTCTCGAAGGACTTCATGATGAATCGTCAGGAATACAGATGTCTCTCTGACCCTGTGTTTCCTTTGATACCACCTAACTTTTAGTATAGATACCTACTTAGTTCAAATCTAGATACCATGAGATGATAACCACTAGATTCATCCAGTCTTATCACTCTAATCCAAATATTCTTTTTCAAGGAGTATCGCCTCAATTTAGTCCCATTAATCAGCAGAAGTTTGTATGCTCAATTAGAATAAACATATGCCACACATTTGAACAGTATGAAATGACCAAATGGATTCTCCAGCATATGATGAACCTCAAACAAGTAAGACAAATACTAAAGACTAGTGAGTAGGAATAATGAAAAGTGGTTGCTGTATTATTATGGTGAATACTGTACAGTATGAGAATTCAAAGCAACAGAAAGGGCAAGAACAGGAAGCAGTACACTTGCTCATTTCCTGAACTGGCATATATAGTACACACTGTGGTTTACTAAGTGAATTATCAAAGACAGTTACATACCACATGGATTCTTTTGTTTACCATAGCTGAAATAATAAGTAAAAATTCAGCATATTTTTTAACTGTTCTATATTACATTATGCTTCTGTGACGTAATGCTTTTGGCAGGAAGCTTGAAATTTGGCTTGAAATTTCCTTGGGACATACCTATGTATTTTAGCCTAGGAGCCACTTCCAATTTTACCCACAATTCCCTTGGCTCACAAAAATCCAATATGGCTGCCAATTAATGGGATATTTCTTGTAGAAATACTATTCTTTATTATATGAGGCAAAATGTTAATGTTTAGTTGCATTTTTTATTATTAGTATTTTTAGTATGCATGTTTTAGTGTATTTGCTTACTCTCCTGTCCTTTTGTTGGGTCATGTGAATTACTCCAGATGGGTACCTGTTCACTTCAAGGACATTAAGTTCTTGCCTCATTTCATCAAGGACCAGTTTCTCAAGTAAGTCCCACTGGGTCATTCCCAAAACCATGAACAGTTCTCTGCCATTCCTATAGACCAAGCCCGTGAGCAAGAAAACAAAGTTGTCAAGTCTTCAGGTGGATGTATTGGGCTCATGAATAATCCCTCATGCTTTCAAATGTTGGATGGTTTTGGGGCCAGAGCTTTCTAAGCTGATTAATGATCAAGCAGTTTGAGGGTGAATACTTACCTGATGATGATACTGAGAACCCCCAAAACCATAAACAACACAAACAGGAATTGTTCATTCGGATGACATTTATAATGCAGATGAACAGCCTTTCCACACCATGAGGAAAATGGGAGATCCTTTCCTAACAGACTTTCGTGACAGTCAAAACTGCAAAAATGAATCAGTGATTGAATCAGTTCGGAATTAAAAATATTGGCAAGAGGCAGTACCAGGAGTATGCTAGGAATGAGGACCACAGCATTTCCGTACATGAACGAGTAAAGAAAAATTTGCTGCCATTTTTCAAGAATGCTCAACCAAAAAGGACTTCAGCCCAAGGTAAGAAGATTAAAGAACTGCAGGATAATGTTGAACTATTTGGGCAGCTTTATATCTTTTTACAGAATCGAGCTGGGGATCTTGTCGAATTTTTCTCTTATGAAGTACAGTACACGCATATCCACCTTCACTCGCAGACTTTGGCCAACTTCATTTCCCAGCCACTTAGTCCCTGCTGTTTGTTCTCTTTGAGCAGAGTGAACAACCTTAGGTGCCTTCATCTTACGACTGCAAAACAATGGATGGAACTGTTATTGTCCATTCCCTTCCGACAGCAATTGTAAGCACATTTGGAGAATATGCTGATACAGTATTAATTCCTTATGTCCAAAACCAACTGCAGAATTCCTCACAGCTTGGATGTTGTGTGGGATAGTTACATACCAAATAGTCTTAAGGAATCTACAAAATATAAAAGGGGGAAAGGTATTTGCAGAAAGGTGTCAGCTCAGACAAAAATTCCAGGCAACTGGATGGATTTCCTTCATGCTGAAGAAAATAAGAAAGAACTTTTTGACTTTCTTACATCAAAAGTTGAGAATTTCGCCTTCACGCCATCCAAGACTGTCTACATCATAGCAAAGAAATCAGTAGTCTCCAAAGGTACAGACAATCTTACGCCTTCTTGTAATCACGAGGAAGGCGACACCAGAATTGTTGTTCGTGTCTCTTTGGAGCACGGAGGGAAATCTATCCAAGTCAGAAGAGTGGACACTGATGTTGTCGTCATTTTTGTTGGTGTGTTCAGTGAGTTTATAACCATTCAACCATTGGCATATATCTGGGTGCTCTTTGGAATGGAAAAACTACAGGTATTTAAGTATCAATTACCATTTGCTCCAGTCTTGGATGCCAGAAATTATTATCACTGCCAGTCTTTCATGCAGTCAGTGGATGCAATGTTACATCAGCATTCAAGGGAAAGGGAAAAGTTTCAGCTTGGCATGCATGGCAGACATACAATGAGATTACAGACATTTGCATACCTGGCCACTCATCCTTTTGAAGACCTCAATTTGGATTTCATACACTTCATGCATTTGGAGCATTTTACTGTTGTCCATTATGATAGAGCAAGCCCTCTTAGTTCTGTTAATGAACTATGAAAGGAGCTATTTTGCCTAAAAAATAGGCCAGTTAATATACTTCCTCCAACAAAAGGCGCCCTTCTTCAGCGTGTGCATTGAGCAGTCTATCAAGCTGGAGTTTGGACAACCAGCACTCATATTCAGCAAAATGTGCCATCACCAGAAAGATATGGTTAGACTAAAACTTCTGGGTTGTAGACTCCTGTCTGCTTAACGATTCTTGACGTGTCGAGAACTTGCAGAGAGTTGGTCAAATGTTCTTGCAGAGGCGACTGTTCACATTGCAAATGTGGCAAAGCAAACCTTCAGTGCTTACCTCTTTGCAATTGCAAGTGCAGTAAAGCTGTCTAGACTTAATGTCAGATTCAAAGTGAATAATAACTGTGTTTTTCTTGGTGTCTTTTTATATTTACACTAAAATGAATGCCAAGACATGTTTGTTTGGAACTTCTGCACAACAACAAAATATCTGACATCTTTGTGCATTGCAGTGTACTGAACAGTCTATAATTTAGCAATATTAAGAGACATTCAGGAATTTTTAAATGCCTATTATGTGTTCAAATGACATTTTTGAATCAGAATATCATATTCCACAGTAAATCTGAAGAAATTTATCCCAAAATAGTATTTTATTATCACATGTCAAATGATGAATTTCTGGCAGCCATCTTCTTGGTGCTATTTTAAGGGATTCTGGGAAATGTTGAGAGTGGCTCCTAGGCTAAAAGTTAATGGGATGTCCAGAGGAAGTTATATACAAAATTTGATGCCGTTTAGCAATTGTTCACTTACCGATAATTCGGTTTAGCAATTTAAAACTTCTAACAACCTTAGTTATTTAAGGATCTGAAATTGTTTGGGTTAGCGATGTTCAACTCACTGGGAAATGTTGTATTTTCAAGACCAACACTAAAGCACTTGGAAAGGGAGCTGCTATATAAGATACCTGTACAGTACTGCCAATAAATCAGCCAACCTTAATTTTAGATATGATTTTAGAAATCATTATCTAGCTTTTCCAGCAAAAAACAGAAATTAATTTTGGGTAACCAGAGGGGGTACATATCTAGGTTTAGTATATAGAAATCACGTATTGTAGGAGTATGCTACCGGCACACCACCTACGAACCTAGGCCATTATTACACTTGTGTTTACCTTGCCTTTGAACATTGCAATCTGTGCTTTACTATATTGCTCTATATACTATCGATTGCAGTGCATTGTTCCTAATGCTGTGCATCGCTGTTATTGTAGTGACTTTGGCATGTTATTGTGTACTATTGTGATATTGTTTACTAAAGTAATTGATCCTCCCTCCCCCTCCGCTCTTGTTGGCTAACAGGCGGACCAGGTAAGAACTGCTTACTGTATATTCCTTTATGTTTTTGACCTATTACATTCTGTATGAATGAATGTGTGAGGCATGTAGCAGAGTACAGTCAACCCTCACTTTACGCGGTTAATGTAAAACGCAGGGTCCCGCGGAAAGTGAGGAACGCGTAAAGTGAATAACATAACATATGGGATTAATTGAAATAGAGTCCGGGCCGACCCCCAAACTCCACTTTTTGACGACACACAACTATGTTGTAGTAAAAATTTTATCTTAACTTTATGATGGTATGAAAAAACAAGTAATAGAGAAGAGGTTAGGTTAGGAAAAATAAAGGTTAACATCGGAAAAATAAAGGTTGGTTAGGAAAACTAAAAGTTAGGTGGAACACGTACGTTAGTAGAAGAAATGGGTCGGCGTACGGGGATGGAGGCTGGTTCCGAGGCAGAGGGCAGGCTACTGGCCCTCAGGTGAATCACCATTACTAGGTGTATCACTATCACTGTCACTTACAGTTGTCAGGGCTTCCCTGACAAATCCCTCAAAGTCATCTTCACTGTCACTATCACTGGCTTGGGCTGGCTGTGGTGGGTTGCGGGCGAAGATATCTGTTATGCTTTGCTGACGGCTGGTGTTGATGTTGTCGTGATACACCTTGTTGTAGGGCTCCATAGTCTGCAACAGCTGGGTAGTGAAGATTTCATACCTGTTTGCGTCAGGGTCGTCGGAAAGGAGGAGCTTGGCTTTCTCTATACACTCGATGGCACCCCTAACATTACTATGGGATAAGTGTTGTTCTTCTTGGGATGACGCACCACCTGCCTCTTCACTGACGTCGTCATCATTATGTACCATCTCCTCGGTAGTCACATCAGGTTCCATTATCACCTCCATGATGTTGTCGTTGGTGGTCTCGGAGAAGCCTGGAACTGTAACAGTCTGCGCAGCTTCTCTGGCAAGGTCCACTGCTACTGCAACAGTCTGAACCTCACCAGTCACAGATTGACTCCTCCTCTCACCTGGTATTCCATGCAACACATGTCTCCATGCGTGACGAATTGTAGCAATAGACAGCTGATCCCATGACTCCACCAAGAAGTCCACAGCTTTCTTGATGTTAAATACTCTCCAGAATTGTTTGAACAGTATTTTTTGCTGTGCCAACTGTTGATCCTCATCTTCTTCGCTCTTGCTATCGGTGGTGGTGTCACTCAGGTTACGCAACTCTTCCCTGGTGTTGGTGTAGTCGTTCAGGAGTTTGAATTTTTTCGTAGAGAATGCAGCTTTTACATTACAGATTAACTCTTGGTTCATGGGCTGTAATATAGACGTAGTGTTGGGAGGAAGGAAGACCACTTTTACGTTAGGGTGACGATCTAACAGTAGGGGCGAGTGTCCTGGTGCGTTGTTCAGCAGCAACAAAATCTTGAATGGCACATTCTGTCGCTCACAGAATTTCTTTACATCGGGAACAAAACAGTCATCAAACCAGGAGAGGGACAGTGTAGAGAACATCCACGCCTTACGTGCGGTCAGCCAGTGGACATTTAGCTTGGTCATGTCCATGGTTTTGTAGGCGTGCGGCTTGCGTGCTGTGTGGATCACCGATAACTTGAGCTTACTGGTACCGGAGGCATTGGTGGTAAACAGGACAGTGATGCGTTCTTTCTGCATCTTCCGGCCCCGAATCTTGCTGGCATTCTTTACAACGAAGGACTTGGAAGGTAGCTTTTTCCAGAAAAGACCAGATTCGTCCATGTTAAACACCTGGTCGTCACTGTACTGTCCTTCCTCCATAATCTCACGTAAAAACGGAAGAAATTCCCTAGCCGCAGCACGGTCAGCACTCACTTCTTCATCACCAATGTTTATATTGGTGATCTTGTTCCGGATCTTAAACCTCTGTAACCACCCAGAGGAAGCATTAAAGGGTTTGGGCTCTGTAATTCCCATCTTTCGTGCCACTGCAATATACAGTTCACGTGCATACTCCTTAACAGAGCGCGTGTCGACCGCCATGTTCCGTCGCGCCTGACGCACCAAGTACCTCACAAGTAATTTTTCTGTCATGAGAAGCACTTGGTTGTGAAAATACTTGATCATAGACGCACCTGTAGACTTTGTGATCTTCATGTGCTCCTTTATCTTGGCTGCATCCTTCTTTATTGTTCGAATCGTAGATTCATTCACACCATGCTGGCGCGCCAAATCAACCTGCCTTGTTCCTTTCTCCAACTCTTGGATGATCTTGTACTTTACCTTGTAGCTTAAGGAATGTCGTGTCTTCTTTGGCTTAATGCCGCTGGGTCCAGGTAAGGAAAGGTTTCTCTCTGGGGGCGGTAGTCCGGCGGAAGCCATTTTACAGAACAATGGATACACATTTACACAGTCTGGCGTGGAGGGATGAAACTGGCGCGGCTAGGTCACGCATCGTCTTTCCTCCCTCCCTCCCTCCCTCCCCCGGGTGGACACGTCATAATACTTTAAGCCAATTACAGCTAGCAGCAGAGGGGGTAGGGATGCATGGCCAATCACAGCCCGATACGTCATATGACGTCAGTGATAACGCAACAAAGACACACACTGCACAACCTTACCGCGCGGCTTGCCCAGGCGGAGGGAGGAGGGAGGGAGGGAGGAGGAGGGAGAGGCGAGAGCACAGGCAGGCAGGCGGGTGGGGCGAATCTAAAAATAGCGTCGCGCCGGACACTCTCCGCGTAATGGGGTTCACGCACCGCATAATGTGAGCACGTTAGGTTCTGGTAAGGCACCGCGTTAACGTGGAAACGCGGAATGTGGGACCGCGTAAAGCGAGGGTTGACTGTACAGAAAATGAAGAAAATTACATGTATCTTCCCGAATTACAAGGTAAAGAATAACTTATCTCACAGCTCAGCCTCACCCTCTCTGAGTACTACTGGGTGGTGAGTCGGCCAGGTGATTCTGCTACGCAATTACATGCCATCACAGATATTATTCCTCGTTATCCTTTGTTTAAGATATTATTTCTCTTTTCTGTTCACTCAGCGATCAAATCATTTAGCGATCTGTTTTCCAGGAATACATCCCTATTGCTAAACTACGCATCCCTGTATGCATATAAAATACTTTATTGCATACAGTGTACTGTACTTGCACTTGTTTATATGTTTACAAAATTTTCTTTATATTCTATTTTTTTAATTACAAGTACAGTATATTGTTTTCATTTTAATAATACTGTACTTACATTAACCTACAGCCATCAGAGTACAACTTTGCAAGTGCCTTTGAGATTAGTGAAGTGGAAGGCGTGGTCCGAACAGTAAGTCAACTGGACCGAGAGCAAGTTGAAGTGATCCGACTTGCTCTTGTATGTGAGGATATAGAAGCTGCAACAGAGAAGCAAACATCAACTGCAACATTAACCATCATTGTGGAAGACACCAATGACAATGATCCTCACTTCCGTAAATCATTCTATAGGAGGAGCGTTGCAGAAAATGCGAAGAAAGGAACAACAATTGTGACTGTTGTGGCAGACGATGTGGATAAAAATCGTACCATCTCATATTCTTTACAAGTAAGTTACTTCTACTTTGTCACACACATATATATATACAGTATATATATATATATATATATATATATATATATATATATATATATATATATATATATATATATATATATATATATATATATATATATATACACACACAGTAGTACCCCACTTAACGCGGTCAATAAAACCCACAGGGTACCGTGTTAAGTGAAAACCGCTCTAAGTGAACAACAGAACATATGGGATTAATTCCAATAGAAACTGGCCCGACCCCCAAACTCCACTTTTTCCGACACAATACCTATGTTCTAGTAAAAATAACATCTTAATTTTATGATGGTACATGCACACAATTAATACTTAAGAGAAATAGAGAAATACAGTCGCCAGGTTAATGTCCATTCAAATAATGGACTCAACTCCCTCCCCCTCTTCTCACACTACACTGCTGGCTCTTCCCTCTCTGAGAAATTTTGGGGGGAAAACCACTAAATTTTAATAAATAATACCTCAAACTAAAGTTAGGATAATACAATTGACATAGCTGGATTCCTTGTAAGACCAGGAATATTTTGAATATAAATGTCATATATTTTGCACAAAAGATAACATATTTACTCAGAGTAAACATTATATCTAAAATTTGTATGTCTAATGCAAAATCTATGATGTTTATATTCAAAATGATCACCAAATTGTAAGAATTCCAGCAATGTAAATTATATTCTGGCCGGGTAATTTGTATGAATTTTATGAGCTAAAACAAATATATTCAGTTAATAAAGAAAAAAATATTCTTCACGACACTATCTGTCAATCAAAGTACCCCACCTTGCCTCCCCCCCTCTTCCAACCACGCGGTCCATCCCAACCCTACCCCCCCACCCCCCACCAATCCTCCCTTCAAGAGATGTTGGGTGAAAAAACTAAATTTTAACATTTAGTATTAAATAATACCTCAGATTAAGGTTAGGATATTATAATTGACATTGCTGGATTCCTTGTAAGACCAGGAATATTTTGAATATAAATGTCATATATTTTGCACAAAAGATAACATTGATTTTAATTCCTTAATCAAACCTTAGTGATGGTCAGTTCAAAACTGATAATATGTTACATAAATTTATTTGTCAGTGGCCCAAGGTTAAAAATGCTTTGAAAACCTTTGATCTAGATGTATGATAGTTATTTTGTGGGTCCCTTATTTTTGACCTGACCTGACTAGTCACGTCACCCCCCTTCTCTTAAGCTCCTCTACGTGTGCGTTGGTGTGGGGATTAGTGGATGACATCATTATGACCTGACCTCATGATTTTAAGGTTACCCTGTATATTTAAGCCTCTCTCTGCCCATGTAGTCCAGTTGCCTCTGAAGATGTCTTGAATAAAGACGAAAGCTAAGGTGCTCCGTTGTTTCCATTTTCCCGTGTGATTTTATCAAGATATATATATATATATATATATATATGTATACAGTGACCCCTCCGTTAACGAACTCAATCCGTTCCAGAAGGTCGTTCGTTAACCGAAAAGTTCGTTAACCGAAACCATTGTTTCAATGGGTTTTTGGGTAATTGGTTCCAGCTCACCGAAAATTTCCTAAATTCAACAAAAATGGTAGAAAAGTTCACTTACTTTGAGGTGTGTATGTAGAAGGCTCCTGGATGATGATGATGATGATGGGATTTAGAATGGGGGTGGAGGAGAAGGAAGAAGAGAAGGCATTGGGGTGGAAGAGAAGTCACCCCATGGCGCCATTTCACCCATAAAATTTTAGCTCTCTGGTGTAATTCAAGATTATTTTCTTTAAATCAACACTGCACTGCATTATATATTGTCAATATGTAAAATATATTTCAAAATGACCAATAATTTGCTTGGAAACACAGAAAAAAAGTGCTTAGTTGAAGAGAGTCTCAAGCAAGATGTTACCTCCAGTGAAAACAGAGAGAGACTAACTCCTGTTTGCTGTGTTAAGAGGCTGGATGCCGCGCATTAAACTAGTCACTTTACCTTCAATTATGTTCAATAATTGTTAAAATGACTAAAAAATTGAATATTAAACTTTTAAAATTCATGAATAGTATAAACTTCTTGATATTTACTAAAATAGTAAGGAATTTAAGCCCTAGAACTGATTAATGTATTGGCGGACTGATACTGAAGCTGGTTGCCCGGTCAGTGCAAGCGAAAACATGTTGAGGTCGGTTCGTAAGAACTTTGTTAACCGAATATTTTTTCGTTAACTGAATTGAAGATCCTTATGGAAGGCAGTTCGTAAATCGAAATTACGTTAACCGAGGTGTTCGTTAAACGAGGGGTCACTGTATATATATATATAAAGGGATTAAAGATATACATGCAGTACATGTACTGTATAGACCCTTCATTAACCCTTTGTTTATAGGGAGGGGAGGTACAGTACTGTACATCCTAACATGCAGCCAGTGGGACATACCAGTTATCAGTTGCGTTTCTTTACGTATACAGTATTATGCCAACCTATGTCTGGGGGAAAAAGGAAACAGATATTGATGTCTTTGAATTTTTTATTTTTCATATTCTGTACAGGACTGTACTGTATAGTATTTTAATCAATAATTATGCATTTACAGATTTCTCATGCTTTATTTATGCTGTAATTACTGTATTATTATATGCATATTACTTTCATACCCTCTTTTTTTATTATATTATGTTTTCAATAAACACTGCAACTTCATTCCTGTCATACACATAGGGACAACCTGAGATACTGTCTCTTGTGAAGCTTGACCGTGAGACCGGCGAGATTGTTGTTGCTGATCGTGTTGATCGTGAAGAGTTCTCTTGGCTGAATTTTACTGTTCAAGCGTCAGACTCCGGTGTACCTCCTCGCTCAAACCTTGTACACGTAGTAGTTCAGGTGAGACAGTGGAATTTTTTTATTGTTATTTATGAGTTTTTATGATGGGAGACAGTATATAATGGGTTATGATGTGAGTCAAGAATCTCATTCATAAATCAACAGTACAGAATAGAAGTTAATTGAATAACATTTATCTCACTTAGTTTGTAAACTTTAATTCAGTTCTTTCACTCTGGATGAGATGATGATGAGAATGAATTATTTGAGGCTTGATACCTGTTTCACCCCATTGGTTGGGAATGGAGTAAATTTGAATGATGACATCATGTATTTTGGTAACATGACCTATCTCCTTTATTATCATTCTGTGAAAGTCATAGCTGTGAACTCCTACAGTTTAATAGACCAGAGTAGATTATATATGTAGTCACCTACCCAACTTGAATTATAATTTCAGAATGGCAGAAAATGCAGTATGTTAAAAATGGCCAGGAATGAACTTAATACTAGGGAAATCAGGGAAATGTCCCCTCAGATTATTTTGAAAGGATAATTTCACTCTCTTTCTTGTTGGCCTTTTACTGTACTGTATTAAGGTAATATTTCATATCTTACAATTTACAATTGGATTTAAATTAGCTCTTGTAATACAGAAGATTTACTTAAAAAGAAATACAAAATCTTAAGACAGTGTTGGCCAAAAGGTTTGCTATTGATGACCAAATATTTTACCCATCTACTGTCCTATAACAACAACCTGTGCTGCACAATTCACTCCTGTCTACATCTCATTACAGGACGGGCCTTGACCAGCTTTGGGAATCCCTATGATGTAATGATACTGTGTAGAAATTCATTATGTATGTCACTGTTTTTGTAACATTAATGATACTTTTAGTAATATGGTAAAAACATGTATCAGAGTACTATGCAAATTTCAATTATCCCTTAGGTAATTGATGAGAATGACAACAATCCAGTTTTTGTGAATCCTCCAACTAATTTAACCATCAGAGAAGATGCACCACCTGGTACTCAAGTAGCAATTGTCACAGCTGTTGACCCAGATTATGATGATTATGGACTTGTAACATACCTTCTTGATAGAAAATCCTCACATGGCAAATTTAAGGTAAGGCTGAATGTTCCCAGTCTTGAGTTCTGATAATATATAAACTTAAGAGTCTTTTGTGATAAGCAAAACATAGATTTCTGAAATGGTATTTTTTCTTTTTTTTATACTTATTTGCTACCTGTAGTAGGAATCTTTGATCCCCGGAACTCTGCAATGGCCAGGAAAAATTTCTCCATTCGAGGCATGGGAATGAATTTCTGAGGGACTGCTGGGCACGTGAGTGGGTAGGCTCAGAGTGCTCGTGAGTTACAATTGGCCACTGCTGTCATGTGACTGCATGGGATGCCTATGATTGGCTGATGTATCTCACTCACAGCCTATCTCCTCAAACTTTTGCATCATGATACTCTTAGTTCAATGTTTGCTGCCATTGTACAATCTTGGTTTTCTTGCTCACTGCTGTTTTCACATACAATCTATGTTGTGCAATATTGCATATTACTGTACCAGCAAATAATTAGCTAAGAACACGATTAAAGAAGTTATTTAAAGCAGTGTTAAGATATGAAGAGTGATTTCAGTTATGTATACCTGTACTGTACTGTACATAACAGAGTGGACAGTGTACACTATGCTAGTGTGTAAAGTGTGAATGTACAGGATACATTTTGGGTATAATTCCTCCTTCATGCAGGGAGGGGAGAGTGACAGTTATCAACATCTACTACAGGAGGTGGTACAGGACAAAGGCAGGCCATCCTGTATTATCATTCACCATTTAGCCTGCTTGCTTGTAATGCATCTGCTGGGGAGTCAGTAGTGTATTCAGAAATTTGACTGGGGGGGGGGGGCAACTTTGAATGAAACATACCGAGGTATTGTTGAAATATGAGACAATTAGTATTTTTCTTTGCATACATGATGAGCCCATCATTCCATTTGTGACATTATCATTTTTATTAATTTTGTTATTGCTATTATTTTTCTTTTATTGTTAAAAATGGTTTATTTAGATTAATTTATTTACTCAAGGAGGGGTAAGTGCCCCCTTTGGTATGCGTATGTAGTGAGTACAGAATATACTGTATGTACACTAGTAGTATACTGTACAGTACATTATTTTGTTTATTTACAATATATTGTATTTATACATTGGTACTGTATTTGCATAAATAAATACAGCTCTGTCTCTGTCCACATGAGATGCATAATTTAGAGTCTCAGAAAACTTTTCCCAGAAAAATTCCAGGATGAGAAAATTTGTCTCCATACCTGGAAATCTCACATTCCTGGAACTGCTCTGCACCAATTTTTAGATGATAGCCTTCAATCCCGTGCTGTGAAATTATAATTGGCTTTATTTTGAGTTGTCACACCTTAACTAGACATGACTAATTTTGAAAATTAGTTGAGCTCATAAATATATGGATTTTTATAATTCATTAATTTTTTCTTTTGTCAGATTAATCCAGATACTGGTGTTATCACAGTGGCTTCTGCACTAAATCGTGAGGAACTTAGTACCATGAACCTTCTCATTGAAGCTTGGGATAATTACCAGTTTGGATACTCTACTGGCGAGTCCAGAAATGCCTTCATGCAGATAGGGTAAGTGATTACTATTTAAAAAGGGGTTTAGTCCTTTGGATTCTAGAGGTTTCCTTAAGGGTAAATAAAATTGTGTGGCAGTAGGCATAATAAAACAATTAAGTGAGACAGTCAGTAGAAAAGATGGAATGGGTTTATTATTTGATATTTAAATTTTTTTGGTTGTGCTTTGATTGTTATCAATATGTTTTAAAATGGAATTGATCTTCTGTCAAACAGAAAAAAATATTTTCATTGTTATATTGCATATCTTTATAATTTCCATACAATGTAATTGTATTTTTAATTAAAAAGTTTATCTTAACACTTGCTCTTTTCATCCAGTCATGCATGGTTAGCCCAGTGGTAGGCAGATTATGCTAGGATTACTCAGTGTCGTACTGTGACATGTAAAGTTGATTAATATATATTACTTAAATCTTCAAGTTAATTTAATTTAAATCTTCTTGCTTCACTGGATGACACCCAGAGGACAAGGGAAATGACATGAAGGATGGTTCATTCTTAACAGGTGTTTGCTTTTATTTAATACTGTACACAGTATATGTTTCTCGTCAGACTGAATCTTGAAGGCGAGTAAAAATTATCTATATTTTACTGTTATATGCTAGTAGCACAAAGGGTAACCTGTAGATTATTTTCAAAACCTTTTATTTCAGTGTAACAATTGCAGACATAAATGATGAAGCCCCAGTTTTTGAAGAACGTGATGGCTGCACAATGATCACAGAGTTCCATGAACCTAGAGATACAGTAACTGTTGTAAGAGCTTCTGATGGTGATGATCCAGCCTCACCAAATGGCAGAATTCTCTTTACTATTGAGGGTGGTAATGAGAAAGGTATGCATGAAGATACTATCATGGTTATTGATGTAAATTGTGTTTATTGTTCAGCATGTCTTTTAAGTAATGTCTTACTGTCCTTTTGTATGACTGGTATGGGATATCAAATATGACCTATAGATTTTCTTCACTTCACTGGATGGTGTATGTGCTGGTAAAGTTTATAGTTTTAACTTGTTACACTGATGCAGGTTGAATGACCATTGGCTTACAATGGGTGCAGTGTAGTGTTGTTGGAGAACATTTTGAATTCCACCACAGGCTGTGAACCTAAATAATTTTGTATATGAGATCAGAAATTTTGTTAACCATGTAAATCTCTATCCCACCTTGCTAACTCTTTCATAGTTGGTTGGAGTGCATATATATATATATATATATATATATATATTTTTATATATATATATATATATATATATATATATATATATATATATATATATATATATATATATATATATATACAGGTAGTCGTCGACTTACGACCTAGATTGGTTACGGCCGACCGGTCGTAAGTTGATCTGGTCGTAAGTCGGCCTATGTTATAATTACCTTACGTATATTATACTGTAATGTGTAATGATAATATAATCATCTTTAAGTCATATTTTATCAACATTTTCTTTGTTCATTATTGTTACGGTCGTCAGGTTTAAGTAAATCACTGCATACTACAGTACAATTGGTTTATTATTTACACTGGGGCTGGGGCCAAAACTGTCGTACCGCCGGTCGTAAAGTCGAACAGACGTAAGTCGCATAGGTCGTAAGTCGACGACTACCTGTATATATATATATATATATATATATATATATATATATATATATATATATATATATATATATATATATATATATATTTTTTATATATATATATATATATATATATATATATATATATATATATATATATATATATATATATACACACCTAGACCCCGACTTATGACGGGGTTAGGGACCCAAATCCAGGTCGTAAGTCCGACATAGATAAAAAAAAAAAAAAAAAAAAAAAAAATTTTTTTTTTTTTTTTTAATAAAAAATCTACAATGAAATACAGTACAGTAAAAGTAATGAATAATGATGAATGGATACAGTACAGTGAAAGTAATAAATAATAAGGAATGGATACAGTGTGACTAGCACTTAACCTTTAATGTAGTCAGCTGAATGCACATGGGGCCCCCATAATTTTTTTGATTATACATGGAGACTACATTAACTGGAAACGTTTCGGTATAGAAAATGCGTGTGTCATTTAAATTTTTTTTTTTTTTTTTTTTTTTTATCTATATCTGAGGCGGTCGTAAGTCCCGACGGTCGTAAGTCCACGTAGTCGTAAGTCGGGGTCTAGGTGTATATATATATATATATATATATATACATATATATATATATATATATATATATATATATATATATATATACACACTGTATTACCCCGCCTAACGCGGTTTCACTTAACGCGTTTTTTCATATACGCTGTGCCTTGCCAAAGCTGAACTTTCACTTAACACGGATTTTTTCCACATATACGCGGTGTGTCCGGCTCGAGACATTATTTTTAGATTTGCCCCACCCGCCACCCTGCCTGACTGCCTGTTTTAGCTCATAAAATTCATACAAATTACCCGGCCAGAATATAATTTGCATTGCTGGAATTCTTATAATTTGGTGATCATTTTGAATATAAACATCATATATTTTGCATTAGACATACAAATTTTAGATAAAATGTTTTCTCTGAGTAAATATGTTATCTTTTGTGCAAAATATGACATTTATATTCAAAATATTCCTGGTCTTACAAGGAATCCAGCAATGTCAATTATATTATCCTAACTTTAGTTTGAGGTATTATTTATTACTAAAAAGTTAAATATTCTGGTTTTCCCACACATCTCCTTGGGACGGTTGGTGGGGGGGAGGGAGGGACCGACCGACCATCTGTTACCCTGTGAAGAATATTTTTTTTTTTTATTAACTGAAGATATTTGTTTTAGCTCATAAAATTCATACAAATTACCCGGCCAGAATATAATTTACATTGCTGGAATTCTTACAATTTGATGATCATTTTGAATATAAACATCATAGATTTTGCATTAGACATACAAATTTTAGATGTAATGTTTACTCTGAGTAAATATGTTATCTTTTGTGAAAAATATATGACACTTATATTCAAAATATTCCTGGTCTTACAAGGAATCCAGCAATGTCAATTATATTATCCTAACTTTAGTTTGAGGTATTATTTATTACTATACCTGGTTTTCCTCCCAAAATTTCTCAGAGGGAAGAGCCAGTGAGTGTAGTGTGAGAAGACTGGGAGGGAGTCGAGTCCATTATTTGAATGGACATTAATTTGGCGACTGTATTTCTCTATTTCTCTTAAGTATTAATTGTGTGCATGTACCATCATAAAATTAAGATGTTATTTTTACTAGAACATAGGTATTGTGTTGGAAAAAGTGGAGTTTGGGGGTCAGCTGGTCTCTATTTCATTTATTCCCATATGTTATGTTATTCACTTTACGCGTTTCTCACTTTCCGCGGTACCCTGTGGGTTACATTAACTGTGTAAAGTGAGGGTTGACTGTACACTATTTTATTTTTTCTCTATTACTGAAGATGTTATATTAATCATGATGAACCATAAACCATAAGAGGCCAAACATATGAGAATATAATTCTGAATCAATAAATAGATAAACCTGACGAATGCAGCAACACCTGATTAGCCCCAGCCTGCTTGCATACTCAAGTGTCTTAGTTCTCAGTAGGCCTATAGCAAATCTGATTAGACCACTGTACAGTACTCAGTAAGTGTTGTTCATTTCATACGAGTTTTTTTTGTTAATCTTTCCCATTTTTTATTACTGGTGACCAGAGCTTCTCAGTCCCCCAAAAGCAAAATCTGATATATTGAAGTCTGAATTATTGAGATTTTACTGTACATTCAAAGATTGTCATTTATTTACAAGTGTCAAATATTCCTCGCTGATTATAGGCTTGCACAACAACACTAAGCCGTGTTGTTGTGTCAGCTTACTCACTGTACGCCAACCACTGGCTATCCCAGTGTGGCCAACACCTGGTGAAATATAACCATCAAAACAAACCTCACAAACACCAGAGAATAATAATTTATATATCCCATAGATATTCTCTGAACACTTTTTATGTTCATTTGGTCATATGATGTGCATTTTTTATTGTTTATTTTCTTTTGGGGGGTGGTGATTACATTTTTTTTTTGTATGTGTGGGTTTGAGGGAAATATTATTGGGGTACTCAGTGCCTGGGTTGTGGTAACATTAGGCCAACCAGCTGATTTGGAAATATTGGTAGCCTTGCCCGGTACATCGCCATCCTGACCCATCGTATTGCCTGAAGCACGTTCTTGAATGACCTCGTCCCACACAAACGTATGGTGCCCGATGGCCGGGTGCACCATCGGGCATGACGATTGAGAATATGGCCCAGAGTCTCACTAGTAAATAACGCTATCTATTAGTGTGGAGCAAAGACTAGTACAGTGATATCCCCGTTAGCCGGAACAATTGGTGTAGAGCACTGCCAGGGATGAGAGATTTCCAGCTTACCAGACGACTTTTTCAAACCCGGAGAAATTTCTTATCCCCGGATTCTTTTCCAGTTGCTGGGAAAAGTTTCTGAGTGTCTAAGCTAGACATCTTGCACAGACGGACACTAGCCCACTTCCCCAGAACGTTTCTGGGTGCAGGGGATGTTTTCCATAAATACAGTTCTAATTAAGTAAGAAACTCCATTTCTTTACTGTGATAATCCAGACTAGTTTATTTAAAAGTTTGGTTAAATAAATATATTTAAACATTAAAATATGAATGAAGCTGTGTGTTTTACAAAGACTGTTATTTTACACTCCGATGGAGCTGTGGGGGATTAGTGGGTATCATGTAACTGACCTGACCTGATGCTATGTCAGGTGGAGGTTGGGTGGGGGATTAGTGGTCTCATATTACTGACCTTCTGATGAAATGTCAGGTCACCCTTTCTTGGGTGGGGGATTAGTGGGTCTCATGACCTGAAGATGTCTTGAATAAACATGAAAGCTAAAGTATTTTTAGGGAGATTGTGATAAGTATAAATGAGCAAAGTTGTGTCACCTTCAACATTGCATTACATAACATTTTAAAAATTGGAGTGAGAAAGCAGAAAGGTGTGGGTAACAAGAGAGATGGAGTGGAAATGAATGTTGCCAAGTGCTTCTCAACAGCTGATATTTAACTCACAACCATGCAGTCACATACACGCAAATGTGTCATACAATAAGACCTTCACTTCTCATGCTTGCTGTCTTAATTCCCTTGTTGGAATGTGTGTGTTTGGGGTGGGAGATGTAGGGTGAAGGTGGTGTTGGGGGTGTGTGTGGGTGATGTAGAGGTTTGTGGGTGGTGTTGGAGGGTGTGTGTGGGTGGTTGTTGGTGTGTGTTGCACAGTGTGGGTAATGTTTGTGTGTTAATGTGGGCGGTTTGTTGTTGGCAGAAGCGAACCCTTTTAGTGGGGTAAGGGTTGCGTGGTCAGGCCCCCCCTTCCTCAACCAAGTGTGGCTAATTGTGATAAGGAGATGAATTTGATACCATAATATTCCTTAATAAATTCCCTACAAGACAGTTCCAATAAGATACTGTATACTTAAACAAAATATTTAGATATGTTATAGTGATGGGATTTCCATTCTTTTATAAAAGATCTTAAGAAATGTTGATACCGGAGTCAGTAAAATCAGTTCTAATTTCGTTAGACACACCATTTTTTTATAGAAATAATCCTGAATACTTTATCTAAAAGTTTGGTTAAAAGAATTGTACCGTATTTAAAAAACTAAAAGCTCTACATGATAAAGACATGAATAGAGCTGTGTTACAACTTGTAGGGGCTGTATTTATTTATGCAAACACCACTGTACAATATTGTTCATACTGTTGGCATCATAATGTATACTACTGTATATATTGTACTCGCCAGCAGATCCTGTCATCTTTAGCCTAAAATAGGTAAACACTTCACTCAATTGACTGTAATACATAACTGTGATCATGTCTTAACACTCGTGATGAAAGTTGGTTGGGAGATTATTGGGTCATGTTACTAACCTGACCTGATGCAATGTCAGACCACCCATTGTTGGGTGGGGGATTAGTGGGTCTTATGACCTGAAGATGTCTTGAATGATGTTGCAATATTTTTTACCAATGAGGTATATACATAGTATTGTATTGTATTGTATATGAAGGGTACAGGTATTAATAAGCAAAAATTATTACAGTAACGTAGCTTTACTAATTACAGTCTCTCCTCAACTTACGACTGGGTTCCGTCCCGACGACCAGGTCGTAAGTCGAATTGGTCGTAATGGAGACTACACTAATTGGATGAAGTAGAACAGGAGACAGGGCTGGGTGGGTCATCAATGTAGCCTTGTTCAGACAGGCTAACATACTGTACTTGCTTGTTGAAGGTATTGGATCATCTTTAGGGAGTGAAGAGGCAGCAGTGGTGGGGCATGATGAAACAGCAGTGGGGGACTTCTTAAAATATATGTCCAATTTAGACCGCACAGTGTGCCTTTTCTTTTCATTGTAAATCTCCCTGTAGGAAGCAAGTGCATCTTGGATCAGTCTGTCAACTTTTGCGAAACGCTCAACATTTTGATCCATTTCTTCAAACATCTGCATCTCCTTATTAACATGTACAGTGATCCCTCGGTTAACGAGCGCCTCGGTTAACGAGATTTTGGTTAACGAGTTACCTCCCATAAGATTCTTAACTTCGGTTAACGAGCAATCCCTCGATTAATGTGTTTCTTATGAGCCGACCTCAACAAGTTTTCGCTTGCACTTGGCGGTCAACCAGCTGTAGTATTAGTCCGCTAATACAGTAATCGGTTCTAGGGCTTAAATTCCTTACTATTTTAGTAAATATCATGACATTTATACTACGGTATTCAATAATTTTAAAAGTTTAATATTAAAATTTTTAGTCATTTTAACAATTATTGAACATAATTAAAGGTAAAGTCACTAGTTTTATGCGTGCCATCCAGCCTTTTAACATACCAAACAAGCGTTAGTCTCTCTCTGTTTTCAGTGGAGGTAACATCTTGCTTGAGACTCTCTTCAACTTAATGCTTTTTTTCTGTGTTTCCAAGCAAATTATTGGTCATTTTGAAATTTACTTTACATATTGACAATATATAGCGCAGTGCAGTGTTATTTTAAAGAAAATATTCTTTATTTACAGCTAGTTTAACTAAAAAAAATCACGTGTTGACATTGTTTGAATCCAGCATGGGGCCTAAGAGATCAAAAAAAGCGATTTCAATCCAAACCAAGCAGGAAATTATAAAAAACATGAAGAAGGAATTAGAACAAATGCGCTATGCAAAGAATATAGCATGTCGACATCAACTGTGTCGACAATTCTTGCACAGAAAGACAAATTTAAAGAAGTGAAAGTGAGAGACAAATCTACCAGAGTTTTTAAAAGTAGATCCCTAATAGCAGAAACTGAGAGGTTACTTCTCATCTGGATTAGGTAAAAACAGATGAAAGGTGATTCAGTTTCTACTGAATTCATTTGTGAAAGAGACAGGGAGATTTACAAACATTTAAAGACAGATCAACCTGGTTCTTCAGGCACAAAATTTGAAGATTTTCGGGCCAGCAAAGGCTGGTTCGAAAAATTTAAGAAAAGAAGCGACATTTTCAGTGTTGTTAGGCATGGTGAAGCTGCTAGTGCTGATAAGGAAGGGGCAGCAAAGTTTTTAGTGGAATTTAAAGAACTGATGGAAGAAGAAAATTATCTTCCACAGCAAGTGTTCAATGTGGACGAAACTGGGCTGCTCTGGAAAAAGATGCTCAAAAGAACATTCATCACCAGAGATGAAGCCTCTTTACCTGGGCATAAACCCATGAAAGACCGTCTCACTCTACTACTTGGTGCCAATGCTTCAGGGGATTTCCGACTGAAGCCTATGCTCGTCTACCACTCTGAAAACCCCAGGGTGTTCAAGCAACAGCAAGTGGTAAGAACAAAGCTTGGAGTTTATTGGAAGTCCAACCGTAAGGCATGGGTGACAAGACAGCTCTTTAATGAATGGGCTGTTGAGGTGTTTTGCCCTTGTGTCAAGAGCTACCTAACCACCAATAAACTCCCTTTAAAGGCTCTTATCCTCATGGATAATGCTCCTGGTCATGACCCTGAACTTGCCAGAACTTTGGAGTATCAATTTGACTTTGTGAAAGTGTTGTTTTTGCATCCCAACACTACATCAATCATACAGCCAATGGACCAGAATGTGATCAGCAACTTCAAGAAGTTGTACATGAAGAAAATGTTTAAGAGGAGTCATCAGGCAACTTCCACTGATCCTGAACTGACACTGAAACGGTTCTGGAAGACACAATTCAACATCCTGGAGGCTGTAAAATTGATTGTGTCATCATGGCAAGAAGTCTCCACTAGATCCCTCAATTCTTCATGGAAAGCACTGTGGCCATCAGTAGTCCATGATTTTGAGGGATTTCAGGATGACACACAGTTGGACCAGGAGATTGTGTCCATTGGTCAGTCATTGGGCCTTGAAGTGGAAGAGGATGATGTCGAAGAGCTTGTGATGTCTCATGAGGAGGAACTTACTCCTGATGACTTGAAGCAACTGGATGAAATGTTAGGGGCTGACAATGGTGAGGAGGAAATTGAAAGTGATGACCATATGTCAACTAAAGAGATGAATGATGTGATTTACCACTGGGAGAAGTTCAGAGAACTGGCATCAAAGCACCCAGATGTGGAAAAAACTGAACTAACGTTGTGTCATGTTGAGGATTCAATGGTCTCCTTGAAACATAAGTTAATGGTGAGGAGGAGAGATGCCCCACAGACCACAATTGACACGTTCTTCAATAAAAGGCAGAGGGAACAAGATACTATCCCTCAGCCTTCCACTTCAAGAAGGAGAGAGAATGATGCTAGCCCTCAGCCTTCCACTTCAAGGAGAGAGGATGTTCATGGTGGAGAAAATTTCAGTCCAGAGGTTCCTGACATTTTCATGGAAGGTGACTCACCTTCCAAGAAGCAGTAAAATGCTTCTCCTCCACCTTTACCTCCTTCTCTTCTCCTTTCTCCTCCTCCACCTCCCACTTCAAATTCACATCAGCATCATCATCCAGGAGCCTTCTACATACACACCTCAAAGTAAGTGTACTTTTCTACCTTTTTTGTTGAATTTAGGCAATTTTCGGTGAGCTGGAACCAATTACCCAAAAACCCATTGAAACAATGGTTTCGGTTAACGAGCAACCTGCTGGAACGGATTGTGCTCGTTAACCGAGGGACCACTGTATATTTATTTTTTTACATTAATTTTACTACAGCTACAACCAGGGTCTTATTTTCTGTAAACACAAATGAAAACAATGGCGTCCAACTCCTATTGTGTGACCATTTTATTATTCATTTATATTGTATAAGGTGCATTCAGAAACATTATTTAAAGAATATAGTTTGCAATTTTCATTAATTGTATTGTTTTTTGGGGAAAAGAGGGTAAAAAGCCACACAAAAGATATGAAAAGGTCACACTTGGTAACGCATCTCATTATTATTGCTTTATTTTAATAGTAATAAATGATTCGCGATAAGACGATTCAGTTTACACTGCATTATTGGAGGACACATTAACGTCGTTATTCGAGGCTTTACTGTACTCCTCATTCAACTTGTGATTTCTCCAAGATATTATTATTTCTCATTTTTATTGACTAAATATAAATTTATAGAAAAAAATAGATTCAGCCCTCTAATGGTGCAAAATAAACAATCAAATATTTCAATTAGGGCAAGTTCTCCATGTATTTGAACAACATTAGCTTTCACGATTTACTCCATTTTCTATGTGGTGGTACAGAGTATACCCGTACCCTGTCCTGGGTGGATTGCACATGTAAATATACCTGCCCTTTAAGGAACGAATACACTAAAAACAAAAAAAAATCCTAAATATTCCTTGCTGAAATGGGGGGTGCATCTTATATACCCATGAGTCTTGTATGCCATAAAATATGGTTCTGTACTCAACATACCCAACAAGGAAAATGATGCAGTAATGAATGAACGGTAATCAGTTCTCGAGGTAAGTACTAGTCTATTCCTGGGGCCTTAAAGACAGCCAACTTATACGTCTGCCCTGCTTACTAATCAATAATTCAGACTTGTATACTGTACTTGCAAGGGCAGATCCAGGAATATAAAAAGGGAGTGTCCAAGAAGTTGTGGGGGGGGGAGACTGTAAACCCCCCTATCTTTTTTTTTTATATATGACCAATGTCATGTGCATTTTGAGTCCATTTTGTAAGCCATGTGCACTTGATATTATGAGATACTCTGAGGTTAATAGTACAGTAAAACCTTGCTAAGGCGAACTAATTATGGGTGGGGGGTTGTCCAGGATAAGAGGTTGTTTGCCTTGGAGCAAATTTGTCAAAAAAGACTGCCAAGTTAAACAAAAAACGAGTATAACATCAATGTATCCAATTTTTATGAAAGAAATACACGTTTTTTACTAAAAATTAATGAAAACATAGAAATGCATACAAAGCACTGTACACCTACCCCAAAATGGAAGGCAGATCCAGTTGGACATGCTTCTGCCTGCCATTGGCTTGCAGTCACTCTGAGTCTGAGTCAGAAATGAGGATGGGAAGAGGAACCTCCTCAGCCAGGGAGGTTGACCAAGGAGGCACTGCTGGAGGGTCTTGACTTGAAAAAAGTGTCTATCTTTGTTTGAGTGACTTTGCTTCTTTGGTCCTGTATGACAAGTTTCCTCAAATGCCTTAAGTGATCATAATAGGCCCCAATTTTTTTATTTTATAGTCTGATTAGAAAATTCTAGAATGGTGTCCAGGCAGTCCCTAGCTTCTGGCAGCTTTTCATTCACTGATAAGGTGTTAGGCTTAACCTTCTTACCATCCTTACATAAGTCTGATTTTCAACCCAGAGAGTTGTTTCATATTTTTTGTATTGTTGATGTAATATTCTTTTAATACCTTCTTACTATACAGTATTACCCCGCCTAACGCGGTTTCACTTAGCACGTTTTACCGTATACGCGGTGCCTCGCCAGAGCTGAACTTTCACTTAACGCGGGTTTTTTCCACATATACGCGGTAAGTGTCCGGCTCGAGATGCTATTTTTAGATTTGCCCCACCCGCCACCCTGCCTGACTGCCTGTTTTAGCTCATAAAATTCATACAAATTACCCGGCCAGAATATAATTTACATTGCTGGAATTCTTGCAATATGATGATCATTTTGAATATAAACATCATAGATTTTGCATTAGACATACAAATTTTAGATAAAATGTTTACTCTGAGTAAATAAGTTATTTTTTGTGCAAAATATATGACATTTGTATTCAAAATATTCCTGGTCTTACAAGGAATCCAGCAATGTCAATTATATTATCCTAACTTTAGTTTGAGGTATTATTTATTACTAAAAAGTTAAATATTCTGGTTTTCCCACACATCTCCTTGGGACGGTTGGTGGGGGGTGGGGGGGAGGGAGGGACCGACCGACCATCTGTTACCCTGTGAAGAATATTTTTTTTTTTTATTAACTAAAGATATTTGTTTTAGCTCATAAAATTCATACAAATTACCCGGTTAGAATATAATTTACATTGCTGGAATTCTTATAATTTGATGATCATTTTGAATATAAACATCATAGATTTTGCATTAGACATACAAATTTTAGATAAAATGTTTACTCTGAGTAAATATGTTCTCTTTTGTGCAAAATATATGACATTTATATTCAAAATATTCCTGGTCTTACAAGGAATCCAGCAATGTCAATTATATTATCCTTACTTTAATCTGAGGTATTATTTAATACAAAATGTGAAAATTCAGTTTTTTCACCCAACATCTCTTGAAGGGAGGATTGGCGGAGGGTGGGGGGGAGGGTTGGGACTGACCACGCGGTTGGAAGAGGGGGGGAGGCAAGGTGGGGTACTTTGATTGACAGATAGTGTCATGAAGAATATTTTTTTTTTTATTGACCGAAGATATTTGTTTTAGCTCATAAAATTCATACAAATTACCCGGCCAGAATCTAATTTACATTGCTGAAATTCTTACAATTTGATGATCATTTTGAATATAAACATCATATATTTTGCATTAGACATACAAATTTTAGATAAAATGTTTACTCTGAGTAAATATGTTCTCTTTTGTGCAAAATATATGACATTTATGTTCAAAATATTCCTGGTCTTACAAGGAATCCAGCAATGTCAATAGTATTATCCTAACTTTAGTTTGAGGCATTATTTATTAAAATTTAGTGGTTTTCCCCCAAAAATTTCTCAGAGAGGGAAGAGCCAGCAGTGTAGTGTGAGAAGAGGGGGAGGTAGTTGAGTCCATTATTTGAATGGACATTAACTTGGCGACTGTATTTCTCTATTTCTCTTAAGTATTATTTGTGTGCATGTACCATCATAAAATTAAGATGTTATTCTTACTACAACATAGTTATGTGCCGTCAAAAAGTGGAGTTTGGGGGTCGGGCCGGTTTCTATTGGAATAAATCCCATATGTTCTGTTGTTCACTTAACGCTGTTTTCACTTAACAGGGTACCCTCTGGGTTTTATTGACCGCGTTAAGTGGGGTACAACTGTACACTTAAAGACTTTAGTTGTTGAAGTGCAGTAATAACATAACAACAACTGATTTTCTTTAAACGGTTCAGATAAGCAGTGTTATCTTCACCCCCCCCCCCCCCCCCCCCCCATTATTCGCTTTTTTCGAACTTTCGCATTTTTTGGACTGGGATCTGCCCCAATTAGTTCAATTTATCGAGGTTCTACTACAGTCCAAACCAGTGCTTGTGTCAATACAGTTGAACTTAAATGTCATTATTACCACTCACACATTTATTTGATGGCTATCAAAGCATCATTTAGTGAAGTGAGAACAATGTGTCAGGTCATGCCTTCATCACTCCTTATGCATGAACTGAGACTTCTTAAGCTCTGTCCATTCTTTTGATATTAGCATAGAAAGATTATTTTTAACTTGTTTTTTCTTTTCCAGGATTATTTGATATTCGTATGATAGAACAAACTGCTGCTCAAATATTTGCTGCCAAGCCCTTGGTAGGGCAATATGGGAACTACTCCTTGATCGTACAGGCACAAGACAGAGGATTTCCACCTAATTCTGTTATGTCACAGATCAATGTATGTGTGTCAGATTTTAATGACCATGCCCCTCAGTTTGTGTCACCATCAGTAAATCTGACAATAAGAGTACCAGAGGTTAGTTTCTCTTTTTATTTTGAGGGATTTGATTATACATTACTTAGTTTTCATCAAGAATAATTCTACACAAGTGTACAGCACAGTATTATGTCATAAGACCAAACTTGGGATTCTCCATTAATTCTCTTCTGATTAAATTAACATTGAGTAAAAATAATATAAGCTCAGTGGTGAGGCTATTGTTTCCAGCAAAGTATGACAAGTTTCACTGTGTTGCTTCAGGATTAGTAGATGTTCAGCTAAGTGCAGTGCACCTACCTAGCAGAATTTCCTTACGGGAAATCACATGTTTAAGAAATAAAAGAAAAAATTCACCTTGATAGAATGATTTAGAAAGTGTATAAGCATATACATATTTTAACCTTGTTGATGTATATTTGGAGCGCAATGGTCAAGTGGATACAGTGCTCTCCTCCTGTTTTAGGGGTTGGTGGATTAACTCCAGGGCACTCCCAGTTCACCCAGCTTTCAATAAGTACCTTAGTTTATAACTTGAAGTGAATGCAGTCTAGTGCAGTACCAGCCATGCTGCCTCCTTGTGTACCAAAGGCTTAGTATACATTGTGCTGTATCCACACAGTCCTAACAGGCAGTCATGACCATGGGAACCACTTTCACTTAATATTTACAGTTTTCTTACATCATATTGGTAAATGACTTATTGCATCCAAGTAAAAAAAAAATATTCGTAAACATACAGGTACAGACAGTACACAAGGCTCATGCATGGCACTTTGATATTTACAATATTATAACTGAGGGAAGTTGTGTCAGCTGCCCTAGTTACCAGTTTTATTTTGTTTTCAATGTATCAATATGAGCTTTAAACTTGTAATATGATTTGATATCTTGCTCATGATGCCGAACAAAACACAATAACAAATTATGTGGGTGACCTACCAGGTGTCACTATTTTCTGACAAACATTATAAAATTTATAGTTTCCTCAAATTGTGAAAATTTGATCAGTGAATGTTAGGTACTTTCTATATCTTGACTTTTTAAAAACTGTACAGTATTTCTGAAGATAACTGAAAATTTTGATATCATTTCAAATCAATCACAGTCAAACACCATCCTGAGACAACTAGAGAAATACCAAGCAATTTACAATATGCCGTCATAGAGCTTTGAATATTTATACTAAAATAATGCCACTAACCCACCTGATTTTAGTAAAGATTATTCTCCAGAAAGTGGATACAGAATTGGATTGACAGGCTTGTTGCCTTCATCTAGAATATAGGCTCTACTTCTTGATTTGAATTATTTTTATAATAAAATGGATTTTTTTTGCAAGAGTTGCATATTTTCATCATATAAATTCAATTACAATAAGTCTAAGCTACAATATAGTATGCAAACTTGCAATAAATGAGGATTATCTTTAATTCAATTTCTATTTTTCTTGTCCATCCTACGTATTTAATAATTAGTCCAGTAAATAGAAAAACAGTACCTACTGTACTACTGTATTCACTTTGTATATACAGTCAACCCTCACTTTACGCGGTTAATACAACCCACAGGGTACCGCGGAAAGTGAGAAACGCGTAAAGTGAACAACATAATATATGGGATTAATCGAAATAGAGACCGGCTGACCCCCAAACTCCACTTTTTCCGACACAATACCTATGTTCTAGTAAAAATAACATCTTAATTTTATCATGGTACATGCACACAATTAATACTTAAGAGAAATAGAGAAATACAGTCGCCAAGTTAATGTCCATTCAAATAATGGACTCAACTCCCTCCCCCTCTTCTCACACTACACTCCCTGGCTCTTCCCTCTCTGAGAAATTTTTGGGGGAAAACCACTAGATTTTAAGGTATAGTAATAAATAATACCTCAAATTAAAGTTAGGATAATATAATTGACATTGCTGGATTCCTTGTAAGACCAGGAATATTTTGAATATAAATGCCATATATTTTGCACAAACAAAATACTTACATTAGATCTAAAATTTGTATGTCTAATGCAAAATCTATGATGTTTATATTCAAAATGGTCATCAAATTGTAAGAATTCCAGCAATGTAAATTATATTCTGGCCGGGTAATTTGTATGAATTTTATGAGCTCAAATAAATATCTTCAGTTAATAAAAAAAAAAATATTCTTCACAACACTATCTGTCAATCAAAGTACCCCACCTTGCCTCCCCTCCTCTTCCAACCGCGCCAGATGGTCGGTCGGTCCCTCCCTCCCTACCAGATAAATGTTTGGGAGAAACCAGAATATTTACCTTTTTAGTAATAAATAATACCTCAGACTAAAGTTAGGATAATATAATTGACATTGCTGGATTCCTTGCAAGACCAGGAATATTTTGAATATACACTTCATATATTTTGCACAAAAGATAACATATTTGCTCTGAGTAAACAAAATACTTGCATTAGATCTAAAATTTGTATGTCTAATGCAAAATCTATGATGCTTGTATTCAAAATGATCATCAAATTGTAAGAATTCCAGCAATGTAAATTATATTCTGGCCGGATAATTTGTATGAATTTTATGAGCTAAATAAAAAAATTATACTTCACCCGCGTAAAGGGGTACATGCACCGCGGAATGTGAGCATCCCGGGTTCCGGCAGGGTACCGCGTAAACGTGGAAATGCGGAATGTGGGACCGCGTAAAGTGAGGGTTGACTGTAGTTCTTAACATTTTTCAGTACAAAAATTTCTGTTGTAATATAAGGGACACTGCTCTCTTGTTGATCTGTTATTTCTAACATGCATTTTTTCAACAGAATGCCACTGTAGGGAGTCTGGTGATCCAGGTGCGGGCCACAGATGAAGATATAGGGATAAATGGAGCTGTACGCTATAGAATCTTAAAGGATGGATTGGGTAACTGGCAGACATTTGCCATGGATGAGGACACAGGAGCAATACTCTTACAAAAACAACTTGATCGGGAGAGACAGAAAATTTATGAGGTTAGTGCAAGTATTTCTTACACTTGGCCATTGTTTTTTATTACAGTAAAAACCCATAACTCGGCATATGATAAGTTTGAATTTGCAATAAGTTGGCACAGTATCAGATAACCATTACATCCCTGAGTAATTGACACAAAGTCAGGACGAGCTGAGTCACGCGCAAAAACTCTGCAAGCTGGCTCACTCTTAGCAACCCATGTTTGCCCTGTGAGCATCAGTTTATGTTAGCCTTTAGTCACAGATAGACACTCTGACTGATTAAGTACCTGTGAAATGTTACTGTACAGATAGTGTGAACTGTTATTTATAAAGTGTAGTCTTAAGTTTGTCAGAATAATTATTTACGGTGCCTGTGAAGTGGTGCATACTATACAGTACTGTATACAGCACAGTTAGTCATCCCCTTACATGCTCATCAAGAAATTAACCCTTGCCATTGGTTGGTAAATTTGATTACTCAGCAAGACCTTATCCCCACATGTGTCGAGCTATTGGGGTTTTACTGTAGTATTTGTATAACTTGTATTTATTACTCTTAATTATAGAAGCATATAAATTTTCAAATATTATATCATTACAGCATTTTCCATGAGGTATTCTTAGTAAGTCCGAGATAACTTCTAAATCTACTGTCATCATGGAACATTATATTATTGATTATTTAATTACAGATCCGTGTTGAAGCATATGATCAAGGAGTTCCTACACCACTTTCCAGTGATCTTGACCTGACCATATATGTAAGAAATGTAAATGACTATGAGCCTCAGTTCTTACAGGATGAGGTTACTGTAAATTTTACAGGTGAGGGAAAACAATAATTGTATGTTAGGTACAGTACTGTACTGTGTATTTTATAATTATGATGTTTGTATTTTGTTGAGCTGTGCTTATTGTATGAAAGATAGCCATCATGACTCACTTTAGTTCACTTTAGATACAATTTAATATGCCATCAAATCATAAATCAAATCCTGTACTTTCTGTAATAAATTGAATTATTAATGATAACTGTATAAAGAAGTACGTATCAACTTGCTTAAAGTAATATTGATAATGAAACTTTATGCAAAGAACAAAAAGTAGTTTGCTATATAGTCTTCATGAATTAAGGATTTAATTATATTAATAATTTAGTTTATTGATGCATGAATTATTTCACAGAACACAAGGCACCAGGTGCAGAAAGGGCAAAACTAATAACAACAGTAGACTTAGATGTAGCTGACGATGATAAAACTGCCCATGTATGTTACTTCATTGTTGGTGGAGATGAATATGGAACTTTCAATCTTGATAGTTTTTCTCATGAAATTATGGTAAGTACAACAAACTAATATTGCCATGTATATGTGAGCCCTGTATATACAGTAAAACCTCGTTAACGGGGACCCCGCTAAGGCGGACAATGCTTAAGCCGGACAAAATTATTTTCCTAAAAATAATGCAAAAAATTAAAATTCAAAAATAAAAAAAAAGTTGGACAAAATTTGTCCTCTAATGACATGTCTGCAAAATTTCAAGGGACCAAGGTGTCAGCACGTGGGACACAAGTGCCCGAGAGTTATCAATTGTTGTTTTTGGGAATATTATTTCATTCATAATGTTTCTTATTATGTTATCATAGGTAAATGCATGGTTTATATAATTTGTTTATCACTGTGCCCATCACAGTTTTCAAATTAGACTACAGTATTACCCCGCTTTACACGGTTTCACTTTCCGCGATTTCTCATTTACGCGGTACCTTGCCAGAACCAGACTTTCACTTTCCGCGGTGCATCTACTCATATACGTGGTGAAGTATAATTTTTTTTTTTTATTTAGCTCATAAAATTCATACAAATTACCCGGCCAGAATATAATTTACATTGCTGGAATTCTTACAATATGATGATCATTTTGAAAATAAACATCATGGATTTTGCATTAGACATACAGAATATATGAATAATTGAAGTTTACATTCAAAATATTCCCTGACCTGCAAGGAATCCAGAAATGTCAATTATATTATCCTAACTTTAGTCTGAGTTATTATTTATTACTAAAAATGTAAATACAGTATACTATTTTCTCCCAATCGCTTCTCTGGTAGGGAGGGAGGGAGGGAGGGACCGATCCAGCTAGGGCGGAGTATTTTGATTGACAGATAGTGTCCTTGAAGAATATTTCTTTGTTAATTTACTGAAGATATATGTTTTAGCTTATAAAATTCATACAAATTTACCCGGCCAGAATATAATTTACATTGCTGGAATTCTTACAATATGGTGATCATTTTGAATATAAACAGCATGGATTTTGCATTAGACATACAAATTTTAGATCTAAAGTAATAATTTGGTTTACACAAAGCAAATATTTTATCTTTTGTGCAAAATATATGAAGTTTACATTCAAAATATTCCCTGGCCTGCAAGGAATCCAGAAATGTCAATTATATTATCCTAACTTTAGTCTGAGGTATTATTTATTACATAACGTTAAAATCTAGAGTTTCGCCCACACATTTATCTGGTAGGTAGGGAAGGTGGGGGGGAGGGTTGGGACCGACCAACCCAGCTGGCGTGAGTTTGAGGAGGGTGGGAGACAAGGTGGGATACTTTGATTGACAGATAGGGTCGTGAAGATTATTTTTTTTTTATTAACTGAAGATATTTGTTTTAGCTCATAAAATTCATACAAATTACTCGACCAGAATATAATTTACATTGCTGGAATTCTTACAATATGATGATCATTTTGAATATAAACATCATGGATTTTGCATTAGACATACAAATTTTAGATCTAATGTAATAATTTGGTTTACACAAAGCAAATATTTTATCTTTTGTGCAAAATATATGAAGTTTACATTCAAAATATTCCCTGACCTGCAAGGAATCCAGAAATGTCAATTATATTATCCTAACTTTAGTCTGAGGTATTATTACTGAATGTTAAGATCTAGAGTTTTCACCCAAACATTAATCAGAGAGGTAGGAGCTAATGAGCTGGGAAGAGAGGGGGGGGGGGGGGATTTGAGTCCATTATTTGAATGGACATTAACCTGGCGACTATATTTCTCTTAAATATTAATTGTGTGAGCATACCATCATAAAATTTAGATGTTATTTTTACTACAACATAGGTATTGTGTCAGAAAAAGTGGAGTTTGGGGGTCGGGCCAGTCTCTATTGGAATTAATCCCATATGTTCTGTTGTTCACTTTACGTGGTTTTCGCTTTCCGCGGTACCCTGTGGGTTCAATTGATCGCGTAAATCGGGGTACTACTGTACAAGATATAATATATTTCGATTATACGTATTTCGATCATACGCCTGGCAACAGGAGCCTGGGAGCGAGTGAGTGTAAATGAAGAAAGTTACATATATCTACCCGAAAATACGAGTTGAAAAACAACCATAACAACACAGCTTGGCCCAGTAGCCTGGTGGTTACAGTGACAAGTTTAACCTGGCTACAATGCCATGATTAATCACTATTAAACACTATTATGTCTGTAAACACTAATAATAACAGTAAATCCAGTGAAATATGGCAGGGAGGGAGTAGAGATACAACTGCAGACGATGCTTTAACTAGTGGTCACTCGCTGGGCCAAGTGGTGGCGTTATGGCTGTTTTTCAGCTCATATTTTTGGGTAGATATACATAACTTTCTTCATTGATTTTTACTCAGTTACATGCACACACCATCCCACATACATATTGTGAAAAAAAGTAAAAGAAATAATTATCGTAAGGGCAAACACGTAAAGGGAATACAGTATACATTTCTTTGCATACGAGTTAGCTGACTGAGTGAGGGAGAGGCAGACGGTCACAGAGTGTAGAGGGGAGGGCGTTGCTAGTGAATTGGCGTGCCAGCTGATGTTCGTTACTATGGTGAAACAGGGAGTAATATGCAAATGGCGTCTGTGTTGAACTTTCATTTGGCTTTTATTTACTGATTTAGCGTTACAGTATTTTTTGGGGGGTATTATTTTTATTTATGCCTCACATTTCCTGATACTGTATACAGTACTGTACAGTATAGTCTGGATTAACCCCGGTTTTTGTTTACGAGTTTGGTTATTTACGCGGTGCCTTGCCAGAATGAAATGTTTTAATTACGCGGTAAATTTCATAATTTACGTGGGAAGCGGCGTGGGCAGGGTACACACAAGGTCGCCCAGTCATCAAAGCATTATCGAGTTCTTCACCCGCCACCCACCACAGCCGGCCCAAGTCAGTGATAGTGAGGATATAGACTTTGAGGGGTTTGACAAAGAGGCCCTGCAAGCCTCTGTGGTGGATAGTGATACAATTTATACAAGTGATACAGGTGAGGGCCAATAATCTGCCCTCTGCCTCGGAACCAACCCCCCATGCCTGTGTGCCCAGCCATCTTTGCTACTAACGTAAGTGTTAAAACACCTAATATTATTGATATTTCTCTTAAATATTAATTGTGTGTGCATACCATCATAAAATTAAGATGTTATTTTTACTACAACGTACATATTGTGTCGGAAAAAGTGGAGTTTGGGAGTCGGCCTAGTCTCTATTTCAATTAATCCGTGCCTCCACGGGTTCAAATGACCGCGTAAATGCAGACTATACTGTATATTATTTTAAGAAAACTATGGCTACAGGAGGAAAATACACACAAAAGTTTTTTCCTTAATACTCCCTGCCATAAAATACGGTACAGTACTGTATTTTTATGTGTTTTATGTTATTATTTATCGTTAGTACAGTCACCGTAGGCTGAAATAGCATTCTTATTTTTTGCATTATTATTGAAAAATTAGACAATAACAATGGCCCCTAGGAAAGTGTTTCGTATCCATAAGAGTGATGAGAAGGTTAAGTCAAGACCTTATCAGTGAACTATAAGTAAGTGTACAGTACTTGATGTACACTACTTTTTAAAATTCATTTTGATTGAAAAAGATGTACAGTATTTCTTTCATAAAACTTGCATACATTGGTGTTGTACTCATTTTTTTTTTTAGAATGGCGGTCTTTTGGGAAAAGTTTGCTCTAAGGTGTACAACCTCTTGTCCCGGACACCCCTTCCCCCCAAATAGTCTGCCTTAGCGAGGTTTTAATGTACAGTCTCTCCTTGACTTACGACGGGGTTCCGTCCCGACGACCAGGTTGTAAGTCGATTTGGTCGTAAGTCTTAAAGGCGAAAATAATACATAGAAATTCTAAAATGAAATACAGAACAGTAAAAGTAATCAATAATGAAAAATGAATTAAGTGTTACTGTGCATTTACCTTTAATGTAGTCAGCTTAATGCACACGGGGCCTCAATAATTTTTTTATTAAGCATGGAAACTACATTAATTGTATGAAGCAGAGGAGGAGACAGGGCTGGGTGGGTCATTAAGTTCACTTTCTTTAGACAGGCTAACATACTTGCTTGTTGAAGGTATTGGATCATCTTTAGGGAGTGATGAGGCAGCAGTGGTGGGGCGTGAGGAGACAGCAGTGGGGGACTTCTTAAAAAATATGTCCAATTTAGACTGCACAGTTTGCCTTTTCTTTTCAGTGTAAATCTCCCTGTATAGCAAGCAAGTGCATCTTGGATCAGTCTGTCAAAACACTCAACTTTTTTATCCATTTCTTCAAACATTTGCATCCCCTTATTAATAGTAACAAATGCCTCTGCCATTTGTTTCACTGAAAACTTTTTGGGGCATGCAGGTTCTTCTTTTACATTTTGTCTCTCTTCTTCGTCTGTAAATTTCTGTGCCTCCAGTTCAATAAGATCCTCGTTGCTTAGCTCTTCCACCAACTGCTCAACATCTTCATTATCAATTTCTAACTCCAGATGTTTACCCATCTGCACTATCTTGTTACTAATCTCAGAAATTACTTCATCTTCATTAAATCCTTTGAAACTGTTCACATATCTTTTCGGGACCTTCTTCCACATTCCATTCATGCACTGACCTGTAACCTCATCCCATGCTGCAGCTATGTTCTTTTTACATTGCAAAATGTTGTAGTCCTTCCAAAACTCTCTGAGCGTTTTCTCACCTTCAGTAGCAGCAATAGCCTAAGCGAAGGTCGTACATAAGTAATGCGCTTTAAAAGTAGCAATAGCACCTTGATCCATTGGTTGAATGATAGAGGTTGTGTTAGGATGCAGGTCGTCCAGGTGTGGTGGGTGTCTCGGAGCATTATCTAAAATTAATAAAATATTGAAGGCAATACTCCTTGGCTCCTGGAATGAAACAACTCAGGAACCAATCCTCAAACAATGCTAGGGTCATCCATGCTTTCTTATTACTGCCATAAAACATATGCAGTGTGTGCTTGCTGACATTTTTAAAAGCCCTTGGGTTCTCTGAATGGTATATCATGAAGGGTTTTATCTTGAAACCAGCTACATATCCCCCCAATAGAATTGTGATTTGGTCCTTGAATGCCTTGAATCCCAGCATGGTTTTCGCCTCTTTGTGGATGCATGTCCGTTCTGGCATGCGCTTCCAGAATAAGCCAGTTTCCTCCACATTAAATATTTGTTCAGGCAAATAATTTCCCTCCACGATGACACGATCTAGCTCCTCCTTTAAAGCTACAGCAGCACCCACATCAGCACTTACTGCCGCTTCACTCACCTTTACACTGTGCAAACTGTAACGTTTTTTAAACATTTGGAGCCACCCATGACTTGCTGTGAAGTTTTGGTTGCACTCATCTCCTGCCTGCTCTTTCAGGCTTTCGAAAAGGCTTCTTGCCTTAGCCTGTATGGTTAGAAGGCTTAAGGCCTTTGCAGCTGATCTTCCGTCCATGTCACAAGTAATTTCTACATCTCATGAAGAGGACCTTGTCTTTTTCTCGTTATTATTGTTCCTTGTCCTTCAAAATTGTTGATATTGTCGAGTGAGAGAAGCCAAGGTCGCGTGAAATGGTTGCTATCATTTTTATATTGCATTATTATTTTCATTTTCATCTCAAAAGTAATTGACTATCTCTTTTTCTTCTCAGCACCACGAGAACTCTCACTTTTACGCTTGTCAGCCATTTTAAAGGGAATTGCAAAGGAAAATTTGTCAGTACACAGTGCGATCACTAACAACAGCGACGGCCAAATACCAACTGAGCGGGCTACGGCGTGGATGCTGTACACCACGAGGCGGCCCAGCCCAAGCTATCGTACGGCGTCACATTACGACCAAATGTCGGGACTCGAAAATATGTAATGTGAAAAATATTTTATACGACCATGGCCGTCGTATGTCCGGGTTGTCGTAAGCCGAATATGTCATAAGTCGAGGAGAGACTGTATATGTAAATACATGTGTGTACATATCATAACATGACCAAAATGGGTAAGATTAAGTAACATAAGTATACTGTATCATGTTAATTTAGTACCGATGCCATTTATATAGGATCTTAGCTCCCATTCCCTACCATTTAATTATTTATCAGACTGTATGACCTGAAAATATTTACACAAACATGCATCACAGGAGAGGTGGATTGATAAATTGATTGCAGTTTACCTCACTCCATGTAAAAGGTAAAGTGAGCTTTGGTTACTACACCTGGGTTGGGTTTCTGACAAGTTACCTCACTATTGGAGCTGTCCTACTTTTTCTACTCTTTCTTGGTCTGATCTATCAGATATTCACCCAGACTTCCTCTGCCAATCATTCTCCTTATCTTTGGGTGGCGTAAGTTGAGGGGTTTGCTGGAATTGTGGTTTCTGAAGAGAATAAACAACACTCCTCTTTACAGGGAATGTTGTCA
The DNA here is from genome assembly GCA_958450375.1 of Homarus gammarus. Lineage (NCBI taxonomy): Eukaryota > Metazoa > Arthropoda > Malacostraca > Decapoda > Nephropidae > Homarus > Homarus gammarus. The sequence goes on along the minus strand of CAUDMG010004029.1, from coordinate 1,798,450 downwards.
ACATGAAATTTGATTCTATATCATGGTCTTCTAGAGACGGTGGGGGGGGGGGGGGGGGGGGCATTGTAGGATTTTTTTTTTTTTTAACAGGTATACATCATTAATATTTTTTGCTCTTAATGTTCAACATATGCATTAAGTTACTATTGAACAGAACTGACAGGGATAGAGGGAAAAGTTTGTAAGTGTGGGATGCAATTTTATACTCAACTTGTACCAGTCCTTGTCACAATTATTTCGGGATTATTCGCGGATTTTTATTTTGCAGTCCTCTATTATTCGCGGATGACACCCTGGATGTATCCAAGAATGTTTTCGGGTAGTTTTAAAGTTGCCGGCATTTTCGCAGTTGCAACGGGGAGCACGCGAGTTTTGTGGTGTCCCGCAAGGTGTCTCTCTCTTCTCCCGGGATGGTGGCCCACACTCGCCCAGCTCGCTCCACCTCTGCCTGGGATAAACATTTGTCCGTGTCGTGCGTGTGCTAAACTGCTCTCATAACAACATGCTCCTTGTGCTTGTTATGGCTCCCAAACGAGTGAAGAGAGAAAAGGTCATGTATTTCTCTTATACGTATTCCTCGCTATGCCTAGCGACAGGAGCGGGTGAAAGGAGTGACTGCTAGTTAGCCTGTTGTCTGCAATTTTAACTCTCCTCGCTCCCTGCCATATTTCACTGGATTTACTGTTATTAATTGTGTTTACTGACAGAATAGTGTTTAACAGTGATTAATCATGGCATTGTAGCCATTATAGCTCATCATTGTAACCACCAAGCTACTGGGCCAAGCTTTGAGGTGTTATGGTTTTTTTCAACTCGTATTTTTCGGTAGATATACAGTACGTAACCTTCTTTATTTATTTTTACTTATTTACATGCACACACCATCCTACATACATGTTGTGAAAACGTATACGTACAGTACAATATTACACCACAATTACCGACATCCTTCATGTTTGGTTGACTAGATGGTTACGAAAGAAATTCTGTAAGTTTGATCTACGTATCAACCCAGCTGGCGCTGGCGCCGTAGGGCAACTTGACCAACTCAACTTTAATAACAAAGCACGGAGTTGACTTGAGGGTAGACTTGCATTTTTTCTACATTACATTTTGTTGTCGTGTTACTCATTATGGTATTTGTGAGAGGATTTCCCCATTATAATTTATTTGTTTGTATTTTAATAATAATAATAATTAACGGTTTATTGAAAGAACATGGCAGCCGAAAGGCTGAAAATATACAGTTATATAATTGGGGAATGGGTCACCTGATTGACAAATAACATAAGTGATACAAATAAGATATAGAATAACTAAGTGGGGAGAAGGTTGTACTACAGGGCATTTCAACATTATGACAGTGCAAAAAGGTAAGATTGGCTGGGAGTGAATACATACACTGGTTGATTACGAGTTGTTGATAATTTGTATAATGGTTGGAACTGGGCTGTTCTTATAGTGTGTGTGTGTGTGCGTGCGTGCGTGCTTGCGTGCGTGTGAAATAATTGTCCTCAGGGCAAACACATAAAGGGAATATACAATTTTTTATCACTCATCTGAACTAGGAGGATTCCATGAGTCACATTATATCATTATAACGCAAAGTAATAATAATAATTAATAAGGGAGAAAGCATTTTCTCCCAAACTTAATCAATATGACTCATAAATGTTATATTATTCGTAAGTTAGTGTTATACAAGTCACTCCTATGACCAATATAAACAATAACTCACTATTTTGTATCTGTCTTCTGACTCTTATTTATCAAGTATCCCTTAGCTCAATGAAACTTATTTATTTAAATTTGTTTTTATAAAACAATTTCATTCAGAACATTTTTGGAGAGGGATCATCAAGATCTTTATTTGTTGCCAATCAGGGGCACAGACATTATCCCCAAGTAAACACTTAAGGGAAAATTCCTACGTGCTCACTATCACCCGGCAGGGTTGACAGTGCTGAGCCGCTAACAAAGCGCTCTATTGGCAGCAAAGTTCACTGTTAATCTAGCAATATTTATTGGGTTGAGAATTCCACCCTGAATTGGTCTCATATAACCCATAGAAGGTGTAAAGTCCATTTCAACATAACTCTAGATTGCCAGTAAGACTGGAAGGTCAACATTCCGGAAGGAACGCTAAGTCTAGCAGCCTCACTAAAGTTTGCTTGAACTCGCTACTGAGGACATCAAAGTTATGAAGAGACAAACTCAACTCTGGCCTTTTTGCTGAGAACAAATAGAAACCCAAGGGCGGAAGCCCAAAGGTTTTGTGAACGTACATAAGATTAGGGAGAGAGACAGTCATTGTACAACGAGTTCTGCTATAACGCGTGTTTTGACAACGCGAATTGGCTGTTACGCAATTTATGAATAGAGGAACGATATTTGTAAAACGCGAACACTTGTTTGCTGTAACGCGGTTTTTGCTTACTATTTCTCCAATTTTGTGGTATTTACTGTGAATATGGTAAAGAAGAATATCTCCAAGAAGTGTTCTGGTGATCGCATTCCCAGTGATGATCGTAAAAGAAAGGCTATAACCCTTGAAGAGAAGCTCGATGTAATCTACCTCAAAATCACCCTTCTCCCCCATCAAGTTATATTCATATTTTTTCAAGGTAAAGTGTTACATTTGCTGTATGATTTCATTATTAGATATGAATGTAACATTTATTTAGACTGTGCTATCCTTTGTGTTAGGCTAACTACAGTCAACCCTCACTTTACATGGTTAATGTAACCCACAGGGTACCGCGGAAAGTGAGAAACGCGTAAAGTGAATAACATAACATATGGGATTAAATGAAATAGAGACCAGCTGACCCCCAAACTCCACCTTTTCCAACACAATACCTATGTTCTAGTAAAAATAACATCTTAATTTTATGATGGTACATGCACACAATTAATACTTAAGAGAAATAGAGAAATACAGTCGCCAAGTTAATGTCCATTCAAATAATGGACTCAACTCCCTCCCCCACTTCTCACACTACACTCCCCTCTCTGAGAAATTTTGGGGGGAAAACTAGGTGCAGATAATAAATAATACCTCAAACTAAAGTTAGGATAATATAATTGACATTGCTGGATTCCTTGTAAGACCAGGAATATTTGGAATACAAATGTCATATATTTTGCACAAAAGATAACATATTTACTCACAGTAAACATTATATCTAAAATTTGTATGTCTAATGCAAAATCTATGATGTTTATATTCAAAATGATCATCAAATTGTAAGAATTCCAGCAATGTAAATTATATTCTGGCCGGATAATTTGTATGAATTTTATGAGCTAAATAAAAAAATTATACTTCACCCGTGTAAAGGGGTACACCCACCGCGGAATGTGAGCATCCTGGGTTCTGGCAGGGCACCGTGTAAACGTGGAAACACGGAATGTGGGACCGCGTAAAGTGAGGGTTGACTGTACTAATTTTTTTTTTTATTTCGATTAGTAATCTGCACCTAACCCTATTTTCTCTATAAGCCCTGTTATTTCTATTACGCAAATTTCTATAACACGATGTTTTACAAGAACACAACTATCACGTTATAGCAGAACTGACTGTATTCATATTAGCACGTGAATAATTGGGACAAAGAGATCGCAACCAATATACATATATATGTATACAGTATATATAAATAGATATATTCACAGTGGTCCCTCGGTTAACGAACACAATCCGTTCCAGCAGGTTGCTCGTTAACCGAAAAACTCGTTACCCGAAACCATTGTTTCAATGGGTTTTTGGGTAATTGGTTCCAGCTCACCGAAAATTGCATAAATTCAACAAAAACAGTAGAAAAGTACACTTACTTTGAGGTGTGTATGTAGAAGGCTCCTGGATGATGATGATGATGATGGGAATTAGAATGGGGGTGGAGGAGAAGGAAGAAGAGAAGGCATTGGGGTGGAAGAGAAGTCACCCCATGGTGCCATTTCACCCATAAAATTTTAGCTCTCTTGGTGTAATTCAAGATTATTTTCTTTAAATCAACACTGCACTGCATTATATATTGTCAATATGTAAAATATATTTCAAAATGACCAATAATTTGCTTGGAAACACAGAAAAAAAGCATTTAGTTGAAGAGAGTCTCAAGCAAGATGTTACCTCCACTGAAAACAGAGAGAGACTAACGCCTGTCTGGTGTGTTAACAGGCTGGATGGCACGCCAGAAACTAGTTTCTTTACCTTCAATTATGCTCAATAATTGTTAAAATGACTAAAAAAGTTAATATTAAATTTTTAAAATTATTGAATAGTATAAACTTCTTGATATTTACTAAAACAGTAAGGAATTTAAGCCCTAAAACTGATTACTGTATTGGCGGACTAATACTACAGCTGGTGGACCGCCAAATGCAAGCGAAAACATGTTGAAGTCGGCTCGTAAAAAACTCGTTAATCGAGGGATTGCTCGTTAACCGAAGTTAAGAATCTTATGGAAGGTAAATCGTTAACCGAAATCTCGTTAACCGAGGCTCTCGGTAACCGAGGGACCACTGTATTCTCTTTTAGTGAAGACGAGCCCGGGTGGGCGCAGCGACATTCACTGAGTGACTTAAAGGCAAGGAATAGTGACAACGATCTAAACGACTCACAAAGAAAATGTGTTTTGGTCGCCATGCTGACCCAAAGTCATATAAGAAAATGTCCCAAATACAATAATTGAGAGACATGACAAAATGAAAGTCACTCTACTTCATCACTGTGCTATTAAGTACAAATATCATATATAATATCCTTGCGGAGGTAAGTATTTCAGCAATTAGAACACAAATTCTCGGAGCTTCCCTTTGTGTGTTTTATAGCTGAATCGCCAGGCAAGAGATGAGCTTCGCAGTGCACATGGAGGCTGGTTGAAGGAGGGACTTTCAAAATAGCACTTAAATGCCAGGTAGTGACGTGTCCTCCTAATATTACTTATTAAGTAATTATTAGATGTTTTAATTGCCTGTATGTTGGCCTGGCGAATTGGCTAGGAATTAACATACCTAAGTAGCATTGCTGATCGTCGCATTCAGAGTATTTGGTGATTCGTGGCCATTTTGAGAACCTAACCCCCGCGAATTTGAAGGGCATGCTGTCTCTACTAATAGAATATTTTTATGTTTAATTTTGCATGTTAATGTACTGTATGACTAATCCTATACAAAAGCTGTAGTACTGTACATGGAAGTAAAAATTCTAGTAATTATGCAACATGTCTAGGGATGCACCTTAGCATAAAAATGGGGATTTACTGTATAAAATCTCTTATCCTTTTGAGTTTGAAGGTTTTGGTCACTGTAGAAATACAAACTTAAGTTACAAAATTTATTCTGAATCTAAGAAAAAAAAAAGGAGGGTTCAGCAGCAGTTTAATGTCCCAATAGTTTTAGTTCACTCTTGGGGCACCCCTGGGTATCCCTGTTGAGAATGGGTACCTGACTTTAATTGCAGAAGTGACCGTAGCTTAATGCATTGCTGTCCACTTGATCTCCATGTGTACTAAGGCTTAGCATTCAAACTTCCCCTAATGCACTGCCTGGCCTATGGGACATTTTCTAAATAAAATCAACATTTCTGAATTGAAATAAAATTATCTCCTGTTTATTTTTGTAATCAGGGTGATTCCCTGAAAGGGAAGTTGTTGAAAATGATACTTTTCAAAGAAATTGATACAGGTAACCAAATCAATAAATAATTAGATCAAGTTATACAAGTGTAGCTGCAGTTTTTCTCTCTTTAGTGTGCATAGAAGATTTGGATATTTTATATGGATTGTTGGAAGAAGATTACATGATGATAATGGTGATACCATTAAAACTTTCATAAAATGTCCTTTACAGACACTGAAGGAGTTGGACCGTGAGCTGGAGGACCACTACATACTACTTATCAAGGCTACTGAGGACTGTCTCACTTTACCTGAGCCAGTTGTTTTCTTTGACCCCACGGATGACACACTTTTGAAAGTCCATATCTTTGTTAATGACATCAATGACAACGCTCCCAAGTTCACTCGTGAGGTGTTCACTGGAGGCATAACCACTGCTTCAGACTTTGGTCTTGAGGTCATGAGATTAACAGTAAGATTTTAATATTTTATTTTAGTCATTATTATAGCAATAGAATTGGTAATCTTATGTTTTCTCCAAATTATCATTGGAGATTTAGAGCCTTCATTTTATTGTAGACAAATTTTGATTACAAGGAATATAAGACTATGCAGATCATAACTTTGGAGCACCAGAAAAATAAAACACCAGAAAACATAAATAAAATTTTGGAAAATGGAACTCAGTCTATCACTTGAATTAATTGTGATAGTGCAATTATTTTGTAAAAAATTGAAGAATATGTACTGCGGATTATGTTACCATATTCAGTTTTAGTAATATCTCCATTAGCCGTAATCCCTCAAACCTGGAACTCTCCGATAGCCTGGATTGAAACTTTCTCAGAAAATCATTCCCAAAGCCAGAATTTTCCGGAAAATTCCAGCTTTGGGAAAAATTTTCCGAGGGACACATTATCTGGAAAATTCTAAGAAAATTTTCCCGGTACCCAGAAATTCCGGAGAATTCCGGCAATGGGGGATTTTTATTCCGGGTTTGAGAGATGAAAATCGGGTATTTTCCGGAAATTTTGAGAACATTTTTCCGGTACAGGGAAAATTGAAGGGATGGATATTTTTCTGAGTTTGAGAGATAATGTTCTGTGCAGTTGCTGGAACTTCCAAAAACATTTTTCCGTAACCCGGAAAATTCCGAGGATGAGGGAATTTTTGTTGGCTTTGAGAGAGCCGTCTCTTTACCGGGAAATCTCACATTCCCAGAAGTGCTTTGCACCAATTGTTCCAACTAACAGAGATATCACTTAATAACAATCTCATCCTGATTAGTAATCATGAGAATGATAATAACCTAAGCAATTTTTTGGCATTAAATTTTGATGAAATGTGGATATTTTGATATAGGATACTCATGTACATCATAACTAATCATAATCAGTACTGAGAATGTCTGAGATTATAGTGATCACTATAATAATCACCTTAACTGTTTTTCTGGTACAAAATGATGTACATGTTGGAAATAAAGATATACTAGTAATACAAACAAAGATTATTGCATGCAAAATAATGTACACACACACAGGATCACATTCCGGCATAAATACATATGCATAACTCCGTGGATGGCAAGCGTGGTGGGTGTGGCACAGTGGTTGTCATGTGGGCTGTGGCATGGTCTAGTACACACACTCTTAGTAAGGCACAATAATCACCTCATTATTAAATTGTACACCATGTCATTATCACGTACAAGTCCTTAACATTAATTACAAAAATGACGTGTCACTGGCACTGTCATGGTGGGAGTCACTACACTGCAGATGTGTTATCCAGGAGTTCCCTTGGCCTCAGAATCAAGAGTCAATAGATGTGGGAAGGTAATGAAATAAAGACAATGGTTTTGGCCAGGGTGGCACTTACGAAGGTATGGTCCACATCGCCTCGTATATCTTTATCCCATCATCCAAGATACCCTTCATACTCACATACTTGAGCGTCCTTTCATAATTGAGTCTGTTCAAAAAAAACAAAATTGGGGGGGATTTCTTTATTTTTTCAGAATTTGAAATAAAATAAGCTCATCCTATCTCAGTTGATGAATACTCTAGGCACTTGACAGCTTTTTAACTCACAAAATCCTTAGCAGAAGATTAAAGAGGGGATTTACAAGAAAAAATCACATCATTATTGGCATTTCTTAGTGGTTCCCATCTTAACAGATTGAAATGTGCAGAGTACTAGATAAAAAGAAGAAAAAATGCAGCCACCAGACCAATTTATCTGGCTTCAAGGAAACCAGGTTTACCTGAAAACTGGTTGCTTCTTTAACCTGGTTAATTTACCCCAATTTATTATCATTATCATCCAATAACACTTGTAAAAGACTAGCAGGAAGTCCACTTGATAATGGAATGTCTAAAAAATAATAATTTTTGCTTCAACAACAATAATGCATTTTGTTGCTTGTTATGATGGGTGATTCTACCCATTCTCTCTCGCCAGCATTTTTATGAGTGGTTTGTAACAATCTTCTTACTGCCTAACCCAGTGGTTCTCAACCTGGGGGCCATGGCCCCCAAGGGAGCCACGGCAAGCATTTAAGGGAGCCACAGCGAGCTGTTATAAATTGTACATTTCCAAATAATGTTGGGAATCTGAATTAAACAAAACTTCTATTACTTATTTTGACTTGGCAGAAGAGAATTTTCATTCTTTTTTTGTCATTTTGTTTAATCATAACGACAATACAATTTTAATATTTACATACTCTGGTGCTAATTTTTTATATTTTTTTTTACGGATTATTTAAGATTTTGCAGGTCCAGTCCCTGTCTGTGTGACAGGCGCTGGATCGAGCTGCTGAACTGACTTGTTCAGTACGTGTCCTTGTGTCATCCCTTTGCAAGTGGTGATAGGACTGAATGATCTCAGTCTGGCCTGGGATACCGTCACGAAAACAGTGGAGTGTATTGTCTCTGAACCATATATTGTGTTTGAGCTTGACTCAAGCATAATATACGTACTCCATAATTGGTGTTACTTATTTTGTTTCATAATTCATGTGGTCGCTGCTTTACATGAGTGAAATATTTGTAAACTTCCTTTATTAATTATTTTCTTATTTATTGGTGCCATTGTTGGTCATGCTCATTCTTTACCCATATAATCCTACCATTTTTAGTGCTAAATTTGTATGACTCACTATTCTTCTCATTCTTCCAAGTTGGACAGTGCTTGTCAAAGGAGGCGTGTTCTTCCTTACAGGAAGTACACTTCAGCTTGCTAGCTTGAGTGTGAATGTTTACCTGTGTGCATGTTTGTGTATGACTGTATGTGTGCTTTATGTGTGAGTGCATGGGCTTGTTATGTATGTGAATGTGTGTGTGTGTGTTTGCCATTCTAACTCTTGTCCTATTTATCTGTCCTTCTTTATCATTCTTTAGTCTTTATCCCTTGTCTGTTTGTCTGTTCTGGGAGAAAAATGAAGGAGGCCACGAGGATGTTGAAAATTCCTCAAGGGGGGAATGGAGTGAAAAAGGTTGAGAACCACTGTCCTTACCACTGAGTACCTGAGAAAGACAGAGACAGGCAAGGGGACACGTGTGTGTTTGCAGGATGCCAGGAAGAGGATGAAATTTCAAATGCTTCAGCTAAAAATCTGTAGATTTTATCGGGAGTTTTTAGAGTATTTGAGTGGAATCCACTTTATTGTAGGGACTTTTCACGTGGATGGTCACAAAAAGTTGACCACTTAACTGCAAAACTGCAGATAGTGAATACTCTTATATTGATGACCTCCTGTGTGTGTGTGTGTGTGTGTGTGTACATACATACATACATACATACATACATACATACATACATACTGTACTAGGCTTTGGACCAGAAATCTGCAAAATCCAGGAAACCAGTTCACATCATCACCTTAGGTCCCAAACTTGGGGTTAAATGGTCTGGTACCTGTACCAAATTTCATCAAAAGTTGCCTGCTCATTGATGTGTTTGTTCGTTTTAATCAAATTGATTAGATATATTCTGGATGAAGGCTTCTTTACAGTACTTTATATACCATAATAATAATAAGCTGTAAAATATGAACATACTGTACTCTTGTTAATTTGCAGGCCATTGATCCAGATGCAGGAGAAAACAGCCGTCTGAGATACTACATGGATGGTCGTGTTCAGGAGACCCTTTCAGAAAACTTGGACAACATACGCAGATCTCCATTCATTGTTGATCCTGTTTCTGGGATTGTGAAGTTAAATTTTGATCCTCAGAAAGGAATGAAAGGATACTTTGATTTTAAGGTAAAAGAAAGAATGGGCACATGTAATACCTTTTCTTCTAATCCACCTTTCTCTTTATCTGTACTCTTTAGGTACTCACTTTATATTCTTATTTTAGCATACACTATTTATAATACCTTGGTACAGTATTTTCTCAATTTAACGAACTAATTTGAGCCATCCCTTCCCGTTAAATCAAAATTTCCATTAAATCGAGCTTTCCATTATTTCCGCTCAATTAAGCAAACTAGTTCACTAAATTGAGCGTGATTCCGTTAAATTCTGCGCCAAATGCGTTGCTTGGCGCTTGGGGTTTGTTTACATCCGCTCAGTCTCTATTCTGCCACCGCCGCGTGTGTTGCTCACTGCTACCTCTCGGTCTACATCTGAGTTAACTAACTGCTGTGCTTAGACATCATGCTGAAAGTCTCTCAGAAGTCTCAGAAAGGAAGTGGTTTTTGGGAAAAAGTCAAAAGAGTGCGGCTGTCAATTGGATTTTTGGGGGAAATTATAGAAAATAAAAAAAGTAAATAAAAAAACACCGAACCCCCTAGTTGAAGGTAAACCATGAATAATGTCTCAAATTTTTTTTATGTACATACCATGTGTCTGAGGTGCCTCCATAAGTGTGTGCGTATTAATGGAAATAGTCTTGATTTAGCGAATTAGTTCACTAAATCGAGTGAAATATAACGGAAAAAAATTCCTTTTGCTTGATCGAGAGCTCGTTATATCGGATACCGTTAAATCAAGAGTATACTGTACTTTTTCTTTACTACCACCTCTATGGTATTGCATTACTTCTGCAAAACTTAGGGATTGATCCTGCAATCCTGTTCCAGATCATGAATACAATGGTAATTTATCTAACTTATATCTAAGTCCTCACTGTAAAAAAGGAAAAGGGTCTCCAAAAGAAAAGTGTGTTCTCATTCAAGGCATAAGATAACAACAGACCTTTAGGGTTTCACCTGATGAACCATTCTCCACATCGTAGCCCATCCATTGAAAGTGTGATTATCCTTTCTCTTATTCCTAACGAGGACATAAGATGGGATTGTAGATCCATTACTCATTGCCAATCATAAATAGAATTTCAGGATCTATCCCACCTTTTTTATTACGTAGTATGTGACTGGTTCTGAAATTTAAAGTTTGACAAACTGGGAGACAGTGCATGGATTTTGATGAGAAGCTGATAAAGTGCCTATATTTTCCAGGTAGCTTACATTAATGATTAACAATTAATAGTAAGTTAATTAACCTAAATAATCTCCCTACACCATATACAGTAGTTTTACCTGATCTGCTCTCTTATTGATAAAACAAAAGCAAATACAGGGTACTGTACCAAGTTTTATTTTGTAAAATTAATTTTAGATATTTCTCTCTAGAAATCCAATCAAAAAGCAAATGATATTGTCATGTTAATGAACTTAATATTGTGATCATATTTGAGATGCATGCTTTAGAATATTTAGTTTGAATCATTGATTAAAAATTAGAGTATTCTGACTTACTTTTGGTGATTTTTATATAAAATCATACAGTTGTTATTTCACCTATACAGTTGCCCTCATTCATTCCTGTGGTTGTGTCCCAATAAGTGAATCTGTAGAAAAGAGGATAGGTTTTATAGTTAAAGAGGGGTTATGTTTTAGCCACAGTTCCCTTTTGACAATGGTTCTTAGCTGCATTAATTTTCCTGTATACATTAATAATAGTTTAATACAGTACCTAAGTTTTTTAAATTTTATTGAATGAACATTATAAATTAATAAACTTTACACACCAATACATTTTCTTGTTCTTGCATGGAGAGAGGCTGATGTTAGGTGAGGGTAGAGAATAATACATGGTTGTGTGGGGAGAAGCTGTGTAGGATCGTCAGGGTTATCATTGCGTAGAAGTTGGGTCATGGTGAGTGGAGAAAAGCTGCTCAGGTAAGTTAACATGGGTACTGCTGCCACAAGCTGGATTCACAGCTGTATATTTTGAAGGGGATGTTAGTGTACATAAGTTACAAAACCTCAGTGGTTGAGCTGTACATTACTTGTCTAGGATGGATAAATAGTCAGGTCATCAAATAATGTACCTGTATACAGGTTGATTTAATTTAGATATCTTTATGGCATATAAGCAATACATAAATTAATACAGTATTTCTCTTGATCTAAACAGAATGGAGGAGGTATTAGCAAATTTTAATTAGACATGTTCATATACTGCACTGCATTGTCTGGTATGCTTGCATTGAACAGTGATATAAATATTTTATAAAGATAATCGGTTTTGTTCACTGCAAATGAACTAGAGAAGATAGCCGTTGGTTATTTCATGAGATAGGGACCAAGAACATTAAAAAAAAAAGTTGAATTGCAATGTAAAAAGACATGTAGTAATTCAATACAAATAAGGGGTTAGGGACCACGGCCCAGTATATACACCAAACATACTAACAAGTTTATTTACCTACTGAACACAAGCAAGAAATGAACAGTGTTCTGGTACACCATAGTAAAATTAATATAACTTTGAGAGTGTATATTGACAATAAGGAGAAGTTCTCAGATCATTGTGAGAAGAAGGTAAATCAAGCAGCAAAGCTAGTAGGTCTTATAAGAAAGGTGTTCGCATATGTAGATGGCCCATCTATCATAACGCTCTTCAAAAGTGAGGTGCTTTCCATTTGGAGTACTGTGGAATTTGGAATGTAAAAGTAAACTTTTTATGTGTAAATCTGGTTCTTGTGAAGCCAGTACAAATGAGGGGAACCTTTATGTGTCTAATTTTAAATGATTTTATGATGCTTAATTTACCATTCTAGTGCACTGCAATAATAGATTATTATAAAGTTTAATTACTTGGAGAAGTTACCTTTATTTGTAACCATCTACTGAACTGTTTTCTCTACTTACCCTATGATACTGGTTTCAGGTTTATGTTAATGATTCAAGTGGCTGGAGTGATCGAGCCCGAGTCTTCATATATCTTCTCCGTGAGGACCAAAGAGTGAGGTTCATCCTCAGGCAGTCACCTGACGAGGTACGTTATATAACATTCTATTTCCTTTATTGTTTATTAAAGTGGAAATTAACTAGACGTACTGTATATCTGTAGTAATATGTACTGACTAATACTCACTTTTGTACTTGTACTTGTATACTGTAGTTGTTTGTGTTAAATGATTGAAGATTTTATTAGCATGGATGGATAAGAATGTTTGGTGTTAGTATTTCTCGTTAATATCATAAAATTTTCAAATTATTGTACCCTGTATATAGATAATTTAGTTTAAAGAAACTAGTAATAATTGACCTTCTTCATATAAATAATCTTGTATCGACCATTTATGTTCAGGTACGAGAACAAGTCGAATACTTCCGAGACTACCTTGGGAATGTTACTGGAGCCATCGTAAATGTGGATGATTTTCGAGTTCATGAAAATCATGATGGAACTGTGGATAAAACAAAAACTGATTTATACCTGCACCTGGTGGACCGAAATGATAATTCTGTTCTAGAAGTAAAACAAGTGTTGGCAATGATTGACAAAAATGTTGAGTATTTGGACCACCTCTTCAAGGTAAGGATATGTAATGTTATTATTAATGTAAATACCTGGTAAATATTGTGAACATATTTTGAATCACATACAGTATTTATATGATTCTATATACTGTATTGTCAAAATTATTATATTGCATATTAAAAATACATTAAGTATTCTATACACTGAAAAATTTTCGTAGCAAAACTCAAAATGCTAACTCTATGGTTATGGTGTAGATTGTTAAAGTATGCATAATGATGTTGGAGTCTGCAGTAGATAGCAATTTTTCTCATTGTAAGTATCTTTAAAACTGCTCAATGCCTCTCACAATTCTTTCTGGTACTTCAGCTTCTCTTTCACTATCCTGGCTAAGTACTCCTCAGATATTTAAATTATCATCAATCTTCTATCCAGCTCTCTTTGTGCAAATTTTTCCATTTGAATATACAGTTGCCTGCACATGCAATATTCCTCACCTCACAGCCTTCTCAGTACATGTGGTAATAATTTTTCCTTAATTACATTGATCACTAGAGATGGATCCTGTGTATTTGAAAATAAGAAAATAACCAGCAACTGGTAAAATCATGCATTGAAATAGATGAAAAACTACCTTTTAAATTGCTTACATTATATTGCATACTGCATAGAGTGTATATATTTTCTTTATATTCTTTCATAGATTGCTACTTTATTTAACTATTAAAGCTTTGAAGGATACTGATATTTTCAAACTTTGGTTGCATTGGTAGATAAACTTGTTGCAAGCTTTGGTGGCAGTAGGACACAATATTATTCATATATGCTTGCATGTTAACATGGGCAAAATCTTTACTAACATCTTCGCTACTGTTGTCTAGGAATTAAATGTGTTGGACACTCAGCGTGCAGAGTTGATCACTGCTGGTACAGCAGAGGAGGACCTTCTCTTTTTGTGGCTGGTTGGTGTGATTGTCTTCCTGACTCTTCTTTTGGTCCTCACTGTGGCCCTGTGCTTGTCACAAAGAGCACGCTACTCCAGGCAGCTCAAAGCTGCCACAGCCACTGCATTTGGTGAATGTAAGTGAAACTGACTCCACCCTCTTTATTTATGAGTAGCAGTTAGAGGCATAATACATTTTCACACAATGGGAGAAATGTATATTTATTATTATTAATTTTTTATACCCATCCTTCAAGACAGTATGGTATTTTAAAATACATGTGTTTATTGAATTCGGTATAATTTTATACCCATACTTTATTATTATCACTGAATGTCAATATAAATTTTCTTTAAAATAACCCAGAACCCTTTATTTATTTCCAGGTAATTAGCAGGGGTAAAATTTGGTAATGATATGAAACATCTTCTCACCAGGTTCACATGACCCAGGCCTGAATCGTTCATCAACAGTCCCAAACACAAATATTCACAGTGTTGAAGGAAGTAATCCAATTTGGATGTCTGGATTTGACAATGAGTGGTACAAAGATGAGGATTCACTTAGGTATCAACAATTTGTGTGAGTTTTGCACTGCTTTCTGTTTGTTATTGTGTTTTTGTTATATGTTTATGTTACAGACTTGTTTTGTTGTGGAAATATGTACACTTTGATTTTAATCCTACTTTCAAAACAGGCTAATGTAAACCAGATTGATTAAGTGTTCACCCTTAGTCTTTCTTCCTTAATACTGTACTTGTTTCTAACTTTTCTTTCATTAGGTGTGTTTATGTTATGTTTTGCATTTAATATAAGCATTGGGTTTGATCCTGGGTATTGTGTATTTTTGTTTATTACCACTGCTCAGTCTCTTGCACCTGGTTCTCATTTGTGGAACCTCTCACCTCAGTTTAGAGAATGCAATTGTATGTAGATAAACAGTTTCCAGTACTGTAGTATATTTTTTGCATGCTTCACCTCTTTTGTAATCATTTCACTATTTATACATGCAGACACTGATGCATATATCCTGCAACAGTTGTTGTACAGAATGATTGGAAGTTGCAATCCCTATCCACACAGAGCTAAATGAGCTCACACATACTACTTGCTATTGTCACAGTACAAGATTCTTTGGCAGGTTGTTCCAAGAGTTTACAGCTCTTACTCCAAAGAAGGACGCAATTATAATTTTTGTACTGATAGCTTCTTTAACATGAAGCTGTGGGGCGCCATCTGCTAACTCCATAAATGTACAGTGCATGTGACTGAGTAATGTCCTTTGAGGTGCTTCTAAACTTCTGTTAAATTGCCTTTTGTCCTTCTATAGTATAAACTATTCAATTGAAGATGTTAAATCTCTTGGTAAGTGAGGTAGGTTAAAGAAAAAAACTTATCAAAATGGGCACATTATTCACCAATGCATGTATATACAGTGGAACGTCGATTTAAAGTGATTCAATTTCAGATTAAGGACAATGTTTTAATTTAAAGCGAATCTTTCTTATTTTGCGCTAGTCAATCTTGTGCATCATATTTTAAAATTTGCACCTAATGCTTTTCTGGGCACGCTACAGTGTCCTAAAGGCAAACCTGTACTGTACATGTACTCAAAATAATGTACTAAATGATTACTAAAATTTTTGTCTAGTGCAAATTATAGCATGATTTTATTCAAATTAATCACCATCTTATAAGAATTCCAGCAATGTAAATTATATTTTGCCCGGTCACTTCTGTGACATTTTATGAATAAAAAACAAAAACTTAATCTAAATGACATAAATAAACAAATAAATACTTCACTAAACCTTCAGCCCCCAACTGTCATATGTGTCGCTGTCACCTCCCCCCCCCCCCCCCCCCCCCCATCTTCCCAGCCAGGGTTTGGGTGGTTATAGCCTTACAGTTTTTATCTTATATAGTGCTAGCGGAATCATCGCTCTTTCGTTAGGCCACTGAAGGATGCCACCCTCCGGAAGGCTCCACATTGTCTCACTGTAGTGCATTAAGGTAGACCACATTTTTGGTTTTGCCATTAGCAGCAAGTATGTACAGATTCTTGCCAGTTCCCACTCTGGAGCATCCAACATAGAACTGTCCATGAGAGAAGCAAGGAAACACCAGGTTTAGGCCAACCATCTTCAGGGACTGTCCCTGGCTTTTGTAGATGGTCATGGCAAAGCTCACTTTAACCGGGAACTGAAGTCGTTTGAACTCAAATGGCAGGTCAGTGGTGATGAGAGGTATCCTTGGTATAAAAATGTCCTCTCCTTTAGCTTTTCCTGTCAGTATTGTAGCTTCCAGTACATGTGGCATCATGTTCTTCACCACCAGTCTTGTGCCATTGCAGAGGATGGGTGGTTCAAGATTTATTAAGAGCATTATAGGAGTTCCATTCTTTAGAGTGAGGCGGTGAGGAGGCATTCCAGTGGGCTCCAAAGAATTAAGGAATTCTGCAGGGTACTGGACTGCTTGGTCCTGGTCGATTACTGTATCAACAGATTTGAATGAGGTCTCACTGCCTGGAAGCTGTCTGAGTAGAGTCATGTTGATTTCAACCTCTGTTTCATTCTTTGGTGCCAGAATTGCTCATTCACGCAGCCGCTTGTGATCCTTGTAGTGGTGGATAATGCTTGGGTAGACCATGTTAGTGAGCTCAGTTGAGGACTTTACAACATTTCCACATCCTTGACGAATGATTATTTGTCCTTCTGAATCAACAGGGAAAGTTCCATTCCCAATCTGTAGTAGAAGGTTTGCAAACCGTCCAGCATCCTGATCTCCTTGTAGATGTACTCTCATGTTTGTGGATAGGGTGAGTGTGTGAACACTTCTCCAAAGGTATAATGCCTTGAGGCACGCATTCAGTTCATAAGCTGGAGTGCTTCGAGGAATGACAGGTAGGGTCTGGTGAAAGTCTCCAGGAATGCCCATTGTAATGCCACCCATGAGCTGGTCATTTTCTCGTATGTCTTGCAAGGTCCAGTCCAATGCTTCAAACCCTAACTTGTGAGACATAGTGCATTCATCCCAGACTATGAGGCTGCATTTTTCTAAGAGTTTGCCTTTGCCGATCCTTTTTGGATGTTGCACACTGGATTCTCATTGTGAGCGAGGTTGAGAGGCAGTTTAAAAGTTGAGTGTGCAGTAGTGCAGTAGTGTTACAGCAATACCTGAGGATGCCACAGCAAAAGCAATTTTCCCCTGATGACGTACTTTGGCGAACAGAAGGTTGATCAGGAATGTTTTTCCTGTCCCGCCAGGTGCATCGAGAAAGATCATACCTCCCTGCTCCGCTTGTATCGCTTGCAAGATCTGTTCATAAGCATTTGCTTGATCAGGCGCCAGGTTATGCTCTAAAATTTTCCCATGGTTGGTGAAAGTGTGGTTGGCAAGGGCTTTGTCTTATGAGAAATAAGAGATATACCTAAAGTAAATGTAATACAGTCAACCCTCACTTTACGCAGTCCCACATTCCGTGTTTACACGTTTACGCGGTGCCCTGCCAGAACCCAGGATGCTCACATTCCGCTGTGCGTGTACCCCTTCACGCTGGTGAAGTATAATTTTTTTATTTAGCTCATAAAATTCATACAAATTATCCGGCCAGAATATGATTTAGAAGGTTACAAGAAGCCCGAAAAAATAGTAACGAAGTAAAAGTACCAATAATTTTCTGAAATGTTACTTAAGATCAGTATAAAACACAATTCGTTCCAGAAGGGCGCTTGTTAACCGAAAATTTCGTTAACCGAAACCATTGTTTCAATGAGATATTGGGTAATTGGTTCCAGCTCACAGAAAAGTATATACAAAGTAAAGCCAAAAATGCAAAAAGTCACAGTCAGTCAGTTCTGCTATAACGCGATAGTTGTGTTCTTGTAAAACATCGTGTTATAGAAATTCGCGTAATAGAAATAACAGGGCTTATGGAGAAAATAGGGTTAGGTGCAGATTACTCCAAATCGAAATTTTTTTTCGTAGTTAGCACAGGCTAGCAGAGTCTAAATAAATGTTACAATCATATCTAATAATGAAATCATACAGTAAATGTTACACTTTACCTTGAAAAAATATAAATATAACTTGATGGGGGAGAAGGTTGATTTTGAGGAGTCATGCAGACAGGATTTGACAGTTGTCATCGTCATCAACAGTATCATCATCATCAGGTGCAGTTTTTCTTTAGGTCCTCATATATTGATAAGGCTTTCTCTTTAATGGTGAGGAAGCTGGTCCCAGATCGCTTTTTCGTTTGATCTTCTATCCAAACACTTAGAAGCCATTCCATCTCCTCAAGTTCCTTTGGCCGTGATCTCACACTTTTGCTAGCACTCAAGGTTTTTCCAGCAATACAGTTTGCTTTAATCTTTGCTGCATTGTCTCTAATGGTGCGTAAAGTAGACTCCTTTATTCCCGTTGCACGCACAATATCACATGTTCTTTCCTTATTTTCAAAACAATTGTCAACATCAAGCTTTTCTTCAAGTGTTATAGCCTTTCTTTTACGATCACTACCTGAAATGCGATCGCCAGAACGCTTCCCGGAGATATTCTTCTTTTCCATAGTCACAAAATTGGAGAAACAGTAATCAGAATTCACTGAGGACGCTTAAAAACTTCACACGTGTTTCAAACTGAAAGTGTGGAGTAAACAGAGCGCGTGGGTCTAAAACGCTATGTATTTTGTTTTCTCTCTTATTTAAAATTTTACAATTTACATATACTGTACAGGTATACTGTATACATAAATATTATATAAATTATTTCTGCAATTGTTCACAAACAAAACACATAAATCAATTGAACATGTGATGTCGAACGTGAACTGTAAACACTGCATAATCCCGCGCCAAGCCATAACAACCGTTCGAATGGAATCGCGTTAGAGCAAACGCGTTCGCGTTTTACAAATATTGTTCCTCTATTCATCAATCGCGTTAGAGCCAATTCGCGTTGTCAAAACATGCGTTATAGCAGAACTCACTGCATTCCTAAAATTCCCCTAAATTGTCCTTCAATCACTATACAGTCTGCGCGGAATGTGAGATCGTGTGCTGAAAAAATATTGACATTTACGATTATGTTATATAAATAAAGTCAAGTAACACTTACCACTTCAGTTAATACTTTGTAGTGTTTCCTCTGCGCTTCAGACAGTCTTTTAGCCTTCGAGGAACACAGTCAGCAAGGTTTTGCAAGAGGTCAGGTGGCAAGTTAGCCCAGGTATCCTTGATGGCTGCTTCTAGCTTCGGGGTTGATGATGTGTCAGCGTCGTGCAGACGAAGCTTAACAATGGACCACAATTTTCTATTGGGTTAAGATCTGGGCTACTGCCAGGCCAGTCATTAACGAAAGGTACCTCACAGTCTTTGAGCCACTGTATGACACTTTTAGCAGTGTGGCATGGGGCACCGTCCTGCATGAAAAGGCTTGCCTTTGCTTTATCAAATGATAAAGGTAAGAAATCACTGAGTAGTTCAAGATAGTTGTACTGATTCATCATCTGGTTCTTAGGGAGGATTACTAGTTCACCAACACCATAATACGTGAAGGAAGCCCAAATCATAAGCGAGGCAGGGTGCTTAACAGTCTTTACAGTGTACTGTGGGAGGTGCACGTATGAGTAGGGGGGGGGGCGGGCGGTACACCCTCCATCCATTACTACCAGTCACAGAAAACGTAGCCTCATCCGACCATAATATGCTCCTCCATGACTCTAGATCCCACACTTCATATTTCTTGCAAAATTTCACTCTATTTTCCTTCTGTCTCTTTGTCAACAGAGGTTTACGGCGGGCACGAAAGCTCTTAAATCCCAGGTCATCGTGCAGGGCTTGTTGAACACAACGTAGCAAGACGTGACTCAAAAGACGGGGGTTTCTCTCTTTCACTTCACGTGCTGTGAGTGAGGGATTGAACCGAACTTGTCGAGAAATAACCTTAAGTGTCCGTGGAGACAATAATTTAGGCCTACCAGACTTAGGTAATGGAGCTGGTAACTCGTCCTCTCCAAGGTCACGGAAACGTTTGACAAGATTTTGAACAACTCGTGATGCCACACCAGTCTGAGCTGAAATTTCTCTCAGTACATGGTTCGCTTTGTACAATGCAATCACTGCTGCAATATCGTCTCTTGTAGTAACCCTCCTGGACACCTCTGATGGCCACTATGTCGGGTTAATGCACCTTAAACTAGACTAAACATGGCGCGGGAACCCGCACAATAAATCTCCCCCTCACTGTTGCCAGAGGCGCATTGACTACAAGCCGTGACGTGTTTTCAGTTGCCAAATGTCACCACTTGCCAGCAAACCAAGCGTTTTGACATCTCGCATCCCAGGACAGCCTTCACACCATATGGTCTTATTTTTGCGAGAACTTAGTTTGTCGGCCCTATCGCGATTTAATATTCCGCTCAGACTGTATATATCGTACATATACACTAGAACTCTTAATTCACTACTGGAATGTGATACAGGTGATTAATTTTATCTCTTGTGCAAAATATATGACATTTATATTCAAATTATTCCCTGTCTTGCAAGGATTTCAGCAATGCAAATTATATTATCCTAACTTTTGTCTGAGATATTATATAAAGTAAACACCTTAAAGCCTAAAGAAAACATGAATCTTTTGTCTGGGAAGGCAGGGAGGGAGGGAGGGAGGGAGGGAGGGAGCCAGCGAGCGTAGGGGAGCGGGAGATGAGGTGACAGATAAGTGTCTGGTGAAGTATAATTTGTTTATTTATTTGAGATTTTTGTTTTTAGCTCATAAAATTCACAGAAATTACCCGGCCAGAATATAATTGACATTGCTGGAATTCTTATAAGATAGTGATTAATTTGAATATAAACAAGCTAAAATTTGCAGTAGACATACAAATTTTAGATCTAATTTAGGAATTTTATTAGGGACAGCAAAAGTTTTATCTTTTGTGCAAAATATATGACAGTTATATTCAAATTATTCCCTGTCTTGCAAGGATTTCAGCAATGCAAATTATATTATCCTAACTTTAGTCTGAGGTATTATTTATTTTTAAACCTGTAAACCTAGTCCTTTTCCTCAAACGTTTCTCAGGAAGGTGGGAGGGAGGGAGGGGTGACAGTGACATGTTTGACAGTTGGCACCCGTGGTGTGAAGTATTTAATTGTTACTTTATGTCCTTAAGATTGAGTTTTTGTTTTTTGCTTATAAAATTTAATAAAAGTGACCGGTGCGAATTAAATTTGCATTGCTGGAATTCTTATAAGATAGTGATTAATTTGAGTGTAAACATAGTAGAGATCACTGAATTGGCTGAGTACCTCCTCAGCTTATCAACTGATGTTCAAAACAAAATGTGATTTTCGTAAGGATTTCGTTAATCAAATTTTTTTTCGTTAACCGAATTGAAGATTCTTATGGAAGGTAATTCGTTAACCGAAATTTCGTTAACCGAGGTGTTCGTTAACCGAGGGACCACTGTATACCTATATAGTGTATGAGAAGCTTAAGTGACCAATACTACTTCCCTTCGGATGTGGAAATTTGGAGCTTGATGAAGTGTACTGTACAGTTGGATGAAATCTGGTTACTGAAGCATAGGCAGATCATCAGGATCACTGTTGGAAGAGGGTGATGCAGTTGCGGTTGGTGGAGAGGCGCGTGGTGGAGAGGCACGAGGCGGGTGGTGAGGTGGAACGTGGCGGGGAGGTGGGTGGTGGAGCAGTGACAGCAGCTGACCATGTGGGTGAGGGAGACGAAGCAGCTGGGCGAGCAGCTGGTTATTTCTTGAAAAAATTTTGATTGGTAGTTGTTGGTTCTTGGCTTTGAGGTCTCTAAACATTTCCTGGTAGAGAACCAATGCCTGGTTGATTTCTCGGACGATCTTGAGGTTCTGTTTCATGGAAGGGTCGTGGTCAACACTGAAATAAGTTACCACCTTCACATGTCGAAATAGTTCACCCAAATTGTTCAAGCCACAACCTTCTTGTTGCAATTCCATAATTTCTTCCGCCTCATCTTCCTCAGCACTTTTTACCAACCCTTCCAAATACTCTTCTGTCAGTTCCTCTTCATGCCCATTGATCAGCTCTTCCACATCTTCAGCGGTCATGTCCACAAACCCCTCACCACCCAATTGATGTGCAACACTCACAATATCATTCACATCCTTTACTATGGACAGAAATCCTTGGAAGTTTCTAACACACTCGGGCATAAGTTTCGCCAACAAGCATTCACTGTCTCTGGTTTAGTTCACTGAATGATTCACTGTTTTTGGTAATGCAGTCTACCATGTTGTACCAGTTCTTCTTCCAACACTTGCTAACATCAAGGTCAGGGTCTTCGTCCATGCCACTACAGATACGACCAAAAGAGCGGCGGCTGTAATATGTCTTGAAGGTGCGTATTACACCCTGATCGAGAGATTGATTAAAAGCAGTGGTATTTAAGGGTAGGAACACCGCCTCTACACCTGGATGGCTAAACTGCAAACTCTCTGGGTGGCCTGGTGCATTATCTATGACTAATAGCACCTTGAATTCCATCTCTTTGGAAGCAAGGTACTTTTCCATTTCCAAGATGAAGCATTTATGGAACCAGTTCAGTCATGTTTGCACAGTTCCTCATGCTGTTTTGTTGGACTACCAAAAGATTGGCAAAAGGTTCTTGTTTTTTCCTTTTAAACCCCTAGGGTTTGCTGAGCAGTAAAGCAAGCCAGGTTTGATCATGTGGCCAGCCACATTGCCACACAAGATGAGTGTCACTCTGTCTTTGGCTGCCTTGAACCCAAGGGCATACCTCTCCTGTTTGTTAATGTACATTTTACCATCACTACAGATCGGTAAAGTAGTTTCCGAGATTCTCGTGCGGACACACACACACACACACACACACACACACACACACTTTTCTTTATTTTATATATATAGATTCACGTTTTTTTTTTTTACCTACAAATATATGTGTACTCTTAACTGTTGTTAATAAATGCTTTATTTCCTTCACAGCCATCAAAGTGAAGGGAACGATAGTTTAGATGATAATGCAGTAGACACCTCCCTCTCCCCACGAGGGGACAGGGACATGCCCTACATCACCCAAACAAATGTTCCCAATCCTTTGTCAAGGTGAGCTCTCTGATTACAAGTACAGGGGGTATAAATATTGTGATATTGATAATAATAGTGTATATATTTAGGTATAGTTAATAAAAAAGATATATTATATAAATTTTGTTTTCTTTGATAGTATGCATGGACTGAGGGTGAGTTGAAAGGAAGTTGATTAATGCAATACTGTTTGTATATTAACAGTCTTCTTATACACTTCTTTCATCTTTCATTAAATTTATGCGTATGTAGGTTTTATGTATACATATTCATGCTCTCTGCAAACTTACAGTTTTTTTATTTCAGGGAATCCAGTACGGTGGGTTCCAATACCCAACTGATGAACCACGAACAGCAGAATATCAATGACACTTACCGAGCTAATTTGTACCAGACTTTTCACAAGATTGCCAACCCACTTGTTGATAAAAAACTTGAGACTACTGAACTTTGACATTTGAATATAGAAATAAAGAATGAGAGTAACTGTTAACTTTGAACACATAAAAGTCAAAGTCCTCAGGTGATAACAAAAATCTCCAACCAGTATGCCAGAAGTTTATGTGAATGTACATAGACAATGGTACAAGTTGCCAGTGTGATAATTGAAGTATCTAGTTGCTTACCTTACTCACAAAACTGTGGGTGGTAATTTGTGATAATTTAGTTCAGAATTAATGTCAAGCCTATTGGACATTTTTAATGGACAAGGGAAGTGATCAGTAAGTTCATTACCTGTGGCGCTCTTCAATTGGTTGAAGTCCATTTAAACCGAACTGTGAAAACTGTTGCTTGAAAAGAAAATGTATGTATTGTATGTAGATATACCTGAATTTTATCAAGCCCATTGGAATTTCAATCCTTTTTTTCAAGGGTGTTACCTTAAGAGTGCAAAGAATCAATTTGACCCAGTGAATAGATGCTGTATGGCAGTTCACTGCTAAAGAGTCGAGCTGGTCACTACTGCAGTTGCCCTTGTCATCTTGAAACCAAATATTCATGATTACTTCGTGCAGCATTTCCATACCTGTTGGTTAAGTCACTCATTTTAAGTTGCATATACTGTACATCCAATTTTCTACATTGTATCCATAAGTCAGCTCTTCCAAATTTATTCATGTTCTGTACTACTCAGTTTTAATGATCTTTGCTGATATGTTTTTCTTTATCAGTTGAAGTTTACAGTAAATATTTATAATATTAGTGTTTGGCATGTTTTGAAAACATTTAGTATCAAGTGCCTAAATATTTTTGTGATAGAAAATTGCAAATTTCTTGTTTTAAATGAAACAGTTCACAACTTTATCATACAACGATTTACAGCAATTACTCAAAATAATGAGTGAATTGCTCCACCTTGTAGATATTTGTTCATAAAATTACATTAGTTAAGAAACGCATTAACAGTGTGTGATTAGTCATGTTTAATATTTTAATTACAGTATTTGATACAACGAATATATTTTAAAATAGCATGGTGACACCAATAAAGTCATTGTACATATTGTTAGCTGTTATTTTTTCTTACCCCTCCTAAAGTCAGAGTACTGTAGGCATACACCAAGGAAAATTATAGGGAAATTCAACTCCATTATATTTTCTTTAGGCCCCTGACACTGGGACCATTTGTTAAACAAAGCTGAAATCATAGAGAGTGGTCTTTGGTGTGCTTGAGAAAATTTTTTTTTTTTTTAATGGTAACTCCAATATTTCATGCTTATTTCACTTGCTGTATTATCAGTAATTATTTAATTACAGTACTCATGTTTTACATTTATAATTTTACCACTTATCTATTTGGGCAGTTTGTCTGTTCTTTGTTAGTTTTATTATGACCTTTATTGTCCAGTGTTAGTACAGAAGGAAACTGTAATACAGTGAACCCTCACTTTACGCGGTTAATTGAACCCACAGCGGCCTGCGTAAAGTGAGAAATGTGTAAAGTGAACAGCATAACATATGGGATTAATTGAAATAGAGACCGGGCCGACCCCCAAACTTCACTTTTTCCCGACACAATACGTACGTTTTACTAAAAATAACATCTTAACTTTATGATGGTATTCACTCACACATAATATAGAAGGGAACAATCAATAAGAGAATAATAAACTGAAGGTTAGGCTAGAAAAAAACAAGGTTGGGATTAACACTTACGTTAGTAGAAGAGATGGGTCGGCGTACGGGAATGGAGGCTGGTTCCGAGGCAGAGGGCAGGCTACTGGCTCTCAGGTGAGTCTTCATCGGTGTCATCCACACTTTCTAGTGCCTCCCTGACAAATCCCTCAAAGTCATCATCACTGTCTCTGCCTCTGTCACTATCACTGGCTTGGGCTGGCTGTGGTGGGTTGCGGGCGAGGAACTCTGTTATGCTTTGATGACGGCTGGTGTTTATGTTGTCGTGATAAACCTTGATGTAGGGCTCCATAGTCTGCAACAGCTGGGTAGTGAAGATTTCATACCTGTTTGCGTTAGGGTCGTCGGAAAGGAGGAGCTTGACTTTCTCAATACACTTGATGGCACCCCTTACATTACTATGGGATAAGCAGCGTTCTTCTTGGGATGACGCACCACCTGCCTCTTCACTGACGTCATCATCATCTACCATCTCATCGGTAGTCACATCAGGATCCCTTATCACCTCCAGGATGTCGTCGTTGGTGGTCTCGGAGAAGCCTGCAGCTGTAACACTCTGCACAGCTTCTCTGGCAAGGTCCACTGCTACTGCAACGGTCTGAACCTCACCAGTCACAGATTTACTCTGCCTAACACCTGGAATGCCTTGCAACACATGTCTCCATACATGACGAACAGTTGCTACAGAGAGCTGATCCCATGCCTCCACCAAGAAGTCCACAGCTTTCTTGATGTTGAATGTTCTCCAGAATTGTTTCAAAAGTACTTCTTGCTCTGCCAACTGTTGATCCTCGTCGTCTTCGCTCTTGCTGTCGGTGTTGGTGTCACTCAGGTTACGCAACTCTTCCTTGGTGTTGGTGTAGTCGTTCAGGAGGTTGAATTTTTTAGCAGAGAATGCAGCTTTTACATTACAGATCAATTCTTGGTCCATGGGCTGTATTATAGACGTAGTGTTGGGAGGAAGGAAGACCACTTTTACGTTGGGGTGACGATCTAACAGTAGGGGCGAGTGTCCTGGTGCGTTGTCAAGCAGCAACAAAATCTTGAATGGCACATTCTGTTGCTCACAGAGTTTCTTCACATCCGGAATGAAACAGTCATCAAACCAGGAGAGGGACAGTGTAGAGAACATCCACGCCTTACGTGCGGTCAGCCAGTGGACATTTAGCTTGGTCATGTCCATGCTTTTGTAATCGTGCGGCTTGCGTGCTGTGTGGATCACCGATAACTTGAGCTTACAGGTACCGGAGGCATTGGTGGTAAACAGGACGGTGATGCGCTCCTTCTGCCACTTCCGGCCCCGACACTTGCTGGCATTCTTCACAACGAAGGTCTTGGAAGGTAGCTTTTTCCCAAAAAGACCAGATTCGTCCATGTTAAACACCTGGTCGTCGGTGTACTGTCCTTCCTCCATAATCTCACGTAAAAACGGAGGAAATTCCCTCGCCGCAACACGGTCATCACTAGCTTCTTCACCACCAATGTTGATATTGGTGATCTTGTTCCTCTTCTTAAACCTCTGTAACCACCCAGAGGAAGCATTAAAGGGTTTGGGCTCTGTAATTCCCATCTTTCGTGACACTGCAGCATACAGTTCACGTGCGTATTCCTTAACTGAGCACGTGTCCACCGCCATGTTCCGTCGCGCCTGACGCACCAAGTAGCTCACAAGTAATTTTTCCATCTTGAGAAGCACCTGGTTGTGGAAATACTTGATCATAGAAGCACCTGTAGACTTTGTGATGTTCATGTGCTCCTTTATCTTGGCTGCATCCTTCTTAATTGTCCTGATAGTTGATTCGTTAACACCATGCTGGCGCGCGAGATCAACCTGTCTTCAGAGTTGCCAATTGCCACCTTAGCGACTTTGTAGCTACATCTAGAGCTTTTTGTTTTTTTCTAGCGACATTTTAGAGCGATTTGCGACTTGTCGCAAATCTAGAGATATCCACAGAAATCTAGCGACTTTCAGGATACTTTTGGACTGTCCATGAAAACTCAGTTTTCCTAATTTCGAGCCATAATATATAGCAACGGGGTTACAGGGACAATAAATAATAAGAAAAGTTTAATACATTTGAACGGGTCGTGGTACAGAAGGAGGGACACTTCTATTTCCTGATCACTTGATGTCAGCCCGTCCATGGCTAATGTTGCCGTGTCGTCATTTATTTGTCTATTACCTTCGCCTTTGTAGCACCTTGTAGCAATATGAATTTCATTAATACGCTAAATTTTAAAGAATATTAGCAAAACATCTTATAGAATTAATTCTATCAAGCCTGCGTGGTTCCAAACTTCTCATACGCGTCCACCATGGGTGACCCATAGACTCCATACAGTTGCCCCGCAAGTCGACACTGTTCACCCGCTTTGCCAAAAATTATCAAGGAAAGTTTCCGCTTGTTTGCATGCTGTTTATTAATTTGAACCCTTCATTGTCCCAATAGAAAATGGGTAAGCCACAGTATTCGCAGCGATTTAGGAAGGAATGGCTCAGAGATGACAGATACAAAAATTGGCTTCTGGAGGTGCCAGGAGATAATAAAAAATGATTTTGTAAATTTTGCAAGTGTACTTTGTCTGCTAAGTTGTGCGACATTGAAAAACACAAAAACACTAAAAAACACAAGAAAGCAGAAGAGCCGTTTAGTGCAGAAAGACAGACAATTTTACCATTCAAGAAACTTGGTGAAGCAAAAAAAGTGGAGGGAACTCTGGCCATGTTTGTAGCTGAACATTGTTTTATTCGTGTGGTAGAACACTTAAGTGAAGTGTGTAAAGTATGTTTTAGTGACAGCAAGGCAGGCAGTGAACTCAAGTTAAAAAGATCAAAGTGTTCTGGGATAATATGCAATATTCTTGCTCCACATTTCACAGAAAATCAAAAAATGATATTGCTGAAAGAAAATTCAGTTTAATCATCGATGAAAGTAACGATGTTTCCGCCTCAAAGATGCTCGGAATTGTGATTAGATACTACTCGGATTTGATGAAGCGTATTGTGGTAACCTTTTTAGATTTAGTGGAACTGGGTGGGTGTAATGCAGAAGCAATTTGTGAGGCACTGAAAAAGTCGATGAAAGACAATGGACTAGACCTGCTGAATTTACTTGCAATTGGGACAGACAACGCGTCAGTAATGACCGGGATTAACAGTGGAGTGTTCGCAAAGTTAAAAGCTGAAGTCCCACATCTACAGCTAATTAAATGTGTATGCCACTCCCTACAGCTTGCTATGTCACATGCTACGTGCGAGAAAATGCCACTGCACTTAGAGTTCATGATTAAGAAAATATATAACTGGTTTTGTCATTCTTCTGTCCGTCAGGCTAAGTACAAAGAACTCTATGAAACTATCAATGATGGTGTACCACCTTTGAAATTGATACAGCTGTGTCAGACTCGCTGGTTATCTATTGAGCGCGCTGTGGGGAGAATTCTACAACAATGGCTCGAGCTGAAGACCCACTTCCAGGTAGCAAAACTACAAGAAAGATGTTACACAGCAGAACTTTTGCACTCAATGTTAGATGACGAGGAAAATCATGCATTTCCCTTATTTCTTAGGCCAGTGCTTGCAGAGGTACAAGCTGTAAACCTGGCCTTTGAAGCAGAAATGCAGGACCCAACAAAACTGATGAAGGATTTGGTTTTACTTATTGATTCATTGGGCTCTAAGATACTGACTCCCGGGAAAAAGCTCTCAAACTGCACTGTTATTGAAGAACACTTGGATCCTAGGCCATACTTGGGCTTTCAGTTCTAAAAAAAATGGATTAATGCAAGCTTCCCCCACAGGTTGAAAGCATTGTACGAGAAAGATGCAATAATTTTGTTGTTGAACTCATAAAACAACTTTGTCAACGCTTACCTGACAACATTCGTGTGCTGCAGTCTATTTCTTTTCTGAGTGCCGATGAATGCTTGAAGCCTATTAAATCAGATATACTTGGTTTGGCACACTTATTTACAGAAGATTCCAGCACCCTTACCAAGATTGATTTCCAGTGGAAAAAACTGCACCACACAATCTGGACAGAAACATCTAACACCCTAAAATTGTGGTCAGAAGTGGCAAATTACAGAGATGCGACAGGTGAAAACCCTTACCATGATCTGGCTGAAATTGCACTTGCTGCCTTATCTCTTCCGTATTCAAACGCAGATGTAGAGCGCACATTTAGTAATATGAACTTTGTGAAATAAAAATTGCGCAATAAAATGAAACTATCGACATTAAAGGCAATTCTTACAATAAAGTGTGGGTTAAAAAGACAGAACACCTGTTGTGCAAGTTATGAACTTCCTAGTGATATTTTAAGAAAGATAGGGTCTGTGGAGGCATACAGTTACAAGATGTCTGCACGAGAACCTGAACCAAGCGCTTCACATGCTTCCAGCTCTACAGTTGTTCACACTGCCGACGACTACGAAGAGGACTGGGATGCAATTACTATTGAATAATAGGTAAGTGTGCACATTAAACTTTAAAAAAAATAATGTTTTTATTTTTACATAATGTATTTTATTTATACTCCGTCCATTATAGTCGGCATTATGAAAATATTATTTGCATCAAATTACTGAAGGGGGGGAATAATAGCTAGCGACTTTCCATGGAAGATTTAGCGACATTTAGCTACTTTTAGGTACCAGCCTAGCAACATTTGAAAATCCGAGTTGGCAACTCTGCCTGTCTTGTTCCTTTCTCCAACTCTTGTATGATCTTATATTTTATTTCATAGCTTAAGGAACATCGTGTCTTCTTTGGCTTAGGGCGGCTGGGTCCAGGTAATGCAAGGTTTCTTTGTGGTGGTGGTGGTGGTCCGGTGGAAGCCATTCTTATGGAACAATGGATACCAATATACACGGCTACACCGGGAGGGGTGTAACTGACGCGGTAGGTCAAGGGGCTTGAACGCTCCCGCGGCGGGGCATGTCATAGTACTACATTAAACCAATCACAGCTAGCAGGGAGGGAGGTAAGGATGCTTTGCCCAATCACAGTCCGCTACGTCATATGACGTCACCGATAACGCAACAAAGACATACACTGCGCAACCTACTCGCGCCACTTACACAACATGGCAGATGGTGGGAGAGGGCGGGAGAGATGGCGGGAGGTTTGGATCCATAAATGGCGCGGCGCGAGAGGACCACCAGCCGCACTCCGCGTAAAGGGGTACACGCACCCGAAAGGCCCATACAGACCACATTCACCGTCATCACACGATACCCACCACCCAGATAGCTTAGAAAGCATCCTTTCCCAGCAAGTGCGGACCCCAGTTCGGGGGGCGCGCCACTCCGAAACTGACCACGTCCAAGAGTGGGGGTTGGTGGTAAGCGTCCACTGATCGGGGGTCCGCTCACACTTGCAATCTGCAGTATCCTTCCATCTGCAGGTGGGACCAACTCCAATCCCAATCCGGTCTGGCTGCTCCTCGAGCTCCAGCCGGAACCACCAAATGGGCCGCCTATAGGCAAAGGCCCGTGTCGGACTACGGTCCGACAATCTCAACAACAACAACAACCCAGGGAGGACATTCTACACTCAGCTACTGGACCAGCAACATCTCTTTCAGCTCCTCACCTAGTCACTCCTAAGCACTGCGCTGTACAACAATATATACACAGAAAGCGCATTGTGAGTTTCTATCCAACCTCATTCCTGAGTGAAGATATCTACATGTACGTACGTTTGTGTGCCCATACTAAGAGAATTGACAACTGGCCACATACAGTACGCTACAATGGTATGCTCATTGCATGTGTTCCGATTTACGTACATTTCTGACTTAAGAACGTCCTCAGGAAAGGAACCCATTCGTAACCCGGGGACCCCCTGTACAACCATAAAATCATTGCCATATGCCAAGATTTATTCAGAAAATTTTAAATGAGGCATGTCCATGGCTGTGATTGACCATCTAAAGGATGATCAGAGAGTGTTGTATTGTACTGTGCCTTCAGCTAGGACAGTCCATAGTGATAACAGTGACTGGTGTGGAAAGTTGAAAATAAATTGAAGTAAAAAAAATTGGGGCAAGCAACAGGCATGAGTGCCTGGAAATAACCAAGCCACATTATTGGTGCCACAAAGAAAGTTTTTTGTGTATTTTCTAAAGGATTGTGATTGTCCATATGATCCACCATTCACAGGGAGATGCAGTATACATAGTGATAGCACACAGATATACCAGTAACCTGATGAGGAGAACTGGAAAAGAAAGCAAATAAATACCAAAAAATAAAATAAGGTGAACTGTCTCAGACGGCAACACTGGATGAACGAGGGTGCCAGCAAGGTCAAGACCAGCAGGACAGCTAAGTGATTTTTTTAAATACACTAATAATATCTTGTCACAAGGGCATGAGCAGACACATCTTAGTTCACTTAGATTACAGTTAGTGGTTATGATTATACAGGCAACCATCCTAGTAAGGGATAAATTCTTCCTCAGAATAATGCGAGAGATTACAGAGGCAGGGGGTACTGCTGGGCCGGGGGCGGCGTCTGAGGCAGGACGGGTGTGCTAGGGTCGGTAGGACGTGGTGCTTGGGGCAGGAAGAGGAGCGGCTGTCTGTTTAGAGTCGCAGAGCTGCTCTAGGGTGTCTAACCTGCAGTGTAGAGACAGTAGCTGTAGAGCCGATGAGAGCTGCCTCTGTGTGGATAAGCCAGTCTTCCATGTTTCTTGAAGACTGGGAGCGTGATTGGTTTCTCCTCCATCCTGTGTGAGTACGAATCTCCGGGGGTCACCATTTGTGGGGAACCGGTTGTTTGGGGTTCACACTCAGGATGGGATGGAGAAAGGAAACTCACAATGTGCTCTCTGTATACATGTTGTATTGGATGTACAATGCAGCTTGGTGCTGGGAAGTGGCAGCGTGGTTACAAGCATGATGTAGAGAGAGCTGGTTGGTGAGGGTGCTCTGTACTGCGCACATCATTGTCATCCCTAAAAATCCCATCTAATTCATATTACGCTACATAACATTCAAATGCACCGCGCTTGTAGAACCTCAGAAAACGAGAAACATTGAGAAAGGACAACTAGACCATGTGTTGTATTGTACCCAGGTATAGTTATATCATATCAAGTGTATGTATTCATAGCATTAAGGATCACTCAGGGTAGGCATAAGATGAATGTTAAAGTCCAGTTGAGCCGGACTAGTGTACTGTAAGACTAAGTGTGGATCCGGGTTTGAAGGTCCTACTATTTACGTCTGTGGGCGTGTAGCGAACATAACTCCAACAGATATCATATGAAAATACATGAGAACAATGATATGGAAAAAGGATAAATGTATCAGAACTATGTGAGGTGTTGACAGTGATCTAGAAACTATACCGGAAAGGAAATATCGTGTATGCGTCGGTATGAATTTAATACGCCTCGTAGCCTCACGTGACATATACCCACGACAGGTACAGTGATCAGAGAATCTTATGTCTGTTTTCAAATAGTGCAATGTGTGAGAGGAGGATCCCTCATTACAGTTTTTAAGCGACGTTGATACACCCCGGCCATGATCATTCGGCTTTTGTTTCAAGGCGCGTCATGTACCCGCCTCAGATGCCCCATTAATATTATAATCTCAGGCATTTACCCAAGCACTAGCAAACCAAGACCTTACCTTAGTGTGTAATTTAGGATTAATATATGTGTTGTTAAGAAATGAGTGACAATATACCGTAAAGTGTTCAGGTGAGAACCATAAGAAACAAAAGTGTAAATTGAGGATTGGAAACTGTAGGCCTATGTGACGAGAAGCGGCGGGAAGCCGGCCTTAGTCTTTCCCGTTCTGCCGTCACCGCAGGTCAGTGCCCTAGCGGGCTATATCCCGCCCTACAATTAAGGTTGATAAATAGCAGTTACTACACTTTAAAGCTTTGCCGGATATATAAGTGTGATAGGGATGTGTTAAGGGGTGGAATAACCGCCCGTCAGGCATTATTACTTAGTCTTTCCCGTTCTGCCGTCACCACAGGTGCCATGTGGCCGGAGTATCTTGCCGCCCGGCCGCCATTGTCCACTTGAGCGTCACACAGCTGGGAATTATTCCCAGCGCACCACTCCACATGAATAGTCACAACTAAGGAGACCGTGAGAAACGGCGGTCGTCACTTGGAGCGACCTATAATACCAGGCGTAGAAATAGTGCTGGTATGTCTCTTGGTGAAGCCCTCGTCTCTACCCACCGAGGGCGGTGTGCGAACGAGGTGTCCGTTGTGTATACCTAAAAGTCACAAGGAGTCACATACTTGCAGGTATGGAGTGTAACAGGTGTGTTGAGATGGTGCTACTATGTATGATAACCGACGGTGCTACAATCCACCCAAGTGGAGCAGTCTGATGTGTAAGAAGGAACGACCGAGCTACGGCGTTCCCCATTTGTTATGCAATAAGTAGGTGGATCACCCGCCAGTAATGTAAGAGTCTGGGGCCCAGCTGGGTAACCAAAATTCTGTTGTTCTTCTGAGGAAGGCCAGTTCATGTATATGTTTTTTTACCAGTATGTTTTATAAGGAATAAATCAATTAAGACATGTTATGGTTTCCCCCTTCTGTACCCTCATCGATCTGGTCAATGGAAAACCTAACCCAATGCCTAGTCCATTCTGCCCGCTACCTAACGAGCTACATGCTGTCCAGAGGGGGTCTGGTGGCAGCGACCCTTAGAAATTAAGAGTAGAGTTAAGTTATCCCCCTTAAATTTAGTGACCCCAGATCTGGCAGTATAGCTCAGAGGAGGACAGCTTGTGGGTCGCCATGCTCGCCGGCGGGAGCGAGGGCCGCCAGGCAGCGGCGGAGGAGGTGGTGGTGTTGCTTGCTACGGTCAGGTCTTAAATAGCGGGGGTAGGCGTGGCTTAGTAGTTGACCTCCGTGATGTATGGCGGCGCTGGTTGACCCAGACCACGAGGCATACACTGGGGAATTCGCGGGGTCGGCTACTCAGCGACAAACAGCGTTTGTAGGGGAGAAATCCACTACAATATCTTGTGGGGATTGTGTGGATCTGACCATAATGGCAGCTAGGGCACTGCAGAAACCATTGGAGTATGGAGGCTGTTGCTGGTATTGCCCTGACTACATAACCAAAGTAAACAAGGCTATTGCAGATTGGAATGTGGTGTGTCTTGTATTGAGATCAGCTATTGGTATTACTGGCAGGTGTGTGTTGAAGATGGAATTCAGGCCTGTGAAGGGGATGTGAGTGTATGGCCTTGTGTACATTATGCATACCATTATCTGGCTGTGTTCAATGTCGATCTTGGAGTCCATAAAGTGCTAAAGGTGAAATCAATGATGAATTTGTGTTTGATGGAGGATCTGATGAAGATTGCTGTACCCTCATGATTTCTGTGTGGTGAATGTCTGCATGTGTAGCAAAAGTGCTTGATTTTTGTGTTTGTGTATGTTGAGTTGAGAAGGAGGATGACTGGATTGTGTTTTCGCAGAAAGATAGAGATGATGTGTCGTTTTGTAAATATGCTTTATAGTCATATTGCATTAGGGTGACCATGTTTGGATGGCTTTTACTGTGTTTGTTGGTCTCATTGTATTTTTTTCTTGTATTTGTTTTAAAAGAATGTTCCTTTAGCCGAGTGTTTTTAACTAAGTTCTGATTGTGTTTTCAGAGCGGCCGAAGCAGATCATGATCTTTTCTGGGATGTGGGTATTAGTGCAGGTGTGCAAGGGATGTGCTTGTAGGTGGATGTGGATGTGGTGGGAGATGGGCTGAGGTCAGGGAGCTTGTCAGGTAACTTCAAGTAATGTATGGCATATTGAGTTATATGTTAGTATAATTCCACTGCTATTTTGATTGTTTTCTTGTCTGGGAGTGGTGAAGGCAGGGATTTGTTTCCTCTTCCTTGGGTTGCTGGGTGTGACTGTTATGTTTTATGGTTTATATGGTAGTCTGTTTGTGGTATGGGTGTTGGTGGCTGCCTGGGTGAGGTCAGGTGTGGGTGCATCAAAGTTGGTGGAAGAGGTCGTAAGTTTGTTGTGGTGCGGTTGGTGGTAGATGCTTGGATGGCGCCGAGTGTGGGTTTGGCTAGGGTGGTGAAGAGGGACGTGGGATCAGTGTAATTGGGAGGTATGTTAGTTGTGGTGGTGGTTTTGGAGGAGCTGGGGGCTGTAGGGAGTTTGTCAGGGTTTCTGTTTGTGTTTTGGGTAGTGTGTTTTTTGTGGTTAGAGGCATGTTTCCTCTTCTTTGGGTTGTTAGGTGTAGTTGTGTTTTGTGGTTTCTGTGGTAGTTTGTTAATGGTGTAGGTGAGGTCAGGTGTGAGTGAGGCAGGGTAGGTGGAGTAGGTTGTGGGTTTGTAAGTGGTCTGGTTGGTGGTGGTTGCCTGGATGGAGATACAGTAGGTGTGAGTGTGACTGGGGTAGTGGAGGGGTTCAGTGTTCTTGAGAGGTATGTTGGTTGTGGTGTTGGTTTGGGTGGTCTCGTTGTTGGTGGTGGCTCTCTGGGTGATGTCAGGTGTGGGTGGGGTAGATATGGTGGAGGAGCTTGTGAGTTTAGTGGTCCTGGTTAGTGTGGGTGGGATGTTGGTTTTGGTGGTGGGGTGGGAGGTGATAGGGGTTGTAGGCAAGGTGAGCGCAGTTCCGTGTTTGTAGGTCTCTGGTATTTTAATTATCAGTAACTCGTTGGCTTTGTGACCTTCCTCAACATATTTGAAGAAGGTTCCCCTGTCTCCTTTGCAGAGAATATGGGATGCTCTCGCAATTGTGTTTATTTTGGTGTCAATGTCTGTAGGGAATGGTGGGAGTGTTGAGGTGTTGATGGTTTGGGTTCTTGTCCAGGCAGAGGCGGTGGTTTGAGTCGTGAGTGTGGGTAGGAGTGGAAAGGGAGATGGTGTTGTGTGGAGTGATGGGAGAGGCATCTTTGTTGAATGTCTTCTGTTTAGTTATTTATTACTAACAGCTTTATGTTTTCCTCCACAGTTGCAGCATTAATTGTTGTGGATTGTTGTGGATGTGCAGGTGTAATGGGAGTGGTCTTTGTTTCATTGCATTGCTTAGAGCTGTGCCCAACTTTGTAGCATGTGTAACATTATCTTTTATTTAGTATCTGCTCAAATTCGATCTCTCTGAAGGGTATAATGTAATTGTTGAGGTTTATGCCATTGGTGTGTAAGGATACAGCATTTGTGTGTGTGTCTTGTTATTTTCAGCCTAGGATACATGTCTATTTGTTTTACTGAGGTGATGCTAGCATGTTTTTGTTTTAGGTGTTCCAGCAGTTCAGATTCTGTGTGTTTCTTGGTATGGGGGATGACGTGACGACATATTAGTCTGCTTCTGGCAATGTGGTCTTGGGATCTGAGGATGGTGAAGCCATTTTCTGCAAGTTTCTTTGTTTTCAGGGGTGTGGAACTTGTCAATGTCTTGGTCAGTGGGGAGGATTACTCTGATTATGTTGTCATTTATGTATGTGCAGGCCTGGTATATAAGTGTAAGTGAAAAGATTAGCGAGACCAGGTCGTTTGTCTTCTGTTGGCTATGGCTCACCAAGAGTCTGATGGAAGGCACGGTTGTTGGTGTTCTCCAGGTGTTTAAGTTCTTGTGTCAAGTATGAGCTGGTGGTGTGAGTGGATAGTGTTACGAACCACGCCACCAATTGTCATGATCTACCTACCCAGCACTACGAACCACGCCATCTATTGTCCTGATCTACCTACCCAGCACCACGAGCAACGCCATCTAGGGACGAAACCCGAGTATGACTACTCTTAGTTACCACTCCGGGGTTTCCCTTCTCCATATCCTGGTTGTTGCGTCACCTCCTCAAAGTTTTCTTCGTCAGCTCCAGTTTGATGAGAGTTCAGTTCACTCTGGGAAGTGACCACAGGATCACCTATCCTGGAAACCTACGGCACAGTGACTACCTACCGTCTTCTACAATACTCAGCCTTCCTCGTCAGCCATCACAGCTCCGCACTTAAGTATTTGTAATCTTATATTGCCTCCCCGCGTCCACCTTGCTTCAAATTATTGTATGTTGTATAAATATGTATATACTGTTAATGTTTAGGTTAATTATGGTTAAGGGTAAATTATAGAAAGCTGAATATTTTGTTAAGGAATTTATGGTACTTTATTATGCACAACAAAAACTCGCATCCTTTGTCTACCCTTTTATAGTCCGATTGTCTTTGTTTTTTTATTGTTGTTGCCTGTTGGGATCTGGGTAGACTTTTAACTATATTCTAAATCCCCAACTCGTAACAAATGGCGACCGTGACAGGATACGACCTTAAGTGCCATATTCCTTCCCCCCTTGCTACTCAGTGTTAATTATTCCTCCCAGTCACTTCTGTTCACAATTGCTTTACGGTGGTTTAAAGTTCCTTCATATGTGTGTGCATATATTAGTATTATCGTACAGTAAGAGTGACAGACGTAGGATATTAGGTTCCAAGTGTCATAAGGCTTACCTGTTATTACACGTGGCAGTCGTGTAGTAAGTCTTATCGAGTGTAGGGAAGAATCCGGATGTGTTTAATGCCGTACCCTCGCTCCAGAGTAGGCTGTTCCATAGTCACTAGTTTAGGGCGAAGTGATATCTTGGGACGCCCTGCCCTACCAAGACCCCATAATTATAGAGCCTCAATTATTGTTCTTCTCATTATCTCATTCGGGGTCAATAATTCGAGTATCTAAGGGTTGTTAATCCGGATCTTTATATTAATGCCGTAATACGCCCTTCCTGTTTACTCAAGGGTTGTTAATCCGGATATTTATATAAATGCCGTAATACGCCCTTCCTGTTTTAAGTATCTAAGGGTTGTTAATCCGGATATTTATATAGATGCCGTAATAGGCCCTTCCTGTTTCAAGTATCTCAGGGTTGTTAATCCGGATCTTTATATAAATGCCGTAATACGCCCTTCCTGTTTACTCAAGGGTTGTTAATTCGGATCTTTATATTAATGCCGTAATGCGCCCTTCCTGTTTCAAGTATCTAAGGGTTGTTAATCCGGATCTTTATATTAATGCCGTAATACGCCCTTCCTCTTTCAAGTCTCTTATCCTTATTTAAGGATCTTATCAGAAGAACAATATTCATTAGTGTAATTTCCCTAGATATAACTTGGTTAGTTTCCGGGACTTTCTGGTTATCCACTGCCGTGATATTTTCTAGGGTATCCACTTATCTTATCTTTTGACCATTAGTTAATTTATCCTAGTTTTCTTAACAATGGCCACCTCAGGTTTTGATCTCCAGGATTTTATTGAAAATCCTTCCGTAGCTAAATTACGTGTTAATATCCTGAAGAAAGAATGGAAAGAAATAGCCAACTATTACAATATCCCATTTTCAAAGCAACTGACTAAGGAAATGTTAAAAAATCATGTAATTGAAATGTTGGTTCAACAAGAAGTTTTAAAAGAATCCGCTGTTGACCGATTAACGCCCATGTCCAAGAAACTTCAACCACTATCCACCACCCCTCCTCACTCAGAAGTTGCCTCAGGTCTGGCTAGCCCTCAAGAAAAAGCACAAAGAGTAGACGCCTTAGAACTAGAACGAGCTAGGTTCGAGTTCCAAATCAAAATGAAAGAACTCGAGTTGGAACATACCAAGTTGGAGCAGGAGGAAAATTTGGAACAGGCCAAGTTGGAGCATGAGGAAAAGTTGGAGCAGGCCAAGTTGGAACAGGCCAAGTTGGAGTATGAGTTGGAGCATGAGGGAAGGTTGGAACAGGCCGAGTTGGAGCAGGAGGTTAGACTGAAAGAACTACAGGTGAGAGAGACAGAAGTCACCTTAACATCGGAGTTTAAATCAAAAGTGGCATTAAAAGAGAAACTAGCTGCTTTTAACCCTGCTAATGCTTCTTCCCTTGTTCCCGGGTTTGATGAATTCGATATGGACGGGTCATTTAGGACTTTTGAGACAATAGCCGGGAAGAATGAGTGGCCAAAGGACCAGTGGGTGTCGGTGTTAGTTCCTAAATTATGTGGTAAGGCTCGTAGAGTATATAACTGTTTAGACCAGATTGATGACCATGATAACGTAAAAAAGAATATCCTCACCTCTTATGCTGTCACGCCAGATGGATACCGGCAGAAGTTTCGTAAACTAACCAAACCATTTTCACACACCTTTGTTGAGTTTGCTCAAGAAAAGCTTAGGTTTTTTAAGAAGTGGTTAGAGGCTACAGAGACCTCCACATTTCAGGATTTGTTAAATTTGGTAGTCCTGGAGGAGTGGAAGAGCACGATACCATTTCACATCTTGAAGCATGTGGAGGAGTGTGGAGAGGTTAATTTAGGGCGTGCGGCTGAGCTGGCTGATGCCTACACCTTGCTGGAGTCACTGGGCAGTAGAGAACGTGGTACTTCCCGACATGTTAGGTCATCCTCTGATGATAACCTTGGGGGCGTGAGTGGTAGGTCGAAAGGTCCCACACCTACCCCCCCTGATGCAACCAAGTTTACTTGTTCTTACTGTAAAAACCCAGGTCATACGCTCCAGACTTGTAAACACCCAAAGTGTCGAATTGCTAAAAGTAGTTCCCTGGATCCCAAATCCAAACCAATAGCAACCACCAATGTGGAAAGGCCCCATCAGTATCTCTTCTCTTCATTCACCTATGAGGGAAAAATTTCAATAATAGAGGGGTCTCGTTCTTTCCCTATTAGTATACTACCTGATACGGGCGCAGCACAATCTATCCTCCTGTTTAACGTCATTCCTGATATATCTACCGGATTTACTAATGAGTGTTCTAATTTCAGATCTCTCATCCCATTCTTCCTATCCCTTAGCTAAAGTGCACCTCCAATGTCCCTTGATTACTGGGGAAGTGCAAATAGCCATTAGGAAAGATCCAATGCCTGTGAGCCGCATTCATTTATTATTGGGTAATGACTTGGTAGGAGATCTAGTGGTTCCCAACATAAAGACAGTCGACTCTCCCTTACTTGTCAACTCCACCACTGACCTTGAAGAAACTATTCCTCACCTTTTCCCATCTTGTGCTGTCACCCGGTCACAGAGTGTGCGAAATGGGGACCTCTTCATCTAAAACCACCTCCAATATCTTCCTACCCACAGAAGATCTGTACAATAAGACCATTAGTAAGGATGAGCTCATTAAAGCCCAACATCTGATCCATATTTGTTCAAAAAGGTGATAAAAGACCTCAGTGTGGAACATTGTACATCTTAGGCTTACCACCCACAATCCCAAGGTTGCTTGGAACGGTTCCATCAAAACTTTCAAATCAATGCTAATAAACTATCTCCCCTCAACTATATAGTCCATACTCCTGATCGCAGAAAAGGTTCACAACTTGTTCACATTAATCTCATGAAACTTTACCATTCCAGGCAGTCAGAGGAAGACATCCCAGAGGCTATAAGCCTACATGTATTGCATACGGTTTTGTCAGGGCCGGAGCCGGGGACAGATAACATGGACCTATTGGAGAATTTAGACTTCCCTCTACCTAAAGAAAACCCTGCTAACAGTCACATACTCCACAACTTGGATGAGTATTTTTCTGTTCTGAATCCATCTCAAGCAAAAGAACTCGGTAAGTTATTATCAACATTTCCTAAAGTCACGTCAGACCTCCCAGGGTTTTGCAATATACTTAAACATGATATTAAGCTAATCTCCGATGATGTACAACCCATTAGGCAATCAGCATATCGACTAGATCCACAAAAAAGAGAGATTATGAAAAAGGAGGTAGATTTTTTGTTAAAACATAACTTAGCTGAGCCCAGTACCTCCACCTGTGCTTCACCTTGCCTTCTCATTCCAAAACCCGATAGCACTTTTCGTTTCTGTACCGATTTATCGTAAAGTGAACCAGGTCACTGTCTCAGACTCCTACCCTTTACCTTTGATTGAAGATATAATAGACAGCATAGGCTGTGCCAAATTTATATCTACCGTGGACTTATTGAAAGGATATTATCAAGTGGGTCTCACGGATAGGGCAAAAATAATCTCGGCATTTATAACTCCATTTGGTCTTTTTCAATATTTGGCTATGGCGTTTGGCTTTTCTAATGCTCGGGCCACATTCCAGAGGACAATCAATCACCTAATTCAGGACCTAGGTGGGACGCTCGCCTACCTGGATGACCTGGTGGTGGTGTCGGACGGCTGGGACGAACATCTGGTGCGTTTGGAGATACTGTTCTCACGACTGCGAGAGACTGGATTCACCATAAACCTGGCTAAATCTGCTTTTGGACGGGCCTTAGTGACTTACCTGGGACATATCGTTGGGCATGGTATGGTGAGACCCAAGGACGCAAACGTTAAAGCCATCTTGTCCTTCCCTACTCCAAGGACGAGGAAGGAACTCGTGGGCTTCCTGGGTATGTGCGGCTACTACCGTCGGTTCTGCAGTAACTTCTCCAGCGTGGCCAGACCCCTCACAGACCTTACCAGTTCTGCGGTCCCTTACATCTGGAACCAGAGATGCGACCAGTCTTTCCACCGCCTCAAAGCCTTCCTTGCCTCCAAGCCTGTAGTCCACACCCCTGACTACACCTTGCCCTTCCATCTGCAAATCGACACTAGCGGTGTCGGAGTGGGGGCTGTGCTCCTACAACCCGACCCAACCACAGATGTCCTTCACCCTGTGGCATACTACTCCGCCAAGTTGAAAAAACATCAGACCAACTACTCGACCAAAGAGAAGGAGGTCCTGGCTCTGGTGTTGGCAATAAAGAAGTTTGAATGTTACCTCCAGTCTTGCCCACAAACAACCCTAGTCGTCACCGACCATAACCCACTCACATTCATCCAAACCAACAAGACCTCCAACCAGCGAATCCTCCGCTGGGCTCTCCTCACCCAGCCCTATAATCTACAAGTCCGGCACATAAAGGGGGTGGACAACCTGATTGCGGACTCCTTATCCCGAGCTCCAGTGGAAATGCAGCAGCTACTCTCCAGACGCACCAGGTGATCACCTCCTTTGCGCCTGCACTACGGAGGTCTTTGGAGGGGGTGTGTTACGAACCACGCCATCTATTGTCCTGATCTACCTACCCAGCACCACGAGCAACGCCATCTAGGGACGAAACCCGAGTATGACTACTCTTAGTTACCACTCCGGGGTTTCCCTTCTCCATATCCTGGTTGTTGCGTCACCTCCTCAAAGTTTTCTTCGTCAGCTCCAGTTTGATGAGAGTTCAGTTCACTCTGGGAAGTGACCACAGGATCACCTATCCTGGAAACCTACGGCACAGTGACTACCTACCGTCTTCTACAATACTCAGCCTTACTCGTCAGCCATCTCAGCTCCTCACTTAAGTATTTGTAATCTTATATTGCCTCCCCGCGTCCACCTTGCTTCAAATTATTGTATGTTGTATAAATATGTATATACTGTTAATGTTTAGGTTAAGTATGGTTAAGGGTAAATTATAGAAAGCTGAATATTTTGTTAAGGAATTTATGGTACTTTATTATGCACAACAAAAACTCACATCCTTTGTCTACCCCTTTATAGTCCAATTGTCGTTGTTTTTTTATTGTTGTTGCCTGTTGGGATTTGGGTAGACTTTTAACTATATTCTAAATCCCCAACTCGTAACAATAGCTTTCCTATTGGTTCTTAGGAGCAGTGTTTAGTCAACCAATAAGAGGCTGAGGAGGAAGGTTGGTGTTTGGTTGCGTGTGAGTGAGTATGTATGCACATGTACATGAAGTTATGAGTGAGATTGTTCGATTATTCCTAAGCAAGTCAGAGAACTACTACTAACTTTCTTCTCAAAGAAACTCTATGACGATACCCTCATTCTTCCATGCAATAAATACTCTTGACATTTTAAGATCGGAGATTCAAAACTCCTCCTCTCCAACTAGCTCCGTTCCATCTTTGACATAAGGTCAAAGATTACAGTCGATCAAAAATCTGTCTTTACGAAGTTTATCTTAAACAATGACACAACATACGAAGAATTTTGATAACCTTACCAAAACAACAGGAGTTGTAGTGTTCCTTCTGTAATTAATCAATCCCCAAGTAAAGACAGTTTTTTTTTTTTACTGTACCTTCATCTGTCACCAAATAACCCTACTACTAACCTACTTCTTCCTTTTCCACTGGGCTGGGCCTCCTGGGGTTCTGCGTTCGAACTGTGGCAGTGTGAGTCTTGTACGTCAGTCATGTTGCTGGGAGTCTGTATTACAGTCCTATAACAATCA
Organism: Homarus gammarus; assembly: GCA_958450375.1. Taxonomy (NCBI): domain Eukaryota; kingdom Metazoa; phylum Arthropoda; class Malacostraca; order Decapoda; family Nephropidae; genus Homarus; species Homarus gammarus. The sequence continues at coordinate 1,754,666 of CAUDMG010004029.1, read as the reverse complement.
GGCATGCTGTGTTAAGCCATGGTACCTATTTCTACCCCTACTACTCATTTCCAGCCACTTGTTGTCCTTCCACTGAACCTTCTTCTTCACCCCTGTCTCTGGGGATTTATGTATGCATGTATGAATGAGATCTCAAGTTACATGTGTGTACAGACAGAGCACATCTGAGCAATGAAGTGAGAAGACGCAGACTGCAACTACTCCCAACTAATGTGTTACCACTTGCTTCTGTGATCAGCATCATTGACATCTGACTTGACTTTCTTTTTTTTTTTTGCTCACATTTCTTAGCATCCTCACCGGTTCTCCCAGTATTAATGAACTCTGTGGGAAATGTCATGACGACAGGCCAAAACGGGCCCCTTAGAGGAGTGTGAGCTGGGCCAGTGAGCTTAGCTGACAGGGTAAAGTAGGCTCCCCTTTTTGGGGGGTCATGTTTCAAAACCAGAGCCACCAACCTACGACCCCCGTTGGGGGGGGGGGGGTTGGCTATAGCACTGGTCTTAGGGCAACGAGGAACTAGATATGGTAACTGATGGAGGGAAAATGCCACATGAGGTCACGGAAGGAAGACAGCATCCTCGGCACTGGCATTATATCCCCAGCAATCCACCTGGTGGAAGAACCACCCAAAAGTATGAATGCTTCCTTGGTGACACTGTCCATGATGAAATACAAGATTCCCAAAGAGATCGAATTCAATCATGCATATGACGTAGTGGTAGCACTAGAACTAGATTACAAGAGTATCAAGTTCAGTGTGAAGCCAAATCTAGTTGGAGATCTGTTACTCACCCCCCAAGATCACAACTCCGCTAAGATCATCAGCGAGGTTACCAACCTCAACGGGAAGATGGTCAAGCTAGTACTGTTAGACGGTGAGTCTTCGACCCTGAAGAGAAAACAACCAGAATGGCTCTACTCCACTATCGTCTGGAACTACCTATTGAAGCCATCACAAAACATCCGAAAGTGGTCAAGGCATAGCGTTGTGTTATGATGCACGGCAAAGCATAGACGAGGCAAGTGATAGTGGACATAAAGGGAACAGCCCCAGTAGAGCTAGACCTAGGCAGCTGGGGGTATATACAAGATGTGTCCTTAGGTTAGAACTACTACGATGCTACAAATGTCAGGAATTCGGACCAATACAAGTGCTACAAAAAAGTGAGATGTGGCATTTGCACCCTAGAGTCCTTGACCACAGGACTGGAATGCATATACAAAAACACAAGAATGGAGGAAACTGCAGCAGGCCTATTGGCCCATACTAGGCAGACCTGTTTAAACCCAACTCCTATCGCTCATATATCCGTCCAACCTATATTTGAAGCTACCCAGCGTGTTTGAGTTTATGGTGAAGTTCGGTAACTTGTTCCACTCATCCACTACTCTATTTCCAAATCAATATTTACCTATCTTGCGCCTAAATCTAAATTTGTCTAATTTAAAACCATTGCTACGAGCTCACTCCCAGTTGCCTAGTTTGAGTACCTTTGTTATACTGTATTATCTTTGTTTAACCCTGACTTCCATTTATACACCTTGATCATATCGTCCCTCACTCTACGTCTCTCGAGGGAGTGCAAATTAAGATGCTTTAATCTCTCTCTGTACTTTAGGTTCCTATTGGCTGGGATGAGTCCTGTCGTCCTCCTCTGAATGCTTTCTAGGGATTCTATTTCCATTCTGTAGTACAGTGACCAGAACTGAACCGCATAATCCAAGTGAGGTCTCACAAGCGCAAGATATAGTTTTAGGATAATTGTGCTAGTCTTGTAACTAACACTCCTTTGTATGAACTTGAGTACAATACATTGTTAGTCTTGTTTCGATCAAATACGGATTGTTGAGTTAGTTTAAGAGCATTACAGCTCCTCCCTGGCTTACGACCGACTCGACTTACAACCACTCGCACTTACGACCCACCTCAATCGCACCAAAATGTTGTCAAATTACATGTAGCCTACTTATTTTCGAGTCCAAACGTCAGTACACAGAGAAATTTTTCGTTTGTAATTCACTTTAAAATGGTTGGCAAGCTTAAAAGTGAGAGTTTTATGGTGCTGAGAAGAAAAAGAGACACCCACTTTAGATTTTCTATGTACAGTGATCCCTCGGTTAACGAACGCCTCGGGTAACGAAATTTCGGTTAACGAATTACCTTCCATAAGATTCTTCACTTCGGTAAACGAAAAAATTTCGGTTAACGAATTCCTTACGAATTTTTCTCAACATATTTTCACCTGCTCACCAGCTGCAGTATTAGTCCACCAATACAGTAATCGGTTTTAGGGCTTAAATTCGTTAGCATTTGAGTAAATATCAAGAAGGTTGTACTATTCAATAATTTTCCAAGTCTTATATTAAAGTTTTTAGTCATTTTAACAATTATTTAACATAATTGAAGTACAGGGAACTAGTTTTTAGCGTGCCAAACAGCCACTCAACACACCCAAAATAGCGTTAGTGTGTGTCCCTGCTCAGTGGAGGAAGCTTCTTGCTTGAGACTCTCTTGAACATAAACTATTTTTATGTTTTTACAGTGCAATTATTGGTCATTCTGAAGTTTATTTTACATATTGACAATATATAATGCAGTGCAGTATTGATTTAAAGAAAATAATCTTGAATTACACCAAGTGAACTAAAATTTTATGGGTGAAATGGCAGCATGGGGTGACTTCTCTTCCACCCCAATGCCTTTTCTTCTCCCTTCTCCTCCACCCCCATTCTAATTCCCATCATCATCAACCAGGAGCCTTCTACATGCACACCTCAAAGTAAGTGTACTTTACCTCATTTATTTTTAGTTTGTATGTAATTTTCGGTGAGCTGGAACTAATTACTCAAAATCCCATTGAAACAATGGTTTCGGTTAACCAACGACCTTCTGGAACGAATTGTGTTCGTTAACCGAGGGACCACTGTATTATTTGAGTACTTTCGACTTATGACCATTTTGACTTACGACCTGGATTTGGGTCCCTAACTTTGTCGTAAGTCGGGGAGGAGCTGTACTTCTAAATCTTTCTCAGTTGTATTTTTCTATAATAACGTTGTTCATCTGATATCTAGTTTCTCTGTTTGCATCTCCTTGACTAAGTACTTTACATTTGGTCCACATTAAATTTCAATTGCTATTTTTCAGACCATTTGTTTAGATTAGGGGTTCCCAACCGGGGGGGGGGGGGGGGGGGGGGGAGGTTGGGGAGGGGGAATTTGGATATTCCAGAGGGGGAATAAAGAGATGAGCACGGTCAGAATTTTGGTCCTCAAATAGTTATCATGCTACTGGTTTCCAACTTTGTGACTGTCCTTGCCCTGGACGTGTGTGTACTGTGTACAAGTGGTTCCTGGTAAAGGATACCGCCACTCTCATGTCTCAGGCAGGGACCGTCCTTGTCCTGGACATGTATGGACCTATAACAAAAAAAAAATACTATGGGTAGGGTCAGGACCATAGGGAGCTGCCGCTCTCATTTCATGACTCAGCAGTGACCGACCAGGTACGGAGATCTGCTGCTTTCTGCGCTTTCCTGGCCGTTGTGTGGTTAATTTGTAGTTAAGATACAAATGTAGACAGGGATTGTTTCCAGTGTTGCTTACTGAGGCAGCAGAAAGAGTGAGCTGTGATTGTTAAGAGCAGGCGGTAAAGGTGAGCAACTTATGTGAGTGGTGGGGGGCATTAGGCCCGGCAAAGTGGGTGGTGTATGTGTGCAATAAGGGTGGTGTGTGTGTGCAGTGTGTGTGGAGTGCGAGGGTGGTTTGTATGTGTGTGTGTGTGGTTGGTGTGTGTGGGTATGTGTGAGTGTGTGGATGTGTGGGCGGTTTGTGTGTGTGTGTGGATGTGTGCAGTGTGTGTGTGGAGTGCGAGGGTGGTTTGTATGTGTGTGTGTGTGGTTTGTGTGTGTGTGGATGTGTGGGTGGTTTGTGTGTGTATGTGTGTGGATGTGTGCAGTGTGAGGGTGATGTGTGTGTGTGTGTGTGTGTGTGATCAAGCCATGTATCCTTGACAGTGCAAAACTTGTCCTCAACGATGATGCAGTTAACAAACTGAAGCAAGTCCCACTGTCTAATAACACTATCAAGTCACAGATAGATGATATGGCCTCACAACATTAAAGATCAAGTGATTGCCGAGATAAAGTCATCAAAGTACTTTGCCATACGATTAGATGAGACCACTGACATGGCAAATCTTTCTCGGCTTGAGTGCAGGAAAGGTTCCAACCTATCAACTCGAATTGATTTCCCGCTTTCACAGTTAATTGTGAGGTAAGGTCGGAGGGTAAAATACAACTTATAAAGTAGTGAAGCGGCTATCTAGTAATTACTCACACTTACTAGTTAGCACCCATATAACAATATGGGGAGAGTTTTCCCACTCCAGTTTGTTCCCAGTTATCAAACTAGCGTAAGGATTACTTCCCTACATTAGAACTTTGGTCAACCTTCAAATCTAAAGCCGACTGGATCTTCGAATTGTAGAAAGCCGATTGCTTTGTGCATCAGGCAGTATTCCCACAATACACACTAGTAGACACCAACTATGTACTTTTAAATAAGTTTTATGTGGTCACTACTACAACCAAGTTGTTGCTTCTTTAGCAAAATTATGTTTATAGAGGTGAGCTTTCTGTCTCAAGAAATGAATGAAGCATGAAGGTTTCGAAAAGAGCGAGTCACAGGTCGGCTTATGTGGGAGGACGGGCTCTCTTTAGTTTATTTTACTCAAAAAGATAACTGTGTGGTGTAGTAAAGTGTTTTAAATCAACAACTGGTTACCAGTGATTTGTCAGGTGACTGTAGTACACATCACATTGGCAAAATGCGAAAATGAAATGCTGGTATCGGGAAGCAAAATTATTTTACAACCACACGTAGGAAACTTTCACCTGGAAAATCTAGTTACAGGACCGATAGCAAGGTCAATTAAGTAAGACATAATTAGTAAATTCTGAGGTGAGTTCAGATAGCTTTTGGACAGGCCCCCATTATGTGATGTCCCTCCTTGTCACCCACATCATTGAGGAAAAGCAAAGGTGACAAGTAAAAATACCGAGTGAATAATCAAGGAGTTAAAATATGTGGATGCAACAAGTAAGGAGCACACACACAGGAATTACTGGTTGTGACAGACAAATTTAAGTTATGAAAGGGATAAGAAGATTATCATGTAAAGTGAGGAATTTAATAACATTTAAATTAAGTATTAATTAAGATAATTATTAGGTAGCTACATTAAATAACACAAGTAAAACATAAAATTTGTAATTATCAAAACAAAGTAACACAAATGCATCTACCAAAACACACCAAAATATTACCCAATTATTCTTACTTTAAACATCAAATACACCTAGTAAATACAACTCAAAAACCGGATAGAAATGGCAGCTCAGGTAGCAAGTATAGGTTGCGATGGCTAACCACAAGGAACTAAGGATTAACGCTGTAGTCCACTACCATCAAACCATCACAACACCACCAGCAGTAGTCCTTCATACAATTCGTCGTCCACACCCCAGGAGAAGAGAAACACCGTAGGCCGCAGAAAAGAAACTCGGCTTACCAGGCAGACACACTTGCCTCCATACCTCGGTCTCATAGTCGGATGGGAAACTGGTTCTGAAACGGTGCTCACTGTGGTCGAGTAGCTTCGTGAAGCAGTTTCTTCACCTGGTGTCAAGTTGGAGCTAGTGATGATTTTAGTGGTAGAGTGAGGAGGGGACAGAGTCATCACATTATGTATATATATTTTTGTCATTGTTGTAGGTGATCATGGTTTTTGTTGAATAAAGTCTACTTGGCTTTTACTAGATATGATTTTTTTTTTAACTCATTTTATGTACTAAGGATGGGATGCATATATAGTACCTCCTTGGATTTGAATCCCTTAATATGGGTTTGGATACATTTACAATTTCTTTTGAGTAACATTGTATTCTAAGTAAACGGCATGTTCCTATACGCTATACTTATTGTTCTTCCTCAAGAAGCTAGCCATCTTGTACGGCTTATTCTTTGTAATATCACAAGTTATCTGTGTTTGTGGAGAATGAAGATCATCTACAAAACTTCATATAACCATATATATACTAGTTGATAGGACATGTAAGTGTTGTAAATGCTGCAAAGAACTGACCGTCAACAAGAAATACTGTATTTATTTTTGTGCAACAGCTGGTCGTACTCTTACACCCATAAAAGACATAACAGTACACAATGCCGTTTCAAGAAAAGTGTTTTCAATGGTACCTGACATCAAAGAAAGTTCTTTCTTCTTAACATGAGTGAGTTTGGGGGACTCCTCCCTCGGTTAGAAAGTTAGATAAGGTTAGATACGTTTGGTTGGGCTAGGTTGGTTAGGTCAGGTTCTGTTACGTTCTGTGCATTTTCCTTTCCATTTTCTTGTTTATATCATGCAAATCTCTGGAAATTTTGGTACAATTTATTAAGTTCTTTCTTCTACTGACTGTCTCCACCAATAATTCCTTGGTAAAGGTGTACCAGAAGGAGTCGTTCGATTTTGCAATTCTTTTTCCACAGATGTTCTTTGGATGATAGTAAGTAATAAAAACGATACAACAATGCACAGAACCTAAATTAACCTGACCTAGCAAACCGAATCAAAGAAACCTACCTAATCTTACTTAATTCCTAGCTGGCAACTGACTATGATATCTGAAGCCACTGAAGGTAAATTTCAGTTTCACTCATTCCTCTATTTAGATATCCAAACTTATCTAATCAACCTAATGTAACCTAGCCGATTCCCCGGATGACCGAAAATAAAACAATACCCCAATGAAACCAAATTTCTTTGAAGCAGCATGATGTAATTTTACGGTTTTTGTAGGCATGAGAGTACGACTGGTTATTGCACTGAATCAAACAAACTAAGGGTAAATTTTCACTTGTTGCCACAAAACGAAATCGAAGTTGAAACTATGTTTTCCCGATGGCTTTTGGTGTGTTAGGAATGAATTTGATCTTAATTTCTTGCTCAAATCAATAGTTTCTGAGAAAAGCGCCCTCCCATCTCAGAATCTAGAGAGTTGTTATAAAAATCAAGGTAAAAAGTGTTCAAAGCGCGTTAAAAACCACCTGAAAAACAGTTATGAACCTAACCGGGGAGCTCCACAGCTGTTCCATGTTCTGGGTGTGTACCGCCACATATGAACATACATAACGAAATGCTAAATATCTCTCTTACAGATAATTTGCGACAGAAATGTCATTGAAGAAAATTTTCTTAAAATTAAAAAAAAAATATACTGATCGCAACTATAAAATTTCTGAGGTTCGTTTAGCAGCAACAAGTGTGTATTAGCCCCTGTCTAACAGACAGTAATATTTATATAAATGTGGGTTACATACGTTAGGCTTATATACTTACATCACCCACTAACTTTCCTATGAGCCGTGAGTAATCATCAAGTGGACATGTGACAGTGTATTCCCACTGTGCCCTCACACCTTGCCAGCAGTCATCAATTAAGTAGCCGGCTATCGCTAGTTCAAATCCCACCACTGAGACGAGTGCTCTAAGAAGCTAGAGATGCCCAAGCTTCGTCCATTATTAACGCTCACAGCATTAATTACGGTGATATCCCAGTTATTATGCAATACCTGTAGTTTATTTTCATAATAAATGGAGAAAAGACCATTTGGGTTTCAAAACTAAACCCGCGAACATTTATGAATGTTGCTTCCAGTTCACCTCTAATTAGTGCCTCCACAGGTAACCAGAAACTGCAACATAAAGGTGGCAGCAGTTCTTCGAATCTATGAACAGAAAACTGTTTTATACAAAAACTGACGAGTTTTGGTTGAAGTTTTGCATTCTTCATTTTTGGGGGGCACTTGATATAAACCTTTCTGAGAAGCGGTAAATTTAAGTTAAACAATTGTGACGTCCTAATTCAATGTACAAGTTTCTATTATTGTTATTATAACTGATTTAATACATTTGATCACTTCATACGTGGCACCACTGTACACCCCAGCATTAACACACCCAGAACTCTGTCTTCAAGATGTGCTCATAGCTGTTTTTAACTACTAAGCATAAAAAGTCAGCAAGCCTTCATTTCCCAGTGAGCAGAAGCACCCCAGCATCAAGAAGCATCCCAGCATCAAGCAGAACCCCAGCCTCAGGCCAAGGCCACCTAGATAGAGAAGGCCTGGGTGTGGGTTTGATGACGTCACTAGGGGGGCAGCGACCGGGCTCTCGCTCTCTCTGTCTCGGGCTTTCTTCACTTATATTCCTCTATTTCATTATAACTTTATTACTTTCCTTCTACCACTACTTTATTACCTTCCTTCTACCACTACTTTATGACCTTCCTTCTACCATTACTTTATTACCTTCCTTCTACCATTACTTTATAAGAACATAAGAACATAAGAATGGAGGAAACTGCAGCGGGCCTATTGGCCCATACTTGGCAGTCCCGTTTACACCCAACCCCTATTGCTCATATAAGCATCCAACCTATGTTTGAAGCTATTCAGCGTATTCGAGTTAATGATGATATTTGGTAACTTGTTCCATTCATCCACTACTCTGTTTCCAAACCAGTGTTTACCAATTTCGCGCCAAAATCTAAATTTGTCTAATTTAAAACCATTGTTACGAGATCGCTCCTGGTTGGATAGTTTGAGTAACTTTGTAATATCCCCTTTGTTTAGCTCTGACTTCCATTTATACACCTCTATCAGGTCGCCCCTTGCTCTACGTCTCTCGAGGGAGTGCAAATTAAGATGCTTTAACCTGTCTCTACACTCAAGGGTCCTAATGCCCGGGATTAGTCTTGTCATTCTCCTCTGAATTCTTTCCAAGAATTCTAAATCCATTCTGCAATACAGTGACCAGAACTGAACTGCGTATTCCAGGTGTGGTCTCACAAGCGCAAGATACAGTTTTAGGATGACCTCGCTAGTCTTGTAACTGACACTCCTTTGTATGAACCCAAGTACTTTATTAGCCTTGTTATGAGCAAAAACACATTGTTTACTTGGCTTTAGGTTCCTACTTATCATTACTCCTAAATCTCTCTCGCAGTCGGATTTCTCTATGGCATCGTTGTTCATCTGGTATCTGGTTTCCCTGTTTACATCTCCTATACTGAGTACTTTACATTTGTCGACGTTGAATTTCATCTGCCATTTTTCAGACCATTTGAAATTTTTTTTTTAGATCTTCCTGTAGTTTTGCGGAGTCCTCGTCAGATTTAATAACACCACCTATTTTAATGTCATCAGCAAATTTACTTATGTTGCTGTCTATGCCGATATCTATGTCGTTTACGTAAATAATAAATAATAATGGTCCAAGTACTGAGCCTTGGGGAACTCCACTAGTGACGTTGCTCCAATGGGAATTAGTGCCGTTAATGCTCACTTGCTGTTTCCTGTCCTGTAACCACGCCCTAATCCATTTAAGGATATTACCTTTGATGCCATGTGTTTCTACCTTTCTAATTAGTCTTTTGTGAGGGACTCTGTCGAAGGCTTTGCTAAAGTCGAGATATACCACATCATAATTGTGCCCCTCGTCCACCGATTCGAAAGCTGATGAAAAGAATGTTAATAGATTAGTTAGACATGAACGCCCGCTTGTGAAGCCATATTGGGAATCATTGATCAACTTGTGCTTCTCCAGGTGGTTTCGAATAGAGTTTGAAATGATTGATCCTAGTAATTGGCCTACTATTGATGTTCGGCTGATTGGGCGGTAGTTAGAGGATAGTGATCTATCCCCGTTCTTGAAAATCGGTATTACATTCGCTATCCTCCAGGATTCTGGTACTACACCTGTTTTTAAGGACATGTTAAACAACTTTGCTAAGGGCATACTAAGCTCTTCCTTACATTTCTTTAATACTCTGGCAAATATCTCATTGGGGCCAGGTGACTTATTAGGCTTTAGTTTGTCTATTTGCTTACTAACATCGTTCCTAGTCACTACTATCTAGCTTAATTTGTTTTCCTCACTATCTCTGAATAGAGTCGGTGCCTCGGGTATCATGTTTACATTTTCGATGGTGAAAACTGTTGAAAAATATTTATTCAAATTATTGCTCATTTCTCCGTCGTTGTCAGTGAGCTCGCCGGTATCTGACCGTATTGGTCCAATCTTTTCTCATGTTTTAGTTTGATATATTTGGTAGAATCCTTTGGGGTTTGTCTTCGCCTCCCTTGCTATCCTTACCTCATTATTCCTCTTGGCTTTCCTTATCTCGGTAAATTTCTCCATGATTTATCCTTCTACCTATAGCCAATGATGTTCTTTAAATAGTTATTTATCCATTTAGGGTCATTGTTGTCTGATCTGAGTTTTTTGTATGGTATGTTCTGTCTTTGTGCATTAAGTAACTCATTATTTAAATTGTCGTGGAACTCGTCTATCTCAGATCTCGTTATCAGGTTGGTGTCATCTGTCAGGTTCACGCCCAAGCGCGACACCCATTCTCTCAGCTGCCTCTTAAAACTGTCAAAGTTTGCCCTTCTGAAATGTGGTACTTTAGTGGAATTTTTCTTACGTCTGCCCTGAAAATATAACTGGAATCTAATTTCTTTGTGATCGCTGTTTGCAAGTTCGTTCCCTACCTCGACATTGCTAATGAGGTTTTCTCTGTTCGACAGAACTAAATCGAGTATATTACTACCCTGGGTGGGTTCGGTTATATGTTGACTTAGGAAACAGTCCTGGATCGTCTCGAGAAATTCCTCTGATTCTGAGTTCCCCGTAAGGTCAGTCCAATCTATTTGGCCAAGGTTAAAGTCGCCTACTATGCAGACTTTGTTGTGTATGGAAGTCCTGCGCATTTCATCCCAGATAAGTCTCTCATTGACTCTATCAAGATTGGGAGGTCTATATATTACTCCTGTGATTAATTTTTCCCTACCGTCGATTAATTCTATCCAAATTGTTTCTGCATTCCCCTCAGTTTTTATTTCCTTATTTATTTCACACTTCAGATTATTACCTGCCTTCTACCATTACTTTATTACCTTCCTTCTACCACTACTTTATTACTTTCCTTCTGCCACTACTTCATTATCTTTATTTACTTCTACAAGTACTCAATATTTTTGTTACTTCCCTTCTACCCCTATTTCATTATAATATCCCTCCTACTGTAGTGGATACTCTCCTCTACAACTGCTGACTGATCACCTGCCGTTCGCTCACCAGCCAATCAGCTTACCCTTTTTCCATGTTTAGAAACTCCAAAGTTGTTGGTAGCGAAAGTCAGAGCGAGGAAGATGTCAGAGGAAGGAGCAGGAGGTTAGGAAGGGATTTGTAGTGGGAGAGATAGTGCCGTGGCTTTACACGACTGCGTTTATTTGGTTAGCACATCATGCACGTATTTGGTTTTTGTCTGTGTTGGGCGTGTGATCATCGGGTCACCACTCCTCCGGATTGTGTTACCTTTTCCAAGTTTAGAAGCTCCAAAAGTTGTCGGTAGCGAAAGGCAGGTGTGTTACCTTACTTACTTAAATACTAGTGACAGGGGGGAAGGAGGTTCAGGGGAAGAATAAAGGGAGGATTGAAGTGAATTTTAGAAGGAGGGAAAAGTGCCTAGGCTAAACACAGCTTGCGTGAGGGGGTTTAAGTTGGAGGCAGCAGCAACTCGCCTGGACGCGGCGAGGAGGCGGGAGGACGGAGTCAGGTGAGCGTCAGGTCAAGCGTGAGGTGCGTGTTGGGTTGGGCAATGGTTTCTCAGTACTTGGTCGGCTTGATTGTGTGTGTTGTCTTCTTGTTTGGAGGAAATGTCTTGGCCTTGGTCTTCTGTCTTGGTATTCTTGTTAGCTTGAAGTTGATTTTCTTCTTACTCTCCTCCTCCTCTTTCTCTCTTGAAGTGTCCATTCATTCGTGTTTGGGTCTTGTTCTTCGTCTTCATCGTGACTTAGGTTTTCTTAAGTGTGGATGAAGTCGGAGACGGTGAGGTTGGCCACGTGGGCTTCTGCTCCTGGGGCCTCGTGGTGTTCTTGATTCTTTGTGATGTGTGTCTTTTCTTGAGTTTTCTTTTCTTGGGTTTTCTTTTCTTGATTTTTCTTTTCTTCTGGTTTTTTCTTGTCTTGGGCGCGTACAGCAAGGAGGGCCTCTTTGTAGCTCAGTTTCTTGTCGAGTCGAGCCTTGGCTATCCTGCATTCCTCCTTCCATTTGGGGCAGGTCCAATCGGCGGAGGAATGTGGGCCGCCACAGGCAGCGCATTTTTTCACTGTGTTAGGGCAGACAGTGTAGCGGTGTCCGGGGCTGCCGCACAGGGAGCAGGTGTCCTCCTGCGCGTCACACTTGTTGACAGTGTGTCCGTAGTGCTGGCATTTGTAGCAGCGTTTCGGTCTGCAGTAGGGCTTGACTGGCACAGTTACCCACGCCAGTTGAGCCTCCTTGGGTAGGGCTGCATGGTGTCCGATGAGGGCAGTGGTGTCGGACAGCTTCTTGACAACTTGGAGTTGTCCCTCGAGGAGTTCGCTGAGTTCTGCTTGGTCCACGTGGGCAATTTCGGCGTGGGAGATTACTTCCAGCTTCAGGTTGTCCCATTTGTAGGCAATCATCTTTATTGGGATGCCGTTGATGTCGGGGAACTCCGCGGGTTGTACGGGCATACCCTTCTCAGCGAAGGTGATCTTGATGTCTCCATTGAGCTTCAGTCGTCCCACCTTGGTGACCCCCAGATCCCATTAGTTTCAAAGAACTTCTTGAGAACTAGGAGGTTTAATTTCTTGGGGCAGGTCGGCGTATCTGGACGTATCCGCGCCACGTTGTCAAACTCATAATCGTTCATGGTGAGAGAGGGTCGGAAAGTGTGACTGAGCTTACTAACTTACTTAAATGCTAGTGACATGGGGGAAGGAGGTTCAGGGGAAGGATAAAGCGAGGATTGAAGTGAATTTTAGAAGAAGGGAAAGGTGCCGAGGCTAAACACAGCTTGCGTGAGGGAGTTTACGTTGGAGGCAGCAGCAACTCGCCTGGACGCGGCCGGGAGGCGACAAGACTCAGCCAGGCTAGCGTCAGGTCAAGCGTCAGGTGCGTGTTGGGTTGGGCAATGGATGTTCAGTGCTTGGTCGGCTTGATTGTGTGTGTTGGTTTCTTGTGTGGAGGAGATGTCTTGGTCTTCTTAGCTTGATGTCGATTTTCTTCTCACTCTCCTCCTCTTCTTGCTCTCTTTAAGTGTCCATTCGTTTGTGTTTGGGTCTTGTTGTTCGTCTTCCTCGTGTATTAAGCTCTCATAGGTGTGGAAGAGGTCAGAGACGGTGAGGTTGACCACGTGGGCTTCAGCTCCACGGGCCACGTGGTGTTCTTGGTTCTGTGTGGTGGGCGTCTTCTCTTGAGTTTTCTTTTCTTGGTTTTTCTTTTCTGCTGGTTTTTTCTTTTCTTGGGAGCCTACAGCAAGGAGGGCCTCTTTGTAGCTCAGTTTCTTCTCAAGATGAGCCTTGGCTACCCTGCATTCCTCCTTCCATTTGGAGCCAGTTCAAGTTTAGAAGCTCTAAAAGTTGTTGGTAGCGAAAGGCAGAGCGGGGAAGATGACAGAGGAAGGAGCAGGAGGTTAGGAAGTGAATTGTAGTGGGAGAGATAGTGCCGTGGCTTTACACGACTGCGTTTATTTGGTTAGCGCATAGCGCACGTATTGGGTTTTGTCTGTGTTGGGTGTGTGATCCTCGGGTCACCACTCCTCTGGATTGTGTCAGTTCAAGTTTAGAAGCTCTAGCAACTTTCCCTGAATACGAATTCGCAACCTTTCGATTTACAACAGGTACCTACTTTACTGCTAGGTGAACAGGGACCAAGGGGGCTAGGAAGAGTGTCCAAACAACCTCCAGCTTGCCCGGGAATCGAACCCGTGACATCTTGCTTGCGAGGCAAGAGCGGTACCGCTTCTACCACAAGCGCCCTTGGAGCCCAGAAAAAAAAAAAACAGAAAAATGCTAGTGACAGGGGGGAAGGAGGTTCAGAGGAAGAATAAAGAGAGGATGGAAGTGAATTTTAGAAGGAGAGAACAGATGCGGTGGCTAGACACCGCTTGCGTGAGGGGTTCAGGGGTGGGGGCAGCTGGGAGGCGACAAGACAAGGCCAGGCCGGCGATTGGTCACGCGTCAGGTGCAGCGAGGTTGGGTTGGGCAATGGATGTTCAGTGCTTGGGCGGCTTGAATGTGTTTTGGTTTCTTGTGTGGAGGAGATGTCTTGGTCTTCTTAGCTTGGGGTCGATTTTCTTCTCACTCTTCTCCTCTTCTTGCTTTCTTGGAATGTCCATTCGTTTGTGTTTGGGTCTTGTTGTTCATCTTCCACGTGAGATGGGCTCTCATAGGTGTGGAAGAGGTCAGAGGCGGTGAGGTAGACCACGTGGGCTTCAGCTTCACGGGCCACGTGGTGATCTTGGTTTTGTGCGGTGGGCGTCTTCTCGACAGTTTTCTTTTCTTGGTTTTTCTTTTTTTGGTTTTTCTTTTGTGCTGGTTTTTTCTTTTCTTGAGAGCGTACAGCAAGGAGGGCCTCTTTGTAGCTCATTTTTTTCTCGAGGCGAACTTTGGCTACCCTGCACTCCTCCTTCCATCTGGGGCAGTTCTGGTCGGCGGAGGAGTGTGGGCCACCACAAGCAGCGCGTTTCTTTTCTTCGTTGGGGCAGACCGTGTAGCGGTGTCCAGGGCTGCCACACTTGGAGCAGGTGTCCTCCTGCGCCTCACACTTATTTACAGTGTGTCCATAGTGTTGGCACTTGTAACACCGATTCGGTCTGCAGTAGGGCTTCACTGGCACAGTTACCCACGCCAGTTGAGCCTCTTCGGGTAAGGTGGTGTGGTGTCCGACAAGGGCAGTGGTGTCGGACAGCATCTTTACAACTTGGAGCTGCCCCTGGAGGAGCTCGCTTAGTTCGTCTTGGTCCATGTGGGCAATTTCGGCGTGGGAGATAACTCCCAGCTTCAAGTTGTCCCACATGTAGGCAATCATTTTGAATGGGATGCCGTTGATGTCAGGAATCTCCGCGAGCTGGGCGGGCATGCCCTTTTCGGCGAAGGTGATCCTGATGTCTCCATGGAGCTTTAGATGCTCCACCTTGGTGACTCCCAAGATCCCATTAGCTACAAAGAACTTCTGGAGAACTAGGAGATTTAGTTTCTTGGGGCAGGTCGGCGTGTCCGGACGAATCCGCGCCACGTTATCGAACTCGTAACCGTTCATCGTGAGAGGGTTAGAGAGAGTGTGGCGACATCCACAGACTAGGTCTCAGGTGCGGACACAGGAGTACTACTGTTGAGTGATTTCCGACCGTCTGCTTACCAGCCAAGCAGCGACGAGTTCAGCACACCAGACCTCTCTCGCGAACTGCATGGTGATTGGCGCTGCACATTTCACACCTCACGTCTCTTATCCTGAGCAACCGTATAAATACACGTAGGCCTGGCTGCATACAGAAAGAATAGGAGGGAAGAAGTGGTTCTCGCCAGACTAAGGTTAAATTGTACCTATTTGACCCACCTAAAAGCTTACATAGACAACTCCTTTCCGCCCATCTGTGCCACGTGCAACAAAACTATCTCCATTCGACACATTCTGACTGAGTGCAGCCAGTACGAACCAGAACGCCGGCTGCTGGTGATGCTAGCTGCCAAGCGAGGCTTCGTGCTGACTGTACCCAATTTATTGCAAGATGATGTCACCATAAGTGACGCTGTAATAATCTTCCTCAAGGAGACCCGTCTTATCGGCATGCTGTGAAAGACACACGTATGTAACCATGCCCTAAAGAAAATACAAATGAATAAATAAAAAATTAAAACATACAACATCAGAGACATATCACAAACCTTTCCATTACATACAACACGCACATATACTAAGTAAAACTGACACCTACTCACACATATTCAAACAAAAAGACACGGCCACAAAAAAAAAAAAAAAACAAAAAAAAAAAACAAAAAAAAAAAACAGAGAAGTTTGTCACCTGACCGGCAATTTTATCTGGACTGTCAGTAACTCACTCTCATATCACTCACTCATACCATAATTCATCCCAAATAAAACAACAAGAATAAAGAAGAGACCAAAATACCAAGAACAAGAAGAACACACGAATAACAAGAAAAGAAGAAACAAGAACATCAGATTAGTTGTAGCAAGAAAGAAGACCAAGAGTAGAAGAAGAAACCTCAAGAAGAAGAAAGAAGACATCAGCCCCGGCCGAAATAGCCTAAAGGCGAAGTGGCTAGCAATCCCCAAGCCTACGACTACTGCGAAATTCCCCAAAGAGATTCGCCAGCCAGCCTTCGCCGTGAACGGACCTCTCCTCAGACCCCTCACCGCCAAAGCAGCCAGCCTTCTTTCTACTGTTGACGACCGGACTACAACTCGAACTCTCTGTCTACCACTGGACTTCCCAGAAATCCTGTTTTGGGCAACGCCCCTTGGGGGCCTCCGCCTTTGGAAACGACCACGACTGCCACCGGACTACCTCACGAATTGTCAACCCTAGTTAGCTCTCCCCACGGGTAGAGTGAGTGACCCACACTCCTGCTGGAGGGCAGCTATTGATTGGCAGTACTGACGTGGTTTGAGGTCTTTCTCTCTTGCTGAAATCCTTCCTTACTTACCCTGGCCGAGGCACCTGCTTATTTTAAGCATTCTTGCTAGAGCCCCTCCAGTGGAGCACACCTCACAGTAGGTGGGATTGTGTGTGTCCGTTGGAGGTCGGGGGAACACAGGCCAATCCGGCAGTGGAAAAACAGTGATAGTTCAGTTACACCACTGCCCGGGGGTCGCCTATAGGCACACTAAGAAGGGTCTTGAAAAACCTTCTTTATCACCCACAATTAATACATGCTAGGAAGACACAAACAAATAAACCATGGCTACCAAGGTTAGACTCAAGATCATAGACAAGAGAACAGCCCCTTCACGTTCTCAGATAACTGAAACAGCGTATGGTACACTCAATGTACCCTTCACAAGGATTTTCTTATCGAAAGATTGATACACTGCAATATGCAGGGACTACAGGGACGCAGATACCATTCTGAGCCCTGAGGGAATGCAATCCTTTGGAGACATAGGACTCCAGGTCATCATGCCACCAGAGGTTAAAGCAAAAAGATCAGTATTTGTACGTGGACTTGACTACGAATTTGGAAAGCCTTCGGCACAAGAAATAAAAGAAGAACTAGAAATAAAAAACAACTGGTTAAAAGTTGAAGAAGTGGTAAAAATAAAGCAATACACACATTGCTTAAAGCTGAGATTCACTGACACTTCAATGGCAGACAAGGCCCTGGAATCTGGAATCTTAGGGTTCAACATGTCAGTACTCCCTAACAACTAGAAATGGAGAAATATGTTAATATTCTCACCTGCTTTATCTGCTATGCACATGAATCTCATGCAACAAAAGACTGTTCTCAAAAGGAACTTAAAATATGCTCTGAATGTGCAGAAGAAGGCCATACCTTCCGGGACTGCAAGAATCAAGCCAAAGCATGTATAAACTGTAAAAATCGGAAGGAACCAGGATATAAGACCCACAGAACCCTAGCAATGGCCTGTCCATACAAAATGAAAATAATAAATGAAAAAGTAGCAAAGGAAAAACAACAACAAAAACAGAAGGAGAATACAACATATGCTGCTATTGCAAAGAAAGTAGTTGAAGAAACAACACAACCACAGAATACCACCAAAATTGTACTGAGCGAAATACGAGACTACAAAGTGCTCACATGCCTATTATATTCTCACATAATGAACATAGGGAACCCAGGCACGTTCGAAATAGAAATGAACAAAATGCTTGGAAGAAACAATCTCCCAACAATGAGTTTCCCAGCCAACCCAGCTTCTGGATCTGTGCTACAAGCGTCCCGCTTAACCAACCCAGATGCACCACAGGAGACAGACAACGCAGAAGAAAAAGGAGCAACAGTACACGAAACAAACGAAGCTGACAAGGCAAAGTCACAAATGATTGAAACATCCACCCAAAGTACAGTAGAGAGGCAGGACCTTCAAAATAACATCCAAAGAGAGACAGGAGCCTTAAGGAAAAAAGTCACAACAGCAACCATGGATACCCAGGGCGAGGAAACGCTCTTGACTTTAGAATGTGCAGACGACTGTGAACTACAGCTTCACTGGTGTGACAAAATATTTATCCCTAGTGAATGCAAAACGATGCCAGACATTATACAAGCCATAACGAAACAAGAACTAAAATGGACCTACTCTAACGAAAAATACTCCGAAGCACAAGTGGAAGCTTACCTGATAAACCAAAGAATTAAAATAAGGAGACACAACTTCAAAAAAGAAGAACAATGGAAATTCCAAGGAATTCGTAACGGACTGGTTCCGGTCAAGAGATCGCCACCCGCGCAACAAACAAGAAACAAAAAATCAAAACACAATAAATAACGACAAACCCAGAAGACTTACCATCGTACAACACAACGTCCGCAACTGGGAAACAAATAAAAACAACCTTGCAAACACATACCTCATCATTGATCCGGACATAATTTTAATAAATAGTCGCGGCAATTCAAATTCCAAGAAAATAAAAATATTTGGTAATACAATCTACCAAAGAAATATAACAGAAGAACTAAATGATGGCGTGGCCATTGCTGTAAAACACAGACTCAAACATCAAATCATCGACGATTTCCAGGACGAATTCCTGGGAATCAAAATAACTACCACACTTGGAGAAATAGCAATAGCCACAGCATATTTACCGCCAAGAAGGAACTACTTGCAGGCCCCAGACTTGATAAAACTATTGAACTACAACTGCCCAACATATATAATAGGAGATCTGAACCCAAGACATCCAATAGTCGGCCACGGAAACAGGAACAGGGTGGACACTGCACTGCATACCATAATGAACACAGGGAAGCTGATCCACCTAGGACCACACTTCACCACATTCATTGGCAATAATAAAGCAACAACCCCAGACAAAGTCTTCACCAATAACAAGGCATTCCTGAATTACCATATAAAACAAGGACCACTAACTACCAGTGACCACATTCCAATGATAATAAAACTATCCACAAGCCCAATCCAAGTACCAACAACCCCATGTTTCCAAATGCAAAAAGCAGACTGGGAAGGCTACAGGAAGCAACTAGAACAAGTTAAGATCCCAGATCTCCAAGGCAAAATACTAGAAGATATGGACAACAAAACAGATACCCTTATACTTAACATCAAAAAGGCAATAGAGAACAACATACCAATCACAACATGTCGAACGCTACCACACATCAGGACATCTCATGAATTGCGAATGCTCCAAGTACAATACAATAACATAATGATGTACATACAAAATTATCCACCAACAACAGAGCTTATTAGAAACTTAAGGCAAATACAACAAAAGTTAAGAGATGAAAGCCTGATAGCACACCAACAGATATGGAACGAACTAATAAACAACCTGGATACCACAAGAAATGACAAGAACTTCTGGCAGAACGTAAACAAAATTCTAGGAAACGACAAACCCCAACAAAAGTACATAAAAGACCAAAACGGGAAAAAACTCTTTGAAGAAAAAGAGATAGAATCGGCATACAGGAGAGAATGGAAAAAAAAGTATTTCAAATATCAGAAGAAGAAAATGAGGAATTTGATGAGGAACTCGAAAATCACATCTGCAGAGAAATGGCTGAAATGATACATAGGATAACCCCATACCATGTGGTGGACAAAACCAGGCTCAACCTGATAGAACCAATTACAGAAGGAGAACTGCTACACTACATCAGACACACTAAAGAAAAAGCACCAGGATTTACAAAAATCACAAGAAATATGAGCCGATACCTACCCAACAACTGCACTTGAAATATTAAACTCAGCTTTGGCAAGTGGATACTTCAATGATGCATTCAAAAACGCAAAACTCATA
The DNA here is from genome assembly GCA_958450375.1 of Homarus gammarus. Classification (NCBI taxonomy): domain Eukaryota; kingdom Metazoa; phylum Arthropoda; class Malacostraca; order Decapoda; family Nephropidae; genus Homarus; species Homarus gammarus. Next base: position 1,734,741 of record CAUDMG010004029.1, on the reverse strand, counting down.
TTCATACCGAAACCAGCGAAAGGCCACACTCAAGTAATTAACTACAGACCGACTTCCCTACTCGAAGTTATAGGAAAACTATTTGAAAAGGCAATAAACAAGAGAATCAGAAAACACAGGAGCGAAAACGGACTTCTAAACCCCAGACAACATGGATTCACTGAAAAAAAGGGATCACATACTGCACTAGCCATAATCACGGAAACGCTAGCCAACAAGAGAGCAGAAAGAAACCAAGTCAACATTGTATTAAGAGAAGTTAAGAAAGCGTTCGACAAAGTATGGCACCTAAGATTAAAATTTAAACTGCTCCAATTAAATCTTCCAGACCCACTAGAAAAAATCGTCTGTGACTTCCTAGACGATCGCACGGCACAAATACAAATTGGCAGCTATATTGGACCACCCATAGAACTGAAAAGTGGAGTTCCCCAAAGCAGTGTCCTTTCGCCCACGCTGTACAATATCTACAGTACACAGCAGACCTGCCAGAACCAGCTCCCTACAGTGAATATATAAGTTTTGCAGACGATATCACACAAATCATCACATACCCCGGCAAATCAACAGCAATAATGGCACAACATACTGCCAACGCAATAGAGAACATTAACCAGTACGAAAAAAAGTGGAAGATACAAACGAACACCAACAAGTTCAAAATAATCCCAATCGCTAAAAGGAAAAAAGACCCCATTATAGTAAACAACAAAGTAATTCATATGCCATGGAAGGCACTGTCCTAGGGCTGAAGATAACAACAAAAGGCAACAAAACATTCATCACCGAAAAACTTGCAAAAGCCAGAAACATGGTAATTAAATTAAAACGCTTCAGAAGCCTGTCAGCAATAAACAAATTAAAGTTATATAGAGCCTCTGTCCAATCCCGACTCGTATATCCACCAATTCCCCTACATGCAATAAAACAAACATAAAGAAACTGCAGACAATTCAAAACTTAGCCCTAAGGGATGCATACAACATCAGATATCCTGACATAGTCACCAATCATCAACTACACCAACGAGCGCAAATAGAACCCCCTAAACGTTTACCTACACCTACAATCAAAAAGAATATGGACAAAGTTAGAAGAAATAGAGCCAGGACCAAACATAGAATGGATGGAAGAGACAGAAGAAGGAAGAAGAGAACACTCGTGGTTCCCTCGCAATAAAAGAAGAGCCCTAGAACCCACACCAACTCCACTCTTTTGAAAGATGCAACGTTACCCCAGTGACAACCTTGGCAACCCTACCACTTACAACATTAGATCATAAAAAGACGGGATGTTCTTAGCAGAAACACAAGTACCTGCCCTTGACTCCCCACCATTGGCTAGGACATAAGGCCCGAAAATGTAAGGCATAAAATTGCAATATTTGCTAAACATACAAACACCTGACATAAATATAATACCTAAGACGAAAATTAGCTGAAACACAAACATGAGAAAACAGAAGCACTTGGGTTGAGCCACAAGACCTAGCATTCTACTACTATTTTCCAATTTCCTCGCTTTTCTTCTTGCACTATCCACCAACCCCAAGTCCCTCCAAATTCCACCATTATTCTTCAAGTCCAATTCCCGCACCACCAATCTACGCACCAGCATCAAGATTTCTTCATACTTTACTTCACCCATCGATCAATCGAAATTCCCAGACGACGTCCCCTCAACAGAAATATTTAAAATTGTCACCGAGAATAGCCGAGTGTTGTATATATGTATGTTTATATGCTGCCTTTATTGAATATATATACATTATATATTATGTTACTTCTTACCAAAGTCAGAAAGTGTTTAGGCTTGTGTAAACTCGAAGTGTGTCAGGCACGTTGTAACCAACAACAGAGAATAAATGCCCCAGCCAGACAGACCATGTTGTATAGATATGTAAATACCAAGATATGTGAACACGCCTGACGGCAGGACTCTGTTACCATTCGTTGTACCATTTATTCACATGTCTGTATTACTACATATTATCATAGCATGTCTGATATCTATGCTTATGTCTAATGCCTATGTTCACTTACTATGTCCCGATGTACTATGTCTGTACCGCGCTAGTCAAGTAGCTAGAAGACCTCATTTATTGTCCTAGTAATGTCTAGCAACTCTCCCTGCCTAGCTAGCTAACTTCCCTCAGATCGGCTTCGGCCTGGCTACGGCACGGAGTCCCTTTTGCTTGTCCTGTTTTTCTGTGCCTGTTGGTTATCCTGCCAAGTCTTGTACTACTTATGGAATATATCTACTGCTCGTGCTTTGGAGTTTCAAGAACCTTGTTTAGGATTGCATCTCACCACATGGCGCAGTTGAGTAACTCCGACACGACAGATGACAAGTCTCAAGAGCCGGCCTCGTCTGTTTCCCGCCCAGAAGATATACTCCACAGTGCCCCTGGATTTAAAGTGCTTTGTGAAGTGCAGTGCCTTTGATGTCTGTTTTGCTATGTTTCTGGGGCCCTACAGGTAGCAGAAACCCTTTCAGCCCAGTTTTCAAGACAGCACTTCAAGCATACATCCTCCGTCTGCGCCTGCCTGCAAGCCACTGGCCCACTGTCTGCCAGGGTTGCCAACTCGGATTTTCAAATGTCGCTAGGCTGGTACCTAAAAGTAGCTAAATGTCGCTAAATCTTCCATGGAAAGTCGCTAGCTATTATTCCCCCCCCCCCCTTCAGTAATTTGATGCAAATAATATTTTCATAATGCCGACTATAATGGACGGAGTATAAATAAAATGCATTATGTAAAAATAAAAATATTTTTTTTAAAGTTTAATGTGCACACTTACCTATTATTCAATAGTAATTGCATCCCAGTCCTCTTTGTAGTCGTCGGCAGTGTGAACAACTGTAGAGCTGGAAGCATGTGAAGTGCTTGGTTCAGGTTCTCGTGCAGATATCTTGTAACTGTATGCCTCCACAGGTCGACTTGCGGGGCAACTGTATGGAGTCTATGGGTCACCCATGGTGGACGCGTATGAGAAGTTTGGAACCACGCAGGCTTGATAGAATTAATTCTATAAGATGTTTTGCTAATATTCGTTAAAATTTAGCATATTAATGAAATTCATATTGCATATCTGACAAAAAGGTAAGCTACCCAGGTGCTACAAAGGCGAAGGTAATAGACAAATAAATGACGACACGGCAACATTAGCCATGGACGGGCTGACATCAAGTGATCAGGAAATAGAAGTGTCCCTCCTGTACCACGACCCGTTCAAATGTATTAAACTTTTCTTATTATTTATTGTCCCTGTAACCCCGTTGCTATATATTATGGCTCGAAATTAGGAAAACTGAGTTTTCATGGACAGTCCAAAAGTATCCAGAAAGTCGCTAAATTTCTGTGGATATCTCTAGATTTGCGACAAGTCGCAAATCGCTCTAAAATGTCGCTAGAAAAAAATAAAAAGCTCTAGATCTAGCTACAAAGTCGCTAAGTTGGCAACTCTGGACCTCTGCCCTCCTCGACTGAGTCATCACCGACATCTCGCCCGGGCGCGGAGGAATACGGAGACCAGTATCACTACCGCCAGCCGCCTCACTCAACTTCACAAATATTACAGTCAATACTCTTTTACTTGCCCGCCAGTTCCTGCACTTAGGCAAGTACATTGACGAAAACATAGCACTTCACCTTATTCTCCTTGTCTTTCCCATCGCAACCATACCAAACACGAGATGTCTGACTACGACGATTTGCTGGGGAATTCAAATGAGGATTATGAGGAAGATGAAGCCTCACAGACCCTCCCACCCCCCCTCACGCCTCACACGCCGGGCGCGCCAAATTCACAGGATGGGAGCCAGGATATACGTCAGTTAATTCACTTCCTACAAGTTTCCCAAGAGAAGGAAGTCCAAAGACGTCAATTAGAGGAGGAAAAACGACGTCAAGAGGAATTGTCAAGACAGTCAGAGGAATCAGCTTACCGTCTTCAACTTCAACAACAACACCAAGCTGATAACCGCAAATTCCTGGAACTATTGGAATTGCTGGCAACGAGGACGACTTCACCAGCTGCCACAACCAATTCGCCAGCTTCAGCCTCTTCATCTATCCTTCAGACAACGCCTCCTCACACGTCACCTATCCCCCTTGGGTATGCCTCAGTGCCTTCTCAACCACCTGCTCCAGTCTCAACTCTCGTCGACCTCTCCGTGCCTCCTCCACCGCCTGCCGTCTCGAGTACACCCCTGCACAGCAAGTCTTCAGTTTCCAGCCCCCCACCTCTTCAATCTGATGTACCATGTCAAGTATACCGTCAATGGTGACGTCGTTTCGAAGACTTTGCTGTTATGTCTGACCTCAACTGAATGCCCCCTCATAAACAACTAATCCAATTAAGATCGTGCATTTCCCTCGATGTTCAACGCCTCCTAGAGCACACGCTAGCCATTCCTCCTGACTCCCCCATGTCAGTGACAGAGGTTTTAAACGCCTTGCAGAGTCATTTCCGAGGCCTCCGCAATGAAGCTTTGCGTCGTAGGGAACTGCTATCCTGCAAACAAGCTTCTGGGGAATCATTCTCAGACTTCTACACACGACTTAAGGACCTAGCAGCCGAGGTGGACCTATGTACAGGCGACCCTGTAACCTGTGCTGAGATCCAGCTCAAGATAATCTTGCTGATGGGTGTACGTGACGAGGACCTGCTTCAGAAACTTCTCACCCTCGACGCCGCCTCTTCCCTCACCGACTTCGTCACCTGTTGCAGGTCGTATGAGGCCACAAGAGAGGCTGCCTGAACTATACACTCATCGCCGTCTCAAGTTCACGCCGTCTCCACCTACAAGAGGAATCAGTGCCAGATGCAGACGGCGTCCTCTCCACAGCCCCCGTCACAGTCACTAGTTTCTTCTCCCGAATCTTGCAGAAACTGTCAGCGCCAGCACGGTCCAGGAAAGTGCCCTGCGGCTGATAGTAAATGTCGAAACTGCGGGTTTCAAGGCCATTGGCCCCGCACAACTCGATGTCCTGCCAACAAGGTCTCGTGCAACGCTTGCAACAAGCAAGGACACTTCGCCAAGTGTTGCAGGTCCACCAAGAAGCCTCCATCTCCAGGTCAAAACGTCTCTTCACAGCCCGACAGAACGTCCACACCACCGTCTCCCAAGAACAACAAAGGATGCCGATGCGTGGATGATGCCTCCAGTGACAGGTCCCCCAAGCCCGTCAATGTTCGTCTGTCCTACGGTGCCAACTTTTCCAACCTCCTGATGATACCTGACACGGGCGCGGACATCACGGTGATTGGACCAACACACCTGGACGCCCTCAACATTCCCAGGAGTCGCCTGTCACCCACAGCCATGAAAGACGTGCTCACAGCGGACGGGTCCCCGATGTCTCCAGCTTTGGGTTGCTTCAAGGCAACACTACAGCTCGGTCCCAAGTCTTGCCTTGCCACAGTCCACGTCCATGAGGGCATCCAAACCCCTCTCTTGTCATGCGGCCATTGTCAGGACTTGGCCATCGTCTCATTCGAGTTCCCAAAGCCCATCCTCGCCGTGACACACCTCAACAGGTGTGCAGAGATACCTGTTTCAACCATGACCACACCTGCTGCCGCCCGGGAGCTTTTTCTTCGTCAGTTCAGCGACGTCCTTGTCTCCAAGTCCGACCTCCAGAAGACGCCGCTCAAGAAGATGACAGGCCCCCAGATGAGAATCCACCTCAAGCCTGGCGCGACGCCTTTCGCCATCCACACACCCAGGCCTATCCCCTTTGCCCTACGGGACAAGGTGAAGGCGGAGCTCGATTCTCTGGTGCAGCAGGGGATCATCAGACACGCCGGTGAGGAGCCCCCTGAGTGGTGCCACCCTATGGTCTTGGCACCCATGCCTGTAGGTGTTCGCATCACAGTGGACCTCACCCATCTCAACTCGCAGGTCTCCTGTCCCGCCCATCCATCGCCTACGCCCATCCAAGCAGTTCGCAGCGTCACCCCGTCTGCCAAGTTCTTTACCACAGCGGATGCACTACATGGGTACTGGCAAGTCGACCTGGCGGAAGAAGATCGCCACCTCACTACATTCATCACGCCCCACGGCCGCTTCCAACACTGCCGCGGACCCATGGGCTTCGCAGCAACGGGGGATGCGTACTGCCTCCGTGGGGATATGGCTCTGCAGGGTGTCACTAACTGCGTGAAGGTCGTAGATGACATCCTGCTCTTCGACGATGATCACCCGGCCCACTTGAACCGAGTTCATCTGATGCTCACAAGATGTCGTGCCCATGGTATCACCCTGAACAAAGATAAATTTGTGGTCGCCGCCTCCCAAGTTAACTACTGCAGCTACAACATCTCGCCAGAGGGGATCTCGGCTGATGAGGAGAAGGTCAAGGCCATCAGGGACGTCCCTACTCCAGCGAACCTGACCGACCTTTGCTCGTTTATGGGCCTGGTAAATCAGCTGGCCGACTTCTCCCCTAAAATCGCCACATCAGCCCAACCTCTACGCCCCCTCATGAGCCCCAAGCCTTCTTTCCTCTGGACTCCTGACCACGACCTAGCGTTCAGGAATGTTAAGAAGGCGTTGCTGTCACCACCAGTCTTGGCACCCTTCGACCCGTCCTTACCAGTGGTCCTCCAGACTGACGCCTCCCATCTATACGGCCTCGGATATGCCCTCCTTCAAGATCACGGCCAGGGTAGACTGCGCTTAGTTCAGTGTGGCTCCAGGTTTTTGACCGATACAGAGACCAGATACGCCACCATCGAACTAGAGATTCTGGCAGTCGCCTGGGCTATGGCCAAGTGCCGCCTTTACCTGTTCGGCCTTGGGCATTTCACCCTCATGACGGACCATCGCCCGCTCATACCCAGCCTCAATCACTACACGTTGGACGCCATCGAAAATCCTCGCCTCCAACGTCTCAAAGAGAAGACCGCCCCCTACGTCTTTACAGTTGTGTGGCGCGCCGGTAAGCTTCTGTGCCTACCAGACGCCCTCTCCCGAGCCCCTGTTAGTCGCCCCACACCTGAAGATGAAGTCGACTGTACCACGGCCGCGGCTCACGTTCGGTCTTTAGTGACACACACAGCCACTTCTCTTGCTGACAAGACGACGACGACACCCTCCATCGAAGACGATAGGACTCTCCAGGCGCTTCGCATCGCCGCCGCTCAAGACCCGGCATGCGTCCAACTCCTCAACTACGTCTCCGCTGGATTCCCCACCAACCGCTACGACATTCACGCTTCCGCCCTCCCCTTCTGGAAGCTAAGGGATAGCCTCTATGCGGACGGAGAGCTGGTGTTGTACGGCCCCAGGATCGTCGTTCCCGCTGCCCTCCGCCGGCGCACCTTATCCCGCCTCCATGACAGCCACCGCGGCGTTGAAGCCACCAGGCGCAGAGCCCGTCAGACCGTCTTCTGGCCTGGTATTGACGCCGATATTAAGAGCACGGTGGAGGCCTGTGAGCCTTGCCAGCAACTCCAGCCCAGCCAGCAACAAGAGCCGTACCTGTGCAATGACCTCCCGGAGCGGCCCTTTGAGTCCGTGTCCGCCGACTTCTTTAATGTGGCCGGAAAGTCTTTCCTGGTGGTCGCCGACAGGCTCTCTGGATGGCCCATGGTAGTTCCCTGTGATCGGGACACCACCTCTTCCAGGGTCATCTGGATGTTCTGTCGCTTGTTCCCGGAAGTCGGAGTGCCTCTCCGCCTCCGAACTGACGGTGGACCCCCATTCAATAGCCACGAGTTCAAGAGCTTCGCCGAACGCTGGGGCGTCCATCACATCGTCACCTCCCCTCATTACCCGCAGGCGAATGGCCACGCCGAGGCAGCGGTGAGGTCTGCAAAATACCTCATCCTCAAGACAGCACCGACAGGGAACCTGGACTGAGAGGAGTTCGACAGGGGCCTACTGGAACTCCGTAGCACCCCTACCCCTGCCGGACGCTCTCCCGCCCAGGTGTTGTATGGCCGTCCCCTTCGTACTTGTGTGCCTGCCCACCCCCAGTCCTTCTTAGATGAATGGCAGATCAAGGCGGACGAGTGTGACCGCCGTGAGGCTGCCCGGATGGCCCAAGTGACAAGCCACTATGACGCCCACGCCCGCCCCCTTCCCAGGTTGACTGTCGGCCAGCAAGTACGAATCCAGGACCCGACGTCACACCGCCGGGACAAGGTCGGGGTCGTCATGGGCCATGGCGAGTCCCGTTCGTACCAAGTCTGCCTCCCCAGTGGTCGTGTGTGGTGGCGAAACAGACGCCATCTCCGCCCAGTGCCATCCTCTAGTGATGAACCTTCCTCCCCGTCCCCTGTGCCCCCTTGCCCAGACCAGGAACGAAGGTCGTCAGTTGATCCGCCCGTTGTCCCTCGCCGCTTCCCCAGACTCATGGAAAAAGAGTCCGTAGCCGCTCGAGATTGCACTACGAGCGTAAAGTGGGAGGGAGGTGTATAGATATGTAAATACCAAGATATGTGAACACGCCTGACGGCAGGACTCTGTTACTATTCATTGTACCATTTATTCACATGTCTGTATTACTACATATTATTATAGCATGTCTGATATCTATGCTTATGTCTAATGCCTATGTTCACTTACTATGTCCCGATGTACTATGTTTGTACTGCGCTAGTCAAGTAGCTAGAAGACCTCATTTATTGTCCTAGTAATGTCTAGCAACTCTCCCTGCCTAGCTAGCTAACTTCCCTCAGATCGGCTTCGGCCTGGCTACGGCACGGAGTCCCTTTTGCTTGTCCCTGTTTTTCTGTACCTGTTGGTTATCCTGCCAAGTCTTGTACTACTTATGGAATATATCTACTGCTCGTGCTTTGGAGTTTCAAGAACCTTGTTTAGGATTGCATCCCACCACACATGTGACTTGTCTTTCTCCCATTAAATAACGCAAGATACTACACTGGCGACGAGGATGGGATTCACAATGTGTTGATGAAGTCCTTGAAGAGAGAATAGTGACCACTGAAGGGAAGGCTACTCTGAACCTGGAGAATTTAAGTGAAGAGAGCAACCATGGCTGGCGTCAGTGGATACATTGGATGAGTGGGGGAGTATGATGCAGACAAGGAAGATTTCACATCATAGTGTGAGAGAATGGACTTCTTCTTTCTGGCAAATTAATTAATGGACGACGGTGGTCATGCTGAGAAGAAAAAAGTCCTTGAAGAGAAAAGGAAAGCAATATTTTTGACAGAGGTAGGAGCTAATGTTTATTCTACTCTGGTCAATCTGCTTACTCCAGACAAACCCAAAGACTCCTCACTGATTCAGATTACCAAGATTCTGAAGCAACATTTTGATCCTGCTCCACTTGAGATCGCTGAAAGTTACAGATTTGGCGCCAGAGATAGAGGTAAAGATGAATCAGTAAGTAATTATATAGTAGCTTTGAAGAAGTTATCCATTCACTGTAACTTTGGACAGTTCTTGAACCGAGCTCTAAGAGACAGGTTTGTAATAGGCCTGAATTATGAAAAAATACAGAATAAGTTAATGAACACCACTAACTTAACTTTTGAAAGTGCATGTCAGATAGCTACAAGCATGGAACTGGTCGAGAAAAACACCAGAGAATTTGTTCCCAATGCTGGTAGTGAAACAGTTGGCAGTAGTGGCTCAGTGTGTAAAGTAACTGTAGCTAAAAGGAATAAGCATACCACAAAACAAGGAACACATGCCGAGTTAAAATGTAAGAGGTGCCGAGGGAAACATGAAAGCTTTCAGTGTACGTTCAAGAATTAAAAATGTTACAATTGTCAACGTATTGGACATATTGCTCCTGCCTGCAGAAGTGATAGAGGTAGAGTATATGCAGTTGAAGGTGGAGAGAAGGAAATGAACAACAGTATTCATGAGAGTGTTAGTAATTTTGGATCTGATAATGATGAGAGTGCCCATGTGTTTACGATTTACACCAGTCGTGAAGAGAAAGTTAAACATAGGTACAATGTGGACTTGTGTATTAATGACACACCTGTAACCATGGAAGTGGATAATGCAGCTGATTTCTCCATAATGAGTAAAGATATGTATGAGAAACTATTTGCGCATTTGCGTTTAGAAGACTCAGGTGTCAAGTTGAGAACTTATACTTGAGAGATTTTGAACACAGAAGGTAAATTAGAGTGTGGGGAAAGTACAAAAATCATAATTTAAAGTTGCCATTAATTATAGCTAGTTATGTGAATAGACCAACTTTGTTAGGTAAGAACTGGTTGTGTGAACTTGAGATGGACTGGAAGGAGATATTTAGTGTTAGAATGTGTAACAGTATTCCAGGTCTTGAGAAATTGCTTGAAAAATACAAGGTTTTATTTGTAAAGGGACAGGATGGTATAATGGGTTATGAAGCTCATATCAACATTGACAAAGATGTTACACCCATATATGCTAAGTCCAGACCTGTTCTTTATGCATTGAAAGGTGAGGTTGAGAAGGAATTAGACACACTTGTGAGTGAGGGAATTATTGTGAAAACCGCCAAGAGCAATTGGGCTACTCCAATAGTAATTGTACCTAGAGCTGATAAATCTGTTAGACTATGTGGTGATTATAAAGTTACCATTAACCAAGCTGTTGAGGATGAGCAATATCCCTTACCCACATCTCAAGATTTGTTTGCTGCACTAACAGGTGGAACTATTTTCACTAAGTTAGACTTGTCCCAAGCATATGCTCAGGTCTCTGTTGATGCTGAAAGTCAGCAGTACCTTACCATTAACACTCACAAAGGATTGTATAAGTTCAAAAGGTTGCCTTATGGTGTTAAAAGTGCACCAAAGTTATTTCAGTGCATCATGGACAAAATTCTTGTGGGTCTTCCCAATGTGTTATGTTTTCAGGATGATGTCCTTATTGTTGACAGTGACATCCAAAATCATGTCAAAACCCTAGCCACATTATTCGAAAGATTGTTGGCACACAATGTCAGGCTCAACAAGAGCAAATGTTCATTCCTAGCTAAAGAAGTAACTTATCTTGGTTACAAAGTGAATGCAGAAGGGCTGAGACCTGTAGAAGATAAAGTAGGAGCCATAGTAAATTTACCTGCTCCAAAAAATGTCAGTGAATTGAAAGCTTTCCTAGGTATGATACAGTGGACTATTAAAGAAAGGGATACCATGGAAATGGAACAGTGCAACTCAAAAGTCATTTGAAGATTGTAAAGCTGCTCTGTCTAGTACTAATATTTTGGTCCACTATGATACCAGTAGAACACTAAAGCTTGCTTGTGATGCATCGGGCTATGGATTAGGTGCTGTCATAAGTCGCATAATGGATAACGGTGAAGAAAGACCCATTGCATATGCCTCGAGAACTCTTACCCAAAGCGAGAAAAATTATGCACAAATAGAGAAAGAGGCTTTGTCTATCATATTTGGAGTAAAGACATTTCACCAGTATCTATATGGGAGGAATTTTGTTTTAATAACTGACCACAAGCCTCTCTTGGCAATCTTGGGTCCTAAATCACCTGTTCCTACACTTGTTGCAGCAAGAATGCAGAGATGGGCTATGATATTGTCGGCATATGACTATGAAATATAGTACAGACGTTCAGATGATCATTCCAATGCAGATGCTTTGTCAAGGTTGCCATGTAGTGGATCAAATGATGGAGTAGAGCCTAAGGTTTATGCTGTAACCATGATAGCAGAAGATTTTCCAGTCACCTCCGGAATGATTGCTCATGAAACTAGGAAAGATGTTGTATTAGGAAGAGTCCTGGAGTATACACTAAATGGATGGCCAGAGATTTGTCCATCCTTAGACTTTCAACCGTATTATTTAAGGAGATGTCAATTATCAGTAGAACAGAGATGTGTGTTGTGGGGTATGAGAGTGTTAATTCCACAGTGTTTTAGAGGGCAAATTTTGAATGAACTGCATTTTGAACATCCAGGTATATGTGCTATGAAAGCACTGGCCAGAAGTTTTGTTTGGTGGCCTAAATTGGATGGTGAAATAGAAATGATGGTACGTAAGTGCTCTGTTAGTCAGAATGTTAGGAGTATGCCACCCAGCACACCTTTGAAAACTTCATGAGACTCAACGAAGTAAAGCATGTACTGACCCCTCCCTATCATCCTGCCTCTATTGGTGCAGCTGAGTGATCAGTTAGAATTGTAAGGGAAGCACTTTCCTAGCAGGTACTTCAAGGAACTGTAGGAAAATCAATGAAACACAAACTAGCAAATTTCTTGCTCAGATACAGAACCACACCACATAGTGTGACAGGATGTACTCCTGCAGAGTTAATGGTGAAGAGACAGTTGAGAACAAGATTAAGTTTAGTTAAGCCAAGTCTGTTTGAAGTTGTAGAGAGGAAACAAGCTCAACAAAAAATGTATCATGATAAGAGTTCCAGTGAAAGAGTGTTCAAGGTAAATGATAGGGTGAGAGTTAGGAACATGGCTAAAGGTTATGGTACTGTACATGCAAAGTGGACAACTGGTGTCATTGACAAGGTATGTGGATCTAGGACATTTAGTGAAATGTGGTAACTCTTTGAGATATGTTCATGTGGATCACATCATTCAGGTACATGACGAGATGAATGTAGCACCAGGACATGATGATAAACTTGACACAGTTTCAGATGATCCTCATCATGATGATGTCAAAGATGATGTTCCCAGCATCCACTCACTGTGTCAACTGATTGTAGTGATGATATGTCTGTCACTGATAATGCACAGAGTGCAAGTGAAACCCCCTGTAAAACTTGATGGAGGGAATAGTCCTAGAAGATCAAACAGAGTTAGGAGACCTGTAATTAAATTAGATCTCTAATTATCTGAATTGTGAACAGGCCTTTCAAAACTGTTTAGTTAGGAAGTTATATTTATTGTGTTCTATTCTCTTCTTCCCTGCCATATGTAATTCTGTAAGTTTTGTTTATTTAGGATGTGTAGCAGCCATGCTCGCTTTTGAAAGGGAGAAATAGTGTTGTATATATGAATGTTTATATGCTGCCTTTATTGAATATATATATTATATATTATGTTACTTCTTACCAAAGTCAGAAAGTGTTTAGGCACGAAATGTGTCAGGCACGTTGTAACCAACAGCAGAGAATAAACGCCCCAGCCAGACAGACCATGTGACTTGTGTTTCTCCCATTAAATAACGCAAGATACTACACCTAGGAATAACCAAACCACAGGAGCACACAACCAAACTAGTCACAGAAGAAAACGTGATGGAAATAGACCCAATCAGCCAACCAGTCACACCACACCACAAATCATCAGATTCCACAACTCAGCAAACAGAGAAACCACAACCTGCAAAAGCTGACCCAACCAAAGCGAAAACAAGAAAAGAATCCCATTCTGGCCATCGTGCCCCCCCATCTTCACCAACCAATGTGCAGCCAGCAGACCTAGGAAATGAGAGCGGTATCCGCTTCTACTCAGTCAACACACCACCTACAATAACAAATGATAGACTTCTGCAGGAAATCAAGGAAGGCACAGTCAAATTCACCTACGATGTCAGGGTAAAAGAATCCTACATAAACACGTTGATAAATGCAGGACTAATAAACACCAAATATAACAAAATTGAAAGAGTAGACATAACTAAGTTTAAGAAAATCAGGACGGGATTAAAGGAGGAAAGGAATAGACACTCACCAGGAGATACACGAGCCAGCAAACACCCTACACCAAGTTCTCGGGATCCACGACATTTCAAAACAAATCATTAAAGATATTTCAACACAACGTCCTTGCCTGGACTCTGGCGAGGAAAACAGAACTTATTAACATATACAGCACAATAGACCCAGACATCCTCTTTATCAACGCTCACGGGCGAAAAGACAACAAAAAAATATAAATATTTAATTATCACGTCTACCAAAAAAATATCCACAAAGAGTTATGTGACACATGACGGGACAGCAATAGGAATAAAACGAACGATTCAACACAAAATAATTGACAACTTCCGAGGTAACTTCTTGGCAGTAGAAATAACCACCACCAAAGGACCAACAATAATAGGAACATCATACCTACCATTCAGAAGACCAATATTCCCGATAGGCGACCTCCTAAAACTAACCAGGCGAAACAGCCGGCATACTTTCTAGGCGATCTGAACTCTCGACACCCAACCCTTGGACATCACAACAGAAACCCCGCTGGAGTAGTACTGCACAACCTAATTGAGCAAGGCAGCATTACACACCTAGGCCCAGACTTTCAAACATTCATAGCACCGGGAAACTCTGGGAATCCCGACATAATTCTGACAAACAGACATCATCATTTTCACACACACATAAAACCTGGACCCGCCAGCACCAGTGACCATAAACCCATAATAGCAACTATTTCCACATCTCCAATACAAATTCCCTCGACACCAAGATATTCATTTAATAGATGTAACTGGGAAGTTTCAAAACAGCTCTCAACACCGACGAAACAATAACTCTCCACAACAAATACACCAACGAGATCGATATTGCCTTAGAAACCTGGTATTCGAAAATCACAACAGCCATGAAAAACAACATCCCAAAAACAACATATGGCACACTACCATATGGACAACTAACACACGAAGAAAAAATCATCCAAACCAGGTTCACCAACCTACAAGAATTTATAAAAACACACGGCTGGAGCCCACACATCACTGTATTGTATAGAAATCTTAAAGAAGAACTACTAGAGAGATGGAAAGTAAAACACGACGAGAAATGGAACCAGCTAATAGCCAACACACAGGCAGACTACAAAAACCCAAAAGCCTTTTGGACTAAAACAAAAAATCTCATGGAAACCAACTCAGAGGAGAGCAGCTACCTTATAGACAACAATGGCAAGAAGATCACAGAACCAAAACTCAAGGAACCAATATTCAGAACATTCTGGAGCAGCATCTACCAAATCACGGATGAGGACAACCGAAATTTCTGCAGAGAAACAGAACACTTGGTGGAAACACACTTGAACCAAAACACAGACAAATGACAACAATCCAGGATAATCAGCCTCAACACGTTAGAGAATAACGAAGCATTAATTGCTCCAATAACTACACATGACATAACAAAAACAATTGCCAGCTTCAAGAATAAATCGCCAGGAATAAGTCAAATAAACAAAACCGTGCTGCAAAACATACCACCAATGATCAAACAGCTTGCAGACATCTTCAATGCATCAATAGCAAGCGGATTATTCCCATCCAAATTTAAAATGGCAAAAATAAGACTCATTCCAAAGCAAGGAAAGAACCCAACACCGGCAGAAACCTACACACCCATTTCACTACTCGAAACACCTGGCAAAATCCTTGAAAAAATAATAAACCACCAAATACAATCATAGACAACACGGCTTCAGGAAAAACCGAGGCACCTACACTGCAATAGCCTTAATATATGAATCCATCGCAAATGCAGCCAACAACAGAAACCAATGTAACATAGTACTCAGAGATGTCAGCAAAGCCTTCGACAAAGTATGGCATGAAGGGCTCAAATACAAGATCATCCAACTCAACATGCCTCCCAACCTCACGGCTCTCCTCTGCAATTTCCTTGACAACAGACAATGCAAATTCACCATCGACAACTACACAGGTCAAAACTTCACCCTCTACAGTGGAGTGCCCCAAGGCAGCAACATATCACCAACACTATACACCATATATACAGCGGACATGCCCAAACCAAGAAACTCAGAGTACATTGCATACGCAGACGACGTAACACAAATTATACAATACCCAGGAAAATCAAAACAAATGATGGCAATCAGAACTAGCCGAGAAATAGAAACCATAAACAATTACGAAAGGAAATAGAAAATCAAAACTAACACACAAAAATTGAAGATAACTTACATAGCTAAAACCAGACCTTACCCAATCACGGTCAACAATCAAAACATTCCATACGCAGAAAATGGGAAAATCCTCGGCCTCAAAATCACAACGAACGGCATACTACCACATATTATAGAAGAATTGCAAATGCCAAGGTCCAACTAACTAAACTCAGAAGATTCCGCAAATTAAACACCAATATACAACTACACCTTTACAAAGCACTAGTCAGACCACACCTGGAATATCCCCCAATTCCACTTAACATTATCTCAAAATCAAATAAACTCAAAATGCAAGCAATCCAAAACATAGCCCTCAGAAGAGCAGCAAAACTCAGACCACCATATAAAAAAAAATTCCAGAGAGCTGCACACAGAACATAACCTAACCACAATCAACATCAGAGCACATAATCAAGCATTAGCAATATGGGAAAAACTACAAGAACTAGAAGACCCCATATTCCGACAACTAATGAAAGAAGACATTACCAGAACACACAACTGGTGGCCAAAGAGCATAACATTTGACAACACAGAACCAGAACCAATATACACGAAATAAAAACGAAGAATACTTAAAGGACACGGAGGTCCCCCCCTCCCTAAACACCACAATCTACCTTAGCTTAGATTAGCTTGGCTTCCCTTCCTTTGCTGTAGTGGACATGAACTGCTGGCATGGCAGATTTAACCTCGTCCCGCAAGGTGGACAGCCCACCTGCTATCAATCTCCCTCTTTATTTCCCATTTCCCAATCTTTACCTTCCTCCGTCTTCCATCTTCCTGAGCCAATAGGCTCTCTTCTCCCCATCCCATCGGATCGGAGCTCATTCTACTCTACTCTCCAGAACCAGCCAGACCTCCCAACAAGCTCCTCACCAACCAGCTCCCTCAGCAAGCTCCTCATCCAACTGGACCTTTGAGCAACCTTCTCACCACACAGCAACTCCTCAGCACTGCACTGAACATACAATATATATATATATATATATATATATATATATATATATATATATATATATATATATATATATATATATATATATATAAATATATATATACAGAAAGCGCATTGTGAGTTTCTATTCTTACCTCCATCCTGAGTGTGAGATATCTTACATGTACATACGTATGTGAGCCCATACAAAGAGAAATAGACAAACAAAGAGATCTTGACAACTGGCCACATGCGGTACGCTACACTACCACTTCATTATCTGCATTACTTCCCTGTAAACACTCCTTGCCCATCTTATTACTTCTCTGCTATACAGTATTGTCTGTTATTTCCTTGCTACCGCTACATTTCATTTACCACTAGTATTAATACAGTATGTCAGTGTATGTAAACATAACTTGCATGTACTGTATGAAGATCATCATAATTTGGTTCGTGATTATGATATGATTCGGATATCCTTTTTTATTATGATTTGATTATGATTGCAGAGCTTAAAATTTGTTTGATTATGATTTGAATATGATTATTTTATTTTATTTTGACAATTATAATTGCAGATAATGTAAATATTAATTATTATTTGATTATTCTTTTGCATTTGATTATAATTATCATACTTGATTTTCATGGTGAAAAATTCAATAGCTAAAGTAGAGTAGTAAGCCATAACTATTAAATTACCTTTTTATATTATGCATACAAAATTGCAGCAATGAGATTCGTTTATTGTTTTCATTTAGTATAGTTACTCTTTTGATCAATAACATTTTTCATTCATGTTCAGGAAATTGAATTCATTTACTTTTACTTTTATCCTCTTCGCCACTGATCGGCTCGTTAGCCGCTTGGGCGATCGGTCACGTCTCTGATTACTTTTCCTTTTCTTTTATCCTCTTCACCAAAACATCGGCTCGTTAGCCCCTTGGGCGATCAGTCACATCTCTGTTATGCACTGTTGGCAAGTACTGGGCATGCACCAGCTCCTGAATGTACCTGAACCCACTCAGTGTTGGTCAAGTCTTGTCTTGAAAGAGCTCGCACTCGCTGCCGTCACAACACTTTCTGGCAGATTGTTCCAAGAGTTCACAATCAACACTCCAAAAAATTTTGCCTTCACAGTTTTCTGGACTTGCGGCTTCTTCAATATTGAGCTGTGACCCCTTGTGGGGCAGGCGTCCGCCAGCTCCAAGTAAGGACACTCGACTGAGTAGTGCCCCTTGAGATGCTTATACACCTCAATTAGGTCTCCCCTTGCCCGTCTGTAGTATAAGCTAGGCAAGTTCAGGCGCCCCAATCTCTCAGGGTAGCTGAGGTGCCGAAGTGCAGGCACCAGTCTGGTGGTCCTCCTTTGAACATTTTCAACCAACTGACAGTCCATAGCATATCTCAGGAACCAGACAGGGTGACAGTACTCCAGATAGGGAAGCACTTCACTCTTGAAGATCGTTACGCGAGGCGGACTATCTAGATATCTGAACGACCTTCTTAGAAGACCCAATAATTTATTTGCCTGATTTACCTTCTTCTCGCAATGGAACGAGAACTTCAGATCATTGTCAACATACAGTACACACCTACTGTAGGTCCTTCTCACATTCAGTCTCAAATAGTGCAGTTTCTTCATCCTGTTGGGACATATGATACGCCTCCTTACCGTTGGTACGCCCCAGGTGCATCCTCTTACAATCACGTGACATTGAATCTCAGTAGCCATTTCTTCGACCATTCTTGGAGCCCACAGAGGTCCTTCCGCAGCTCATCACAGTCCGCTTGGTTCTTGATTTCCCGAAATTACTTGAGGTCATCGGCAAACATTTGTACGGAGGAGTGTACAACATCAGGCTAAGTTAGTTTAACAAATTTATTAACAAATCCTGGAGTACAGTTTGCCTATTCCGAGTAATTCAGTCAGGTCTTGACACTTCTCACTGCCACGCAAGACAGAGGCTCTTACACAAAGAAGTACATCGTACTCATTGACAGCATATATATATATATATATATATATATATATATATATATATATATATATATATATATATATATATATATTATATATATTTATATATATATATATATATATATATATAATATATATATATATAATATATATATATATAATATATATATATATATATATATATATATATATATATATATATATATATATATATATTATGAAAATCCACAATGAAAAACGTGGATAAGATAAATCTTGATAAAATCACACGGGAAAATGGAAACAACGGAGTACCTTAGCTTTCGTCTTTATTCAAGACATCTTCAGAGGCAACTGGATTACATGGACAGAGAGAGGCTTAAATATACAGGGTGACCTAAAAACATGAGGTCAGGTCAAAATGATGACATCCACTAATCCCCACACCAACAAACACGTAGAGGAGCTTAAGAGAAGGGTGGTGACGTGACTAGTCAAGTCAGGTCAGAAAAAAGGGGACCCACAAAATAACTATCATACATCTAGATCAAAAGGTTTTTAAAGCATTTTTAACCTTGGGCCACTGACAAATAAATTTATGTAACATATTATCAGTTTTGAACTGACCATCACTAAGGTTTATTGATTCTAATTCCTTAATCAAACTAGCTTCAACAAGAAGTCTTTCTGTGACACAAGATGATTTGAAAACTTCTAAGCTTTTTTCCCAAGCAATGGGGTGATTATTATTCCTAACATGAACGAACAAGGCACTGCTTTCAGATGCAGTTCTAATATTATACTTATGTTGTTTGATTCTGAGCTGCAGTGTTTTTCCTGTCTGACCTACATATTTACAATTACATTTGCTACATGGAATACAATAAACACTACCATTTACATTCAAACATGGGCTATTCCTTATTAACATATTAGTAATGGTTGAGTCATACTTGAAAACAACATTAATATTTAGAAGCTTGAGGGACCGAACTAACAGGACAAATTCATTACGATAGGGCAGAGTCAAAATATTCTTAGGTGTAGGAACTTGTCTGGTTTGAGAGGAATGAAAGGATTTTTTAGCCCTATTAAAACAACGATCAACAAACACAGAAGGGTACCCAAGTTTATGTGCAATAGAACGAATGTGTTTCAATTCATCGTCAATAAATTCAGAGTCACAAATACGCAGACATCTTAAGAACATAACAGAAAAAACTGACATTTTGGTAGACTCAAGGTGATTCGATAAAAAGTGAATGAAACTGTCTACCTGTGTGGGCTTTCTATATACCTTGAATTTATAGTTTTGGCCATTTCTCATGATAAGCATATCAAGAAATGGAAGGGATTCATTTATTTCTCTTTCAATTTTGAACGTGATACTAGGGACAATATTATTAAGTTTGTCTAAAAATTCAAATGGGTCACTGTTTTTAGGCCAAAGACAAAGAACATCATCTACATATCTATACCATTCCTCTCAAACCAGACAAGTTCCTACACCTAAGAATATTTTGACTCTGCCCTATCGTAATGAATTTGTCCCGTTAGTTCGGTCCCTCAAGCTTCTAAATATTAATGTTGTTTTCAAGTATGACTCAACCATTACTAATATGTTAATAAGGAAGAGCCCATGTTTGAATGTAAATGGTAGTGTTTATTGTATTCCATGTAGCAAATGTAATTGTAAATATGTAGGTCAGACAGGAAAAACACTGCAGCTCAGAATCAAACAACATAAGTATAATATTAGAACTGCATCTGAAAGCAGTGCCTTGTTCGTTCATGTTAGGAATAATAATCACCCCATTGCTTGGAAAAAAGCTTAGAAGTTTTCAAATCATCTTGTGTCACAGAAAGACTTCTTGTTGAAGCTAGTTTGATTAAGGAATTAGAATCAATAAACCTTAGTGATGGTCAGTTCAAAACTGATAATATGTTACATAAATTTATTTGTCAGTGGCCCAAGGTTAAAAATGCTTTAAAAACCTTTTGATCTAGATGTATGATAGTTATTTTGTGGGTCCCCTTTTTTCTGACCTGACTTGACTAGTCACGTCACCACCCTTCTCTTAAGCTCCTCTACGTGTTTGTTGGTGTGGGGATTAGTGGATGTCATCATTTTGACCTGACCTCATGTTTTTAGGTCACCCTGTATATTTAAGCCTCTCTCTGTCCATGTAATCCAGTTGCCTCTGAAGATGTCTTGAATAAAGACGAAAGCTAAGGTACTCCGTTGTTTCCATTTTCCCGTGTGATTTTATCAAGATATATATATATATATATATATATATATATATATATATATATATATATATATATATATATATATATATATATATATATGTGTAACCGGTCGGAATCACTGGACTCTATTTTCTCACTTGACTTGGGGTTTATTAAAGATTATTAGATGGTAATGGCAGTGGAAGCGCCCCTTAGTGAGAAATCCCGAACCAGCACAAGAGCACTTAAATTTACTAACAAAATGAATTGTCCGTGACCCGTGGAAGGATAGCGTCTGTGACTGGGATGAATGAGACACTGTAAAATTTAGACACTTATATTCCCTCCAACACTACAAACACAATCAAATAATGGTACACCAATATGCCCACCTCTTAACTTGAACTTAAAACACTACTCTGGGAAATAAAAGTTATACATGATATTGAAATTATTAGAAACAATGGCAACAATAAATTTAAAGTATTAAGAAGTGTTGCTTGCACACATGAAACAGGCCTTAAGGGTTTTCACAGAATAATATCCACCACTGAGGAAGTGGTATAAAAATAAGAAATTATTAATTCCACTATGAATAGGCCTAAAGGGCACTCAATATAATTATGTTACACCAACAGATGCAGGCCTTAAGGGTTTTCAACAAAATAATATCAATCACTGAGAAAATGGTATTAAAAAATGAGAAATTAATAACTCTACAATGAATAGGCCCTAAGGGCACTCAACAAATTTATATCAAGCACTGAGAAAATGGTATTAAAAAAATAAGAAATTAATAACTCTACAATGAATAGGCCTTAAGGGCACTCAATATAATTATGTTGCACCAACAGATGCACACCTCCTAACCTAACTTAAACACTACTCTGGGGAACAAAGGTTATATCTGAGATTGAAACTATAAAGAAATATTAAATGCACACAGCATACATTAGTAAGTGAAAAAATAGTATTAACTACACACAAAAATATTGTCACTATCATAAAGACGTTACTGAGTCCAATACCCGTGAACCATGCTCCCTAACCTAACACACACACAGATTCCACCTGCACTCCGTAGTCGTTTAAGGCACAACCAACAGGCACCCGTAGTTGAAGGCCCAGATCAGCCTTTCTCCACCTTGGAAAGTGTACCTCTAAACTCCACTGACTCTTGGCCCCAGTGTGCGGCCCTGTATCACTCAGCTGGATTCACTTTACCCCCCAGTACAACCATGAAACGGAAGGGAGTGAGCCAATCAGACCTTGTACAGATGAGAGAAGCTTTAGCTTCCCGTTAGCAAGAGGGTTTCATTAAGCTGCTTGAGACATGTGGTATTGTGAGCCGAGGTAGAGGAGAGCTGATGACCCCAACGATCGTCCCGTCGTCAGCTGGGCACTCAGACGGCTAGATTCACTCAAGAGATACCCCGCTAAATAGTGACAGGCCTACACTGATCGGTCCAATGGCGACAATCGCCACCCTCCATCATCAACGGCAGTCTCAAACGGCAGTCAATTTCTTGCAGTCAAACTCGCGGTCAAGTGGGTTCTGACGGAAACCCTGAAATGAACTCACTGTTAGCTCTTGTTAACTTTATCACTGCCCTATCTAACCCTGTCTGAGATCGAATGAGACTTACTTGTTATACTGCAATAGTGCAACACAGGTGACTAGGCCACGTGACTATATCTGTGACGGACGCGCAGGGACGTCTTGCTGGACAGAATGCCTCCACGTGACTGACCTAGCCAGCGTCGCGTCTCTCCAAGGCGCTAGCTTAGGCCTATGTGACATATTTTCCGCCTAACTAATAACTCCTTGGGACACCCGTAACATTATTCAGACTGATAACCGATCTATAATAATTCCAAATTCAATACTAGTCCCTTAACTTCATGAATCGCATCATTATTAATTCGGCAAATTATATTTAATATCATATGGGCCTAGTTCCACAACCTCTCACTATGTGAGGGGAGCGCTCTCTTCCCTCAGACGACCTTGAAAGCTCAGTATCGTCAACGGCGCGGCGTTTGAAATTACTCTGAAATTTCTGAATATTACATATATATATATATATATATATATATATATATATATATATATATATATATATATATATATATATATATATATATATATATATATATATACATATATATATATATATACACATACACTGTTCACTACCAAGCAGGACAGAGGTTCATACACAAAGAATACATCATATTCATTGACAGTAAATACAGGTCAGAGTCAGATTAGATTGCCCCGGAGGAGGCTAGTTTATTGGGCACCCCCTTACATCCTGTGCAAGGTGAAGCGCAGAAGCGTTTACAGTGCCCATCTGGGAAGCAAGCAGAGTTCATGCTTGCCTTTTATGATCATGCATTAGGGCGTAAAAGCCTGAAGGGTCATGGGTTTTGTCAGCAAGTTACATAAAGTGACAGAATGATGAGTGTGTGTGGGGGGAATTATCCCGGTACAATTTATCTGTTTATGGCAAAGCGTGACAGGTCCCTCATAATGTCAAGTGCCAGGCCATAGCCATAGGCATTGATGGTATTGAGGGATATGCCTTTTAGTGTGATTGTGATGGCGTGTACGTAGGTAGTGTCGGCTTCAAGGGGGACGTCAAGAGGTTGGCAGGGGACGTCTATCTTGGCGTAGATACGTAGTCCACTAGCATGTCTGCATGGTGGTCAATTGATGTGGAGAACTGGAGTGGATGGATTCCAGGTGCCGGCACGCAGGCGGGGGAGGACAGGGGACCCCGGCCCCCTCGGTGTCCTTGGGTCTTTTTTTTTTTTTTTTTTTTTTTTGTAGAGTAGGAGGGGTGAAAGAAGATTAGAGGTGGGGGAAGGAAGTTATAGTTCGGAAATTGAAGAAGTTTAGGAGGAGGTAAGAGTGGGCGGGCTGACCGCCTAGCTAAGCTAATAGTGTGTTAGGGTTGTGTCATGGGTTAGTTATTATCTGTCAGTACAGGTACTAGACCTCCTACCCTATCCCATACATGGGTGTTTTAAGGGCCTTATTTCATATTCCGCCGACCCTACTGGTGGATGTTGTTCTAGGGAGGTTGTCTATTGCCTGGCCGTGTAGATCGGGGGTAGTTCTTGCTGTGATCGTTCTATCTTTTGCCAGATTCTGCTGACCAGGGTGTGCAGCTGCTGGTTGATGGGTTTCATTCTCAGGTCTCTATGTATCTCGGCTGTGGTTCTGGTGAAGGGGTATCTTTCGCCTGTGACGAATTTTAAGGCTTCATTTTGAACCACCTGTAATTTTAATATTTGAATGGTGCTCATAATATGAAGAGGTATTGCTGGGTAAGTTAATATCGGTGTGATAAATGATGTCACTAGGTGGAGCTTTATTTTCTCAGGAGGTGCTTTAAAGCGGTATAGTTTTCTCAGCTCTCTTTTTGCTTTTTCCTTCCTGGCGTGGACATGATAGGAGTAACCTGTCATGGATATATGCAGGCCCAGGAGGGTCCCTCTGCTTTTGGGTTCTATCTGGGCATTATTGGTTACTAATGGATGGGTTTTCCTTCTGCATTAGGGTATCACTGTGAATTTCGGGTTTGGATTTTCCATTGTTTTTCGTAATTATCTACCCTTTCTGTAGGGGTTCTGGGTACTCAGTTCTAACTACAGAGGCGAACACAAACACCTGTAGAGTATTGTAGGTTCTATTTGACGGAAGTACAGAGGTGCGCAATCCCAGCGCCGGTAGTCCCTACACTCACTATGGGTCAACTGACCTCTCTGTGACCTCTCAGGCGACATGTGGCAAGTGATACATTAGCAGCTTCCAGATGTCGCCAGGCACATTATCTAAGCATGTGGGACATGATAAAGGGCATTGCCACATGCCACTGACTAGATAAGTAATGTATATAAATGGAGTACATACATAGTATACATACAACATACATAATATACATACACCTCCCCCCCCCCTATACGCTCATAGCAAAGTCTTGAGTGGACCTTTTCTTTTGGCTCCATTCTGAGCGTCGAGGGGCTTCATCACTGGGGAGGATATGGGACTCAACACTGGTGGCAGGGTCAGCAGAAGGCGTTGTTATGGGGCGGAGAAAACGGCGGTTCCTCCACCACACACGACCACTGGTAGTCCCGTGACCAACCGAGACCCATGACTACGGCCACTTTGTCCCAACGTATTGAGGTCGGGTCCTGAACACAGACTTGGGTGCTGACACTCAACTTGGGGAGAGAACAGGCGTGGTCGTTGTAGCAGGCGATGATGTCTTGAACACATTCGGTAGCTCGGCGATCACAATCCTCTGTCTTGGTCTGCCACTCCTTGGAGAAGGACTGAGGGTGAGGAGGGGCACAAGACCTGGGCAAGGGAGCGTCTGGTGTAATTGGGTGTGTTGCAGAGTTTGATGAGATCCAGATCGAAGGCCTCGCAGCCAATATTCCCAGAAGGGGCCACTTTGAGGATAAGGTGCTTCAAGGATTTGACAGCAGCCTCAGCGTGGTCATTGGACTGCAGGTAATAGGGCGATGACACCACATGTCGGACTCCCCATCGGTCAAGGAATGCAGCAAAGTCCCGGCTTGTGAACTGAGGCCCTCCGTCGGTTTGCAGGCGCACAGGAACGCTCTCTTCACGGAATTAGTGGCGGAACTTGCTGATGGTGGCGGCAGACGTTGTGTCATTACCGCACTTGATGACAACCGGCCAACCAGAAAGACGGTCAACGATAACCAGGAAGGACTTTCCTGACGCGCAGAAAAAGTCGGCCGACACAGACTCAAAGGGGCGGGTGGGGTTGTCGTCACTCATGAAGGGTTCCTGCTGCTGGCTGGGTTGTAATACTTGGCAGGGCTCACACGCATGGACAGCGTTGGAGATGTCGGAGTCGATGCCAGGCCAGAACACAGTCTGTCTTACACGTCATTTGGTGGCCTCAGCTCCACGGTGACTGTCGTGAAGGCGAGCCAAGACGTGGGGACGTGAGGCAGCAGGGACAACTACACGTGCTCCGTACTGAACAAGGTCCCCGTCGCAGTAGAGTTCATCGCGGAGTTTCCAATACGGGATCAGGGTGTTGTGAAGGTTGTAGCAGTTGCAAGGGAATCCGTTCCTCACACGCTCGACGAGTCGGACATAGGAAGGGTCATCTCGGGCTGCTGTTTGAAGGTCCTCCATTGCCTTGTCATCATCTGGTGACAGGTCCAATCGAAGGGATTGGACGGCGTGTAGGATGACCACAGTCCTGACGGAAAGAGCGAGGTCGGCGTCGAGCATATGGTCTTCTGGAGTAGGGCGGCTGACAGGAGAGCGGGATAAGGCATCAGGGACACCATTATGCACATCAATCCAGGTTTGACACGACCTGTTGCCAAAGGTGACCTGTGCTTGGAGTGAGCCTAGGGCTGGGGCCATCTGTGAACCATATGCCGTGAAGCGGAGGTCCTTGGGAGGCGGTCCTAGATCACTTGGAGATAGCCCCAAACATTGCAAATGCTGGGGGCTGATGACTGTAGCATCATCGCTGGTGTCGGGCAGCATCCCGAGACAAGATGACACACTGCCGTAGGTTACGATGACGCTGATGTGCTGGGGAACTTTGGTCTTGGGACGTGAGGGGGAGTACACCTTCCTAATATGGCTTGAGCGTTGTCCAGGGTAGTCATGCTGCTGATTTGATGACTGTGGGCGGCCCTCACTGGTGGAAGGGTGCTGCTGCTTCCGCCGATGCTGTCCCTTGGGTTTGTTGGTCGGGCAACACTTGTCGTAGTGGCCCAGACGACTGCACACATTGCACTGGACGTGTTTGGCTGGGCACCATACTGTAAGTGACCAGTGGCCCTTGCGGTCACAACTGTTGCAGGTAGACTCAGCAGCTGGACACACCTGTGTTCCGTGCTGCCTACCACAGCTGTTGGAAAGGGAGCCGGGCGTGGGCGTGGTGGGCGCAGGCGTTAGACTTCTTGTCCTTCTTGTACTGGGACATAGCCCGTACAGCTGTAGGGGGAGCTCGGATGGCATAGGTGGCACACCTGGCAGCCTCATAGGAGCAACATATTGTCAACACATCCTGAAGAGAAGAGGAAGAGTCGAGGGAGGTGAGGCGTTGGACAAGTTCCTCATCCTTAACACCCATCAGGATCACCTGCTTCAACTGGGTCTCCTCGCACTGCTGGTGATTACCGGGACATATGTATACCTCTTCCGAGGCTCTCATGAGTCGTACATAGAAGGCGTCAAAAGTCTCGCCCTCCATCTGTCTACAGATAAACAATTCCCTCCTGTGTAGAGTTTCATTCCACTGACCTTTGATGTGCCGTTCTAGAACATCCAGTACCTCCTCTACAGACAATGAAGAAGTCGGGGGCACCTGCAACGTATGTTTCAACACACGCTGCGTTTCCAAAGACAGGCACATACGTAGCTGAATGAGTTGTTTAGGCTGTGGTAAGCTCTGGAGATCCACCATTGTAGCATAATCAGTCCACCATGGCCGCCACTCACGAAAAGCCTGGAAAGTCACATCAGGCTTCAAGATGGGTGGGGGTTGGGCAGCCGCTTTGGGTGGGGCTGGAGGGCGTACAGAAGGCGTTGACGATGTACCTGAGCCAGTCGATACTGAAGCAGTGGAAGAGCCTAGGGGCTTGGTTAGCAGTAAGGCTAGATATCAAAGCTGCAAACCGTTCACTATCTTCCAATCTCCTTTGGTGGGCTCTGTTTGCCTTGGCTTGTCTCCTTTCTTCATCCTCAACATGTCTTCTCGCTTCGTCCTCATGTCTTTCCTCCCTCATAAACTTCATTAAAGCAATTACCTCTGGAGTCAAGGCTGAATATCGAGGTGAAGGACTTCGAGATGTGGTGGGAGAGGTTGGAGCGGCTCGTTCTGACTGATCATCCATCTCTGTAGAGCTGTCATCCATCTGAGGCGTCATCCGGGTGTCAACTGCACCACTACATAAGGAACGAGGCATAATTACTTAATCTGTATGTTGTATCTCAAATCAGTGTTGACCGGTCAGCCCGTCCTATGAACAAGATCTGAGAAAAAAAATAATACAAAGCTAAGTAGATCATATATATATATATATATAATATTTATATAAAGGAATGACTGCAGTTTGTGTGTTCGTGTGTGAGTGTTACCCGTGGGTTGGTGTGTGTGGCTGGTGGGGGAGGCGAGGGGGAGGCCGGGAGGGGGGGGGGTCCATAGGCGGGCGGCGGCGGCCGAGAGAGGATGCGCTGACGCACTGCTCCTCACAAATGCCCTGAACAAGCCTTCCACCATGGGGGAGCACTTAAAACGAGGACACACTTAAGCACTACACACAAGAGGGCACTTATGACACTTCACAGGAACTTGCGGTCACTGCACATTGCTCAAAACTCGTTGGTAATTCAAACGAGTTTTTGTGGGAGACAATGCGATTAGGAGCGCTACGGTTGACGGAGCGGGGGGTCTACCGGTCTTAACTATACAGAACGGCACTTATATTTCCAATGAATTAATTCAATGGGCCATGTAGGGGTTCTAGGTACTCAGTTCTAACTACAGGGGCAAACACAAACACTTGTAGAGTATTGTAGGTTCTATTTGACGGAAGTACAGAGGTGCGCAATCCCAGCACTGGTAGTCCCTACACTCACTATGGGTCAACTGACCTCTCTGTGACCTTTGTTCACTGGTACACTTACTTGGCAGGCTTTAACCTGACCTGCTTTGGCTAACGAAGGAGAGTCACTGTGCCTGTTGACTTCAGGTGGTGGAGGCGATCCGGCCGCGTTGGCATCACTGAGCGGGACCGCTATTGTGGGTGGAGGCTGCCTCCCAGGACAACTGGGGTGCCAGGCCATCACACCCTCCTCCCTGCACCTAGGACACTGCCTCCTGGGTGGGGAGGTGTAGCTGTTGATTTCAGGCGATTGAGGTGACCCCACAGTGTTGCTGTTGGCATCACTGAGTAGGACCACTATTGTTGATGGGGGCGGCCTCCCAGGGCAACCTGGGTGCCAGGTCGTCACACCCTTCTTCCTGCACCTGGGACACTGCCTCCCAGGTGGGGGTGGCCTGCTCTCTTCCCTCCTGAGAGGCAGCTTCCATGGTGGGGCAGCTCCTCGTGCTATGCATTCCTGTGCAGATGCCACAGGTGGCTGTCTTGTGACAGTATTTCGCCACATGATTGACCCCGCAGCAATTGTAGCACACCACAGGGGGAGGAGTCCACCGACTGATGTTATTAAGGGTACCATACATGCCGAAGAAGCAGTATTCCTCAGGAGGTGGTTCCTTCCTTTTCCAAACAATGATGATCCTATTAAGTTGTGCACCATCCTTATAAAGTCTTCTTGCTCTGTGGACACCTGGAAGTGACAGAGCGCCATTGGGGGGAATACCCTTGGGGAAGTGGGTGACAAGGTAGTCCTTCATTTTTTGGGTTGGGACAGGTTCATCTCGCTCAATGAAATGTAGTGAGCCGACCTTTCCGTCAATGAAGCATTGGATAGAACCAGTCTCCTCTCGGGCTACATAAATGAAACGAGGGGCTATACCTGGCATGACAACATTCAGCGTAGTTGTGCAATATTCCTTATTCAGGGCACTCAACCACTTAATCTTCATCAAATTGGTTGTGTTCTCGGGGAAGGCAAGGCTCGCCCGGGGAGCAATGGGAGGGATGCACCTATTGGCTCTTCTCTGCTTCCTTCCCTGGGTCCTCATTTTGCGTTTCTGCTGACGAGTCTTAAACTTCTGAAAGCCAGCTTCAGTGTCGCCATGACTGTCCTCCTCATCTCCTTCGTTTCCTTCGTCAGGAACATCAGCATAGTGCCGCCCGGAGTCGACTCCTGCCATGGTTAGATTTAAATGTAATCCAGGTCTTATACACTAGGGCAGAGAGGTGATATGTAGGCCAGCCGTGTCCTTGAGTAACACCGATAAGAGTTACACCCAATATTCACCAACTCACTTGTTAAATTCCTGTTCCCACCAGCCCAGTATAACCTCCATAGTCACACGAGACACCACATGAAGTCATTAGCACGTGTGATGAGTGCCAACCATCACCGGAGCGAAAGGAGGGAGGGAGGGTACGGCTGGGAGCCACATGGCCGGGCCCGGGAGTAGGCTTAACGGGCCCCAGGGCACTCTGGATGCCAGAAGCTGTCAGATTGATTACTACACTACACCCACAAATACCACTTTACAAATGGTCATAGCTCACTGACACTGATGTGAAGTCACTAAGTATAACACCCTGTTTCACAATGAGCGAAATAATGTATAAGTTAGTTTGGTTATCCTTAGTGTGTGGTGTGTGGCACACAGGTGGTGAACGGTGGCTGGGAGGGCGCAACCCTCTTATGATGTGAGGTAAGTTGACCTCTATAGTCCTATACGTAAGAAGGAGGTAGGTAGGTAGGCGGCAGCAGGCAGAATGCTGGCCTGGCACCTCAGTGTCTGACTTCTGACCTCAACCTTAATGGCGGAGACTGGGTGCCACCTTCACTGTATCATGTCACACTGTACTTTCCTCTATACAGTTTGGTTATGGTACATAATTATACAGTCCACGTTTATAGGGCCGAGGTACCGAGATATCTAAGCCACACAAGGTAACTTCTCACACCTGTACCAAGCTTCACACAGCGCTGAAGTCCAGTCAGGTCAGAGGACGACGAGCGTGTGTGACCTCCCCCTACGGTGACCATAGATAAACTGAGCCAATGGATGCTAGGAAGGGTATTGGAGGCGGTACCGGGTGATGATGGCCTGGTGCAGCATGCCAAAGTGAAGCCGAAGGACTCGATGTTAATACGTCCAGTGACAAAGCTCTGTCTATTGGAGGGAGTCAGAGAGTGAGACTTCCGGCAGACAATGGGTTTCAAGCAAACTTAACAGGGGGAGTGTTACCGCCACAGTAGGATAAACTAGAAGGGAGAGAGAGAGAGAGAGGGAGAGAGAGAGAGAGAGAGAGAGAGAGTGTTGACAACGAAATTTGCTGAGGTGTTAAATGTGAAACAGATGGCCCTCGCCTTGGGCTGACTAACTCCTCCCTGTGTAGTTCAGAAGATAGTCTCCAGCCGTCCAGTGAGCTAGCAAGTCAGGGAGCTAATAAGTCCTACATTAGACCCAAAACACGTAAGTTTAGAATATGGTTTAACACCCTACTCTTCTCAAATATATTATATGTAGTTGTTAATAGTGAAGGAACGTACGAGTGAATTAATTATCTCATATGTAACATACTGTATGTAATTTGTACTCTGCAGGTTTTGACCGAAGAAAGAACAATCGAGTCCTACGTACATGGGTCTCATTATCCCACAGTCGCTCATTGGGCGGTTACAATTATAATTACCAAAACTGTTAATACCTAGTTCAGTCAATCTAGTTCTTTCTGCTACATTGAACCATTTTCCATATGTACAAATTCATCTAGTAATATAATAGTTATAACATTATTTTCATAATTTGATTTTGCAATTGAGGTAATGCAAATCAAATACATAAATCAACCTCTGGTCTCATTTACATAATCAAATAGACTGGATGTAAGGGCAACATCTTTCCTGACTGTACATACCTACAGTACCTACATGAGCTATGGGGAAAATGATGGATGCAGTGACAACATGCTCATTAGACAGAAAAGTAATATACTATTAATAACATCGGTACTAACATTTTATTTAAAATTGTTAAATCAATTATCATCTTAATGGAAGCCTTTTTAAGGGTGATTATAGTACATATACTGCAGCAACTTACACTAAGTAGAATTTGAATTAACTTCAGTACCAATGGGGAACCATTAAAATTGACATGAGCTACTACGGTGTACTAAATTAAAATACTACTACTTCATCTCTGAACACAAAATGATTTTCATCTGTGAATGCAATATATAGGTTCAATTGGGATACAATAATCATATTATAATAATTGATTATTACTCCTTAAATGTTTGGTTATGAATTGATTATGATTATTTGTTTATTATTATAATTTTATTTTCATTAGATTATGATTACATAATCATTGCCGTGGATTATCATCATTTTATTAATAATCATAATCAACCCCGTGTGTGGTGCATATGTGGTATAAACAACACGTGTTCATACTCAATGAAAACAAATACTAGCACTTACTTAAGCCCATGTAATATATTTGAAACCATTTATATACGTTTGGAATTTGATATATTAAATATAAATCTATCCAATACATCACTGTTTGTGAGCTACCGAAAGCTAACAACGGCAGAACAACGAAAACCATGCGCTGAATTATATTCATCAATTACTCCTCTAAATTGAAGAATTCAGATCTATGATCATCTCTATCCTTACTAAACAAGAATGTTAACATGTCCAAGTCATACCTCTGATGAAATCCAGTCCAGAAAAAGAGAAATGAGAATAAAAGCAGACCGATAAGTTCCTCCACTCTCGCAACGCCTTTAGGTGACTGGGGCTGTCTGCTTTCAGTTGTGACGTTGTAGTGGATCTCTCCCCTACAACTACATCGGCATTCCAATGCAACAGTATCCTAGCAACCAAGCAAGTTGCCCGGGGGGGGGGGGGGTCACCAGCTGCTACGTCTACCCTAGCAACGGAGTCAAGAAACCGGCGAGTTCCCACGGATTTACTTCCGGCTGCTGTGTATATAAGCTCGCAGTCTCTCCATTGAGATTCATTCTACCCTACGTTCCTGAACATGCAACATATCCTCTAACGAAGGTCCTGCACAGATACCTCCTCAAGCACGCTACTCACTGAAGGTGTCTCTTGAGCAAGCCTCTCACCACACCGCATCTCCAGCACCAGACTGTCTTTCATATTGTCATGGTCACGTTGACTGCTGATCTATTTAACTACTGATTCTTATTAAACTCCACGACAGCAAAACATGAGTGAGTTAGTGACCCCTGAGAAGACGTGTTTTTCCCCATCGACGCTACACTTGTTCCCTCCCAGAGTCCCGCCTTTGTGAAGACAGTTATCAATGTGTTGTTATTCCACTTTCTCCTGGGAAGCTCAATCTTGAATTAGTCTGTGTATATCAACTCAAGTAATTCGCCAGACCTTTGTCAATTGAGGGTCATCTTTGAATGAGTACAGTTAAGAGTTGTTTATAATTATTGTCATTGCGTGAGTAGCGATCACTGGCAACTCAGGGGTATATATATATATACCGGTGCATCGCCAGGGAGAGCGTCCCCTGACGCTGCTCCAATGTTTCTCCAGGTATGTTTATGTGTAGCCATTCAGTTAATTCAGTCAATTGTAGTGAATATCAGTGTTCATCAGTGTTCATGCTTTAACAGTTGAATTGTCATTCACCCAGTGTAGAAGTAATATAACGTAAATACGTCTGTCGTCTAGACAAGAGAGTTGTTTGTGTTGTCATGCTTCCCAGTCCGTCCACTGACGCCGCTCCAATGTTTCTCCAGATCCCATTGTGATTCTTGCATTGTTCAACAATGGCCCGGGATGTAGTAGAAACCCAGCAGGGATCATATATGAAACGATGGCACCGATGCGGCCTGATTAATATGCTCCACTGCCTCGTTGGGCCAGACCGCAGACTCGCCATGTGTCTGGCTACTACCGACCACAACAACGGTCGTGAGCCCCAGTGTTCTACCCTGGGTTACTCCTTGGAAGTATATGTCAACAGAGAGTGTTGTAAGATGTATGTTAGGGATAATTAGTTGGAAATAATTATCCCATGTTGGGTAGTGGACCCCAGGTATCTGCTGATTTAATTATTAACGAGTATGTTGAGTAAAGTAATCGTCAATGAGTGCCATGTACTATGTATTGTGAGTAGGGCCATGTAACACCAGTAATGTTGTGTGCAGTAAGAGTGTAAGATCGGAGTATTTACTGTTGAGTAAAGAAATAAGAAAATAAATAAATAAGAAAATAAGTAAAGAAGAAAGTACTGAGTCGGCAATAAGCCCAGGAGTTGAGCCTGGTTGTTATATGATTAATAATATATCTTTTCCCCTTTGATTTCATATTAATAAATTTGTTTTTAGAGTACTTTAGGTGTATTCATTTCTCTCACAGTATTTTACCTTTATTTCCGTCCAAGTGACTTGATACCAGAATTACCATACCCATGTGCCTGGACCCTCGATCATGCTACCAAAAGAATGACCATGCTACCAAAAGAATGACCATGCTACCAAAAGAATGTGACAGAACTGAGTAAGAGTAAGAACTAAGAGAAGTAAGTAAGATGAGGGTGGTGTAGGTGATGGAAAAACACGCGCCCTCACAATATAATATATTTTATATAAGAAAACCACCACCTTAGAGTTTCCATCAATCCCATCCTGAGTGCTAGACCACATAACATCACAAAACCCTACAATTGGTGACCCCCGGAAAAACGCACTCACACAGGATGAAGAAGGAACGGATCTCTCTACCGACTTTCAACCACAACTTCGAGGACTGGTTAGATCATGTGGAAGCAATCCTCATCGGCTCACAAGCTAATGAGGAGCAAAAGTACGGTGCCCTGCTCTCCTCCTTGCCCAAGGAAGTTGCCACTCATGTACCACGGACCACCTACAACTCCTCCAACGCCTGCAGAACAACAGCATGAAAGTTTACCCTGCTAAGTGCGTCTTCGGAACCTCCTCCATCGATTTCCTCAGTCACAGAGTCTCGCCTAGTGGCATCCAACCCCTACCACAGAAGATAACTGCCACCAGGGAGTTCCCCAAACCTGAAACGGCGAAGAAACTCCGAGAATTCCTTGGTTTAGTCAACTACTACCACCGCTTCATTGCCAACGCTGCCACCGTCCTAGTTCCCCTCTACGACCTTCTCAGGAGACTCTCAAAGAAGTCTCACAAGCCTCTCGTGTGGACTCAAGAGGCTGTTACGGCATTCACCGCTATCAGACAGCACATCACACGCCTTACCCTCCTAGCCCACCCCGCACCTAACCCCAGGACCACTCTCACAACAGATACTTCTTCTACTGCAGTGGGCGCCGTCTTACAGCAGGAGTTCAACGGAGTTCTCATGCCCATTGCATTCTTCTCACAACGACTTCAACCACCACACCTCAAGTACAGCACCTTTGATCGAGAACTCCTGGCCATATACCTGGCTGTCAAGCATTTCCAGCACTTCCTCGAGGCCTGTCAGTTCACCATCTTCACTGATCACAAGCCCCTCGTCCACGCCTTCACTTCAGCCTCCCAGTCACATACACCACGTGTCCTGCGTCACTTGGCGTATATCTCGGAGTTCTCCAGAGACGTCCAACACATTAAAGGCAGCCACAACGAGATCGCAGACGCCCTCTTTCGTTGTATATCCAACATTCTCCCCTCATCCCCACCCATCGATCATGAGCTCCATCCAGTCAACCCAGCCAGTGCCCCTGAGGATTCTGTCCCAGCCGCGATTGAAGCACAACAACCATTGCCTGTACAACCTTCTCTAATCCACAACCCTCCTTCTCCCCCTGATTCTCCCACAAGTTCTGTTTCACTGGACGGAGTCGTCACCCGTAGCAGCCGAGTCGTCCACACCCCTGCCCGTTATGTCTCACATGTGAGATACAACCCTGCCGACAACAAGTCTTTTGCAGCTCCCGGAGGGGAGGGGGAGTATTGTAGTGGATCTCTCCCCTACAACTACATCCGCATTCCAATGCGACAGTATCCTAGCAACCAAGCAAGCTGCCCAGGGGCGGGTACACCAGCTGCTACGTCTACCCTAGCAACGGAGTCAAGAAACCGGCGAGTTCCCACGGGTTTACTTCCGGCTGCTGTGTATATATGCTCGCAGTCTCTCCTACGTTCCTGAACACTCAACATCTCCTCTAACGAAGCTCCTGCACAGATACCTCCTCAAGCACGCTACTCACTGAACGTGTCTCTTGAGCAAGCCTCTCACCACACGGCATCTCCAGCACAAGACTGTCTTTCATATAATATATTTTATATAAGAAAACCACCACCTTAGAGTTTCCATCAATCCCATCCTGAGTGTTAGACCACATAACATCACAAAACCCTACAACGTCATCATCAGATTTGCGAGCGAGACCCAGGCCTTCTGTATCTAGATGGACTTGCTCAGCAACTCCCCTCCCCCCCCCCCCCTCAGGGTGAGCCTACCACAGTCCTCAGCTCAGTGTGGTTTTGATTAGTCAACTGGATCAGTGCTCTCTCGACGCTTGGTCAGCACTCTCGGTGGCTGCTCCCAGCTGTCTTCGACATCGCTTAGGTCATCGTATCTGCCAGCCCCTGGCAACTCCTACATCATTGACCCCACCTTGGACACGTCATTGACGACATATTAGAAACATCACTCCAACGTCATAGCAAGCCTCCATTTTGGATGTTCGCTTATATAAACAAGGAGTAACCGTGACCTCATTCTCACCAGCTGTGAGACGTACTTCAATCAAGCCTCCGTACTTCGTGTTTCACAGATATGCAGTAGATTTTTACACACAGCAAACATTCTACAGCATTCTACTTTATTTATTACTGACGTATTATAATTTAAGTATTTTCGTTTACTGATTACTAATAATTTAATCCATTTACCGTAAATGGATGGACAAGTGTTACAAGTTAACTAGTTTTAATGTTGGGTCCACCTATAGAGGCCAACTCTTAACAAAAGTAAGGTAATTTAAGGAAGATTCTAGGGGGAAAGGGTGAACATTATACAAAGGAGGAGTTTTTGATATTTAGGAACAATAATGACTAATTATAAAGACAAATCTTAACCGCTAGCCCTACACCAGTGCCGGAGTTTATTATTTAATAACACTATTAATTAATAATAAAGACAAATCCTAACCGCTAACCTTACACCAGTGCCCTAACTAAACATAAAAATATCCAAACTAGATACAAACTAAAACATGGGGGACAAGAGCAAAGAGGAGCCAGAGAAAAACTTAGCCATCTACTTCTCTCTGCGATGAATGTTATGGCGAGGGGAAAGTTTTAAATTGGATAATATCATGGCTCACCGATAGAACACAGGGGGTCAGCGTAGATGGTGTTAAATCTGAGTGGGACTGTGTTAACAGTGGGGTTCCCCAGGGGTCAGTACTGGGCCCACTCTTGTTCATAATCTACATAAGCGATCTAGATACTGGGATCAGCAGTGACATAAGCAAGTTTGCGGATGACACCAAAATAGGGCGACAGATTAATTCAGGGCAGGATGCAAATGCACTACAGGAGGATTTAAATAAACTGCAGGAGTGGTCAAGAAAATGGCAAATGAAATTCAACACCAGCAAGAGTAGCGTACTTAATATTGGAAGATCAAATACTGTCAACGTATACAGCCTTAACATCAACCTAGAGAAGTCGACTTGTGAAAGAGACTTAGGGGTACTTGTCAGCCCGGACCTACGGCCTAGAAAACAGTGAGTTAATGTTCGAAATAAGGCAGAGTATTAGGTTTTATATCTAGAAGTGTAAGTAATAAGAGTGTAGAGGTCTTATTGCAACTATATCTTGCGCTAGTCAGGCCGCACCTCGATTATGCGGTTCAGTTCTGGTGCCCTTATTATAGAATGGATATCAATTCACTGTGTTCCATGCATATCTTCCATGATACCAGTAACAATGCCAGCTCCGATAGGGAGAACTGCGTCAGTTAGTATTGCGTTTCTTGATTGTTCAGGGTACCATTTAAATAATTTTGCTACATGCGTAATGTCTTTACCAGATAAATGAAATAAAACATCCATAAATGATAATTCAATCATACAAGATTATACTCAATAATAACCTTGCTGTCACGTCCCTCCGCATTGGTCAACGCCATCTAGGGGTCGGAAATAAACAACACTTCCTTGCAGTATCACGACGTTGGAGCAGGAGTCGCCAGCCCAGTAATATCACTGACACGTCTCCCTAGCTTCTACCACAACACACTAACCTTTCCCGTGAGTCACCAAGGTGACGAGGGACCCGTGTCTCACCCTGAAAATCATTATGCTCACATCCCCTGTTCTGAAATAGTGACTACCCCTAAGGACCTCTATCTTCCCCGAGTTCCTGTGTTTCAAGTGACTGCCTTAATCATCCCACGTACCATAACATTCATCTCAGAGAGAAGTAAATGGGTAAGTTTTTCTCTGGCCGTTTTTGGTACTAATGTACCAGATTGGGTGCTTTTCACTACCTCAAGTACATTTGGTACGACTTTCAAGGATCTAAAGAAAATCTGGTACTAAATGAGAACTTTACTGGTAAGATCAGGGCCGGCGGCATAAGCCAAATTACCAAATGCAGATGTGGCACCACCGCATGGCGTACGGTCTATCCCAGTTCCAACAACTTATCGTGTTCTGATCTTGTTCTGTACGTGTCCACTTCGTAACTTAATCACAATCCCCTCTGCTTAGTACAGCTATCACTCGGCAGTCCACAACCCTCCTTCTTCGTTACGCTGTTGTGTTAGTATACATAAGAAAATATGGAGTCTGCAATAGGCCGGTTGGCCTGTGCATGGCAGCTCCTGTCGAGAGTTACTACCACTCTCTATCATCCATGAATCTATCTCGCCTCCTTTTAAAACTTCCCAGCGTTCCAGCACTTACTACAAAGTTGCTAAGCTTGTTCCACTCGTCCTACCCTTTTTGTGAACCAGTTCCTTCCTATCTCCCTCTATTAGGTTTTAAATGAAGGAAAGTGGTTTTCTTACCGTAGAACTCCGATACCTTCACACTGGTTACTCACCCAGGAGATTATGGTGTATCACTACGTAGAATTTCACTCTGCTTCCGGCATTCAATGCGTTGTGTACTTGATAATGATGATTTAATGAATTCCATTAATTTCCAACATCATTCTAAGTTATTGGTTATACTTTGTCATTCCCAATCAGTCATTACCCTTGGTAATAATAATAGAGGGATCACAGATGCGGGCAGATAATTGCACTTACGTTTATTTGGCATAATTCCATACACTGGACTTATAATTTGCATGGATAGGTCAGTCACTCACATTCACACTACAGCACCGTAAGTTATAAGGGAGAGTGTGTCAACCTGGAGAATTAATCGTTAGATCTATTAGGCCGGCCTGGAGTGCTCTTGTAGCAAACAGGACCTCACCATTGATCACTTCCTTTACAGGGTGCGTTAACTTGTCGCTAGACTTAACAACAATCTCGGGGATTTGCATACAGACTCGTAGCACTGGTAGGACTATGGCTCCTGTTCTAAATCCGCGGAGCAGGAGGTCTTCTCTAACCCAAGGTCTAAAGCCCACTGGCTAAAATGTGGTTTTGAGGCGTGAAATGACCCCTATCGGCTGGCCTGGTACCTTCTCTCTACCTAAACAAACATTTGGGATGGGTTGTGCGGGAGGCCCAGCGCAACCCATGACACCCTCCTAAGCTAATCCAACTTAAATCCGTTGCTGCGTGTCCTATCCTGCTCGGATATTACAAGAACTTATCTATATCTCCTTTATTGATTCCTTTCACCCACTTAAATACTTCTATCATATCTCCCCGTACTCTTCGTCTTTGTAGGGAATGCAAGTTTAGTTTCTTTAATCTATCTTGATATGGAAGGTTTCTAAGTCCCGGAATCATTTTCGTAATTCTTCGCTGCACCGACTCCAGTGAAATGGTAACCATTCTATAATAAGGGCACTAGAACTGAACAGCATAATCGAGGTGTTCACCACTTTCTGCATCTTGGCTCCCACCTGTCCACTACCGCAAACATCGATGAACGCTCATAAGAACATACGAACATAAGAATGGAGGAAACTGCAGCGGGCCTATTGGCCCATACTGGGCAGTCCCGTTTACACCCAACCCCTATTGCTCATATGAGCATCCAACCTATGTTTGAAGCAATTCAGCGTATTCGAGTTAATGATGATATTTGGTAACTTGTTCCATTCATCCACTACTCTGTTTCCAAACCAGTGTTTACCTATTTCACGCCTAAATCTAAATTTGTCCAATTTAAAACCATTGTTACGAGTTCGCTCCTGGTTGGATAATTTGAGTACCTTTGTAATGTCCCCTTTGTTTAGCCCTGCCTTCCATTTATACACCTCTATCAGGTCGCCCCTCGCTCTACGTCTCTCAAGGGAGTGCAAATTAAGATGCTTTAACCTGTCTCTATACTCAAGGTTCCTGATACCCGGGATTAGTCTTGTCATTCTCCTCTGGATTCTTTCCAAGGATTCTATATCCATTCTGTAATACGGTGACCAGAACTGGACTGCGTAATCCAGGTGTGGTCTCACAAGAGCAAGATACAGTTTTAGGATGACCTCGCTAGTCTTGTAACTAACACTCCTTTGTATGAACCCAAGTACTTTATTAGCCTTGTTACGAGCAAAAACACATTGTTTACTTGGCTTAAGGTTCCTACTTATCATTACTCCTAAATCTCTCTCGCAGTCGGATTTCTCTATGGCATCGTTGTTCATCTGGTATCTGGTTTCCCTGTTTACATTCCCTATACTGAGTACTTTACATTTGTCAATGTTGAATTTCATCTGCCATTTTTCAGACCATTCGAAAAATTTGTTTAGATCCTCCTGTAGTTTTGCCGAGTCCTCGTCAGATTTGATAACACGTCCTATTTTAGTATCATCAGCAAATTTACTTATGTTGCTGTCTATGCCGATATCTATGTCGTTTATGTATATAATAAACAATAATGGTCCAAGTACTGAGCCTTGGGGAACTCCACTTGTGACGTTGCTCCAATGGGACTTAGTGCCGTTAATGCTCACTCGCTGTTTCCTGTCCTGTAACCACGCCCTAATCCATTTAAGGATGTCACCTTTGATGCCATGAGCTTCTACCTTTCTAATTAGTCTTTCGTGGGGTACTCTGTCGAAGGCTTTGCTAAAGTCGAGATATACCACATCATAATTGTGCCCCTCGTCCACTGATTCGAAAACTGATGAAAAGAATGTTAATAGATTAGTTAGGCAAGAACGTCCGCTTGTGAAGCCATGCTGGGAATCATTGATCAATCTGTGCTTCTCCAGGTGATTTCGAATAGAGTTTGAAATGATTGCTTCCAGTAATTTGCCTACTATTGATGTTAGACTGATTGGGCGGTAGTTAGAGGATAGTGATCTATCCCCCTTCTTGAAGATCGGTATTACATTCGCTATCCTCCAGGATTCTGGTACTACACCTGTTTTTAAGGACATGTTAAACAACTTTGCTAAGGGCATACTAAGCTCTTCCTTACATTCCTTTAATACTCTGGCAAATATCTCATCGGGACCAGGTGACTTATTAGGCTTTAGTTTGTCTATTTGCTTACTAACATCGTTACTAGTCACTACTATCTCACTTAATTTGTTTTCTTCACTATCTCTGAATAGAGTCGGTGCCTCGGGTATCATGTTTAAATTTTCGCTGGTGAAAACTGTTGAAAAATATTTATTTAAATTATTGCTCATTTCTCCGTCGTTATCAGTGAGCTCGCCGGAGTCTGACCGTATTGGTCCAATCTTTTCTCGTGTTTTAGTTTGGTACATTTGGTAGAATCCTTTGGGGTTTGTCTTTGCCTCCCTTGCTATCCTTACCTCATTATTCCTCTTTGCTTTCCTTATCTCGGTTTTAACCCTACTCGCCAATACCCTATAATAGTCCCGGAGGTGAATTTCGCCACGATTTATCCTTCTACCTATAGCCTTCCTTTGGCCAATGATGTTCTTTAAATAATTATTTATCCATTTAGGGTCATTGTTGTTTGATCTGAGTTTTTTGTATGGTATGTTCTGCCTTTGTGCATTAAGTAACTCACTATTTAAATTGTCGTGGAACTCGGCAATCTCAGATCTCGTTATCAGGTCGGTGTCATCTGTCAGGTTCACGGCCAAGCGCGACACCCCCTCTCTTAGCTGCCTCTTTAAACTGTCAAAGTTTGCCCTTCGGCGGACTCCGAAATCGTGTCTTCAGCTGCAAGGAGCTGAAATTACCCAGAACACTGCACGTATATTGAGCAGTGGTCCTGCCCACCCTACGATAAGGCAGTGAGAATGGGTCACATACAGGGGGCACCTCAAAACACTTGAAAACTTCATCAACGTATTCTACGTTCCATCCTCTGTTTTCACTGGGAAGACAAGAGAATTAATGCCAGTATTCTTGCTGACACCAATTGTAGGAGCATCGAGGCTACCATTATCCATGAAGAACTACGTTGGACTGGCCATGTTACCCGCATGGACGACAGTAGACTGCCAAAGCAGCCACTTTAAAGTCACCTAACGAGTAGTAAACCTAACGCCTGCGGCAATTGAAAAGGTAAAAGGATAGTCTTAAGACAAACCTGAAAAGGTGCCAAATCGACCCCCCTCTCCTGAGAGTCGATTACTCCTCATCGTAACACTTGGAGAAGCACCACACGAGCAGGTGTCGATGCTTTCGAGTTAGCCCGACTTCAAGCCGAGGCCGACAAGCACCAACGTCGGAAAGACGAAGATGGAGCTCACCACATGTGCAACGAATGTGAACGACGCTGCGGGTCCCGTATAGGCCTCTGTAGTGACCTCAAAACTGGCTAACATAGGTAATATCCCTAATAGCTCATCATTGTATCAAAGCTGGATGATCGTCATCCTCGATTTCGAGTGACAGCAAAGTAGCTGCAATAGTAGTAGTAGTAGTAGTTATAGTATTATGGTGGACAGGAAAAGACATTTCCAATGCACTTCAAACTTAAAATTTCATTAAACTGCAAAATTTAAATAGTATTGAAATAAATTATTAAATTGTAAAATCATTCAATGGTGAAACAAAGCTCCACTTTTACTGTATCGCGATCCGGATCTGGATTCTTATGCATAGAGCTAGTTTGCTTACATTATGTCAGCTTAGATTAAATTGGAGGTCGATTTACCTAACCTCACCTAACTTAACTTAATTTAGCTTTGTGGCACGTTGAATTAAATTAGGTCAGCAGTGGGTTAGGCTAATTTAGGGTATGTGAGGTTAGCTTCGATGTAGATTAGGTTAGATTACGGAAGGTTAAGAGTAGGTTATATCTATTTTTATGTTGAAACCGTTTATTTAGCCAGAAGAACATAGATACAGAGTCGATAAATAATAATAATATTAACATGGCTGAGCCAGTGAGAGCCTGAGCTCTCTTGTAGGCACCTGATATATACTGTACATTTTCTCAAGGAAGTATTAAGTATCATTTAGTAAGTAGAACGCAGCTATCAAACAGGGAGGTACTACCACCTAGGAAGATATTAGAAACATAATGTGTTGTCTAAATGGTAGACACTGCTGGTATATGGCATCACGAAAATTGTGACTAAGTCCCAGGTTGCTGATCTAATTTTCTGCCTCATTTACACAATTGCAGGGTCTCGATTGCTTCTCTTACTTTGACAACACAACACAACACAACATACATATATCGTTACTCACTATTGACTTTTTTGTATTTCTTTATGGTTCTTTATTATTATTATTATTATTATTATTATTATAATTATTATTATTATTATTATTATTATTATTATTATAATTATTATTATTATTATTATTATTATTATTATGATTACACCCCCGAGGCCTCGATGTGGGTCATTGATCTGTGCCCGGGTGGGCTAAGCCCCGTAAAAAAAAAAAAAAAAAAAAAAAAAAAACTGGAATTGTACATGGCATAGTGGTAGTAAGAACATATCGGAATGTTACTACGGTTAGCACTTCGATACTTATTTATTTATTTATTTATTTATTTTATTTATTTTTATTTATATGTTTTACATAATATTATAAGTATATACATACTTTACAGCGGAGCTGTTATACCTAAATATGAAAAGGGAGTGAAGCAGTACAACATGGGTTAGGTTAGGTTTGGGCAAGGTTAATTAACAAGTTAAAAAGTATGTTCGTTTCTTAGTCAGATGACTTGAAACACTCAAATAGTAAAAAAAAGAGATTGCATTTTTAAAATTTCACTTAAGATGGCCCTTATTAATTTTGTATTTATTTATTTTTTTATTGAAGAACGGGAGGTGGTGATAACCACACCTGATATTGTTTGTGTATTTGGGAAATAGCAGACAAGGATATTTATCTATCCCCAGAGGAATCTTTTGAAAACAAAAAAAAACATAACAAAATACATTCAGATGTGGTTGTGCTGGAAAAAACAAACCGGGAAACTTATCATTTTGGAAAGTGTTCAGATTTCATGAATATAAAACTTCCTTTTGTGTTTCCATTGTTCATGAAGATCGGTACGGTGTCAGGTGATATTGTGTCAGTCACGTCATTTAAATCTTATCGATCAAAAGGTGATAAATAACAAAGTTACACAAGCATAAAACGGCAGGGTATAGTAATTACTGTTTAATTAT
Organism: Homarus gammarus; assembly: GCA_958450375.1. Classification (NCBI taxonomy): domain Eukaryota; kingdom Metazoa; phylum Arthropoda; class Malacostraca; order Decapoda; family Nephropidae; genus Homarus; species Homarus gammarus. Next base: position 1,690,378 of record CAUDMG010004029.1, on the reverse strand, counting down.
GAAACCTATCTTGCATATGTATCCCCATAATCATTATACATTGCATAAACGTAAATGAAATACCATACATGAAATGGGTATTATCCTCGTTGCATTAGTGTATTGCCAAAGCAAAGTACGGTTCAGAGTGTTTAAATGGGTATTAATAATAGTAAAAAACTTTAAATGAATATTTATCGCTAAAACGAATTCAATTGACAAGTGATAAAAAAAATCTTCTTAATACACTGAGCATGTACAGTACGCGAAAAAAATAATATTTTTGATTCTAACGGAGAGAAAAATAGTATACTGGCTAGTGTACTTTCTACCTGAACTCATCGCTAGGGATACGGAAGTATTTCCGGTACGACACCCTGGCATTGATCTGGCAGCGCCGGTAACAAACACGCGTACCAGAAGGCCAGAAGTTCAGAACGCGTGTGTCTGATGTAAACCTCAGTTCACACCTGTACGTCCCGATTCGCTCTATGAGTTTCGCTTTTACAGTGATTCTATGGTATTGATATTATTTGTTGTGCTTGTCAAAGACAACAGTGATTTCACAGACCTGTTAAATAACACCTAGTCTTGAGTGAACGATATCTTTCATTAAACGTTGTTTTCTTACAAATTGTACTTTGGGAAAACGTAATTTAACAATTGATTTCGTGCTGTTTAAAGACACGCCAACGGTAAGTAGAACGATGATTTATGCAGATTGTCCATAAATGTTTATTCTTATTTTACAGGTATGTTTTAATTTATGGATCGTAAATTGTAGGAAAGTATGCACTGTACAGTATGGTATTTTTTTTTTACGTACTCTTGTTTTCTGCTAAAACCGCTGTATTTAGTTAGTTTAAGTTTATGCTCATTATTTGGTGTCTATCAGTCCACACAGTAGTGATACTCATGATAATTATTTTAAATACTTTTATAATAACATAGACACAATTCTTTGGAGAAAAATTGAACAACTAAATTGTGTATTAATAAATTCTTTGTCGTCTCGAATGTTAACTCGGTCTCTTCGATGTTGGTGAAACGTTACTTTCGTCAAGCATGACGCAACAGAGAAACTTGCAGCTCCGTGGGTTTCCTTGTAGAATTTAGAATCTAATTGCAATGACACAACAGTAATATTGTACGAACGGTAAAGTAACGTAGACCATCGAATTTGATGGGGAAATTTAAATAATAATATGTTAAGGGGTTTAAAGTATGGTTGATTAATTAAATAATTTTACATTAGATAAAAAATTAACCATGGCAAGAAAACTGTCGAGTGCATGTTTCGATCGCTGTTGGGTAGTTGCTTATTTGACCACGGCGAATTGTGGAAGCTATGCAACATTTATGTTGCAGTTCGCTACACAGATGTTTATTTGGTACTGAATATTGTATTGTTTTGATGTCTTTAATCTTGCATACCTATTTTTTCTGACCCTTGGTAGTCTGTTCTGCAATGGCTTTGAGCCCAGGTTATTTCCTTTGTCAGGAAATGACATAGTATGCCCCCTGGTAATTTTATACGCTAAAATATTATAACTTAAGGCAATTTATACCGTGGGACGGTTTCTGCTTTAAGGTACTCTACATATAACTTAACCCAACGTAACGAACCCCTAACCTAACCAGGGTATAAACGAATTTAGCATTTAGTATATAGTATACTCTGGTATTAAGGGGTGGGGTATAATCAAGCCAGATATACCGGCGTTCAATAAACATTTTATCAAAAGTCAGGTATGTATAGTGAGTGCACAATATAAACGACCTTAGCACACATGACGCCAACTTAGTCAATGCATGAGCAGTGGGTAATTATTTACTACTTCACAGCCACTGATTTTCGTAGAATGCGAATTTAAAAACGCCGCAATTTCACTGTTTTATGGTGGACACGGTTGTAATTGTGGAAATGCGTTAATTTTTTAAAGTACAGGTTAAAGTAACCTAACCTAAGCTAACCTAACCTAACCTAACCTAACTTAACGCCTATCGTGGGCGAACATACTGGTAATGAGACGGGGGGGGGGGGGGGGGGTGGGGCGCTGTGAAGACCTCCATATGGCATTAGGCAAGTGGTGAGCCACAGTGTACGACCTAGAATACAAATCCTTGAGGACAGCAAAAAATGAATTTGAATGTTAAGAAAAGTGCTCTCTAAGTATCCATAGGAAGGGTCACGAACTTGACGTTATAATATTATTGCATTTCAACTAAGGACTTGAAACAATAATATTAATTACACTAGATTACTGGCTTAGGTTGTCAAACGCAACGAAAGTAAACCAAGTCTAGGTTCGTATCTGCTGTAACGATCTGCCGAGCCTATGTCTAGTTACAGCCATATTATAATGCCAACCCTTTGCAAAAAATATATATATAAATACAATACACTTGGTATTAGGCTGAGGCGTTTTATTACTTCGTTTCAGCAAAGTTTACATTTCTGCATTTTATTCGGTTTGGCTGGATACTGGTTAGTCATTCTTTCGCAGTCCACTTTGAAAGAATTTTTTTCCAAATTATCTGCAAAGTTGATGTGTCGTAATAGCCTACTGTGTTGTTGGCAAGAATGTTATATACCTTAGTTTCTTATATGGAGTTTTTATAGGTACTAGGAAGACTGTTCTACTAATACCCAGTTTTTAGCCAATTGCATTATTTTTTCAAATTCCCTTACATATTTGTGTAACTTATTTCCTGAACTTCATCCACTAGTTCACACCTATAACTTATTTTTATGAGCTATTATGTTACCATTTTGTTTAACTTTATACCATAGCACGTAATTTGTTTGCTCATCCAATATATTTGTGTATGCAACTTCGTCGACTCAACTTTATCATCTTGATTCTAACCTGTACAAGAGCATTAGAAAAAAGGCAGGAAAAAGTTAGTAGAAAGATTATTTTTTTTCAGGAGAGTTTCAGAATATCTTACTTACTGCCTTACTGCTAAGTTCTGCATGTTCCACCTTGAGGCATTTTTTTTATTTATATTTATATATATTTTTTTAACCCTCTTCACCACTGATCGGCTCGTTAGCCGCTTGGGCTAATGGTCACGTCTGTTATTTTTCTTTTTCTTTTATCCTCTTCACCAAATGTGCGTTTCTGTTACGCACTGTTGGCAAGTACTGGGCATGCACCGGCTCCTCAATGTACCTGAACCTGCTCCAGTGTTGCTTAAGTCTGGTCTTGAAAGAGCTCACACTCGGTGCCGTCACAACACTTTCTGGTCGATTGTTCCAAGAGTTCACAACTCTCGCTCTGAAAAAAATTGTCCCCACAGTTTTATGGACCTGCGGCTTCTTCAATCTTGAGCTGTGACCCCATGTGGGGCGAGCGCCCACCAGCTCCAAGGAAGGACCCTCGACTGAGTAGTGCCCCTTGAGATGCTTATACCCCCCAATTAGGTCACCCCTTGCCCGTCTGTAGTATAAGCTAGGCAAGTTCAGGCGCTCCAATCTCTCAGGGTAGTTGAGGTGCCGAAGTGCTGGCACCAGTCTGGTGGTCCTCCTTTGAACATTTTCAACCAACAGACAGTCCCTAGCATATCTCGGGGACCAGACGGGGTGACAGCATTCCAGATGGGGAAGCACTTCACTGTTTAAGATCGTTACGAGGGACGGACCGTCTAGATATCTGGACGACCTTCTTAGAAGACCCAATAATTAGTTGCCTGGTTTACCTTCTCGCAATGGCCCGAGAACTTCAGCTCATTGTCAACATGCACACCTAGGTCCTTCTCAAGTTCAGTCTCAAATAGTGCAGTTTCTTCATTCCGTTGGGACATATGATACGCCTCCTTACCGTTGGTACGCTCCAGGTGCTTCCTCTTACACTTCTTGACATTGAATTTCAGCAGCCATTTCTTCGACCATTCTTGGAGCTCACCGAGATCCTTCTGCAGCTCTTCACAGTCCGCTTGGTTCTTGATTTCCCGAAATAACTTGGCGTCATCGGCAAACATTTGTATGTAGGAGTGTACAACGTCAGGCATGTCATTTATGAAACAAACAAACAGCGGGCCCAGTACACTGCCCTGTGATACCCCACTTGTGACAGGTACGGATGATGATTTCGTGCCATTAATCGCCACACACTGCTTGCGGTCAGGTAGAAAGTCTTCTATCCATTCTAGGACATTTCCTCGAATTCCGTACCATTCCAATTTGATTTTCAGCCTTTCGTGGGGTACACTGTCGAAAGCCTTGGTAAAATCTAGGTATATATTGTCGATATCACCACCACGTTTCAGAGTATGGGTCCAAATATTGTGTTAGGCAGGAGCGCCCCGGCATAAAACCGTGTTGGTAATCCTTTACAAGGTTGTTTCGTAGTAGATGTTCCATCGCGGCATCTCTGATAATACTCTCAAGTACTTTACATATTATGATGGTCAGGCTCACCGGTCTATAGTTGTTCGTGGAGTGACGATCGCCCTTCTTGAAGATAGGACTCGCATAAGCCACTTTCCATTCAATGGGACATTTTGTTCATCCAGGCATTTACAAAAACAGGACCTCAGGGGCTCGGCAAGCTCGTTGCACAACTCTCTTAACTCTCTAGGATGCACCATGTCAGGTCCGGGACTCTTATGGATCTATAACTCTGACAGTTTATTTCTAATACCCTCTTCTGTGAACAGAATGTGGGTCAGTGCTGTGTCGAACCGTCTGTCCTCAAACGCAGGAAGGTTAATCGCATCCTCTCTTGTGAGCACCGAGGAAAAGAAGCTGTTCAATGCCTCGGCTTTATCCTGGTCAGAATCTGCTTAACTACCATCTTCAAGCCTCAGGTCTGATACTCCTACTCGCGTTTTTAATTCGTCTTTGCATAGCGGTAAAACGCCTTTGGGTTTGACTTGACTTCGCTTGCAACCAGCCTCTGGAACTCCTTTTCAGCCCTTCTACACTCTATCTTTGCTTGGTTTCTGGGTCTTGCATACATCCTCCTGTCCTGCTCATCGTTTGACCCAACCCACGTCTTGAATTTCTGGGTTTTCTTCTTAACTTTGTTGACCGCTGCATGGGTCATGTGTAGGGATCCCCTCGTATTCCAAGAGGCACTGAGTTTGGTCTTGGGTATATATTTATCGATCAAATGGGTCACTTTACTAGTTATGATTTTTAGCGTAGTGTCTGCGTTCTTGTGCCTTAATGAGTCAGGCCAGTGGATACCCCTCATCTCTTCCCTCATCCCGTTGTAATTTCCCTTGTAATATTTGCACCTTGGCCTGGCCTTATCTTGAACTAGGTAACCGTTAAATCTGAATGGCAACACTATATGGTGACTGGTGCCAACTGGGGCAAGGTGTTCCAGTTTGGCCACCATACCCTCCTCGTTTGTTATGATGAGGTCAATTGGCTTGGGTGTTTGCTCCCCTCTGTAATGTGTCGGGTATCTAACATGTTGGAACAGAAAATTATCTCCGAGTTTCTACAAAAAAGTAGCAGGGTTATTAAAGTCATCTGGGGTGAACTCGTTTCTCCAGTCGATGTCGCCATAGTTAAAGTCCCCCTTGATAAGGAGGTGGCTAGGGTTGAGCATTGCCGCGTTGTCTATTAAGGCTCTTAAGTTCCTTTGATTTAGTGGACCACAGCCTGGGGATCTGTAGATACACCCGACAATAAGCAAGTCCTCCTCCCTTTAGTTTAATTTTACACCACTTGGACTCTTCAAAAACATCCTCTCCCTGTACCCTCGCCTGGCTGGCTCCAAGGTCTTGCTTAGCATAGATAGCCACACCCCTCTTGCAATTTTCTTGAGAAAGGTTCGTAAATGAGTCATATCCAGCAACACTGAACTCGCATTCCTCTGGGTCGATTCTCCTGTTCTTGTACAACAGTTCTACAACTACAATTTCTGGTTGGTGTACCTTCAGTGGCGTTTCAAACTCCTCTCTTATCAAGGAATGTGTTAGTATTAGTGTACATAACATTCAGGCCAAATTTTTTTTCTTGGTAACGTCTCTGCTCTTAGTAGTAACCCCCCCATTTTCAGAAGCTGCAGAATTTGCTAAGTACACTGTATTTTGCAGGGTGTGGTTAGAAATGTCATTGTTTACGAGGCGCTCGCCTCCTCAAGGCTGATAGGCGGAGCTAGTGCCACCTCCTGGGTGGGGGGTAGAGTAGGTGGAGGGTGCGCTGCTGTCCCCTGGCCCTGTGTCGGCACACTTGCTTCCACTACACTCTCCCTGATTATAACCCATGTACACCTGTCTCCGTTCCTCCTCAAAACGGAACTAACGACAACAGCAGACCGGGTGGATTATGTGGATGACATAGGGCGGCGAAACAACCTCAGGATTGCCGGTATCCCTGAAGACATCCACGAGAACTGGGAGTCGTCCCAACGCAAAATTTCACGCCTGCTGAATGAACATTTTAAACTTCCTGAAGTAAAGTTTGACCGTGTTCAACGTGTCGGGAAACCCAACTCCTCCCGCCCCCGCGACATCATAACAAAATTCTCGTCCCCCTCTGACCGTGACGAAGTGTTTTATTAACGCAGTAAACTGAAAGGCACCACTATCTTCGTCAACGAGGACCTCTGCCCAGGTGCGACTAAAGCCCGTCTACAGCAAATGGACCAGTTTAAAGAAGCCAGGAAACAAGGGAAACACGTGACGTCCAGTCATAAAACCCTTGTTGTGAGGGATTGGGCAAGTGGACACACGCTCACCCGCTGTACCACCCCCCCCCCTTCCGCAAGCCCCTCCAGAACCCCCTCCCCACTGAGGGGGAACCAGCCACTGTCGCTATCGCCAGCTGAGTTTCCCCCCTGCCGGCCAACTCGAGTACTACACGTCTACCCTCTGGTGGAAACCAGCAACCCTCAAAACCGAGTGACAGGAGCACCCCCCACTCGATCTGGGAATCACCCTCAGCAGTACCGGTCATACTAAGTCTGTTCGTTGTAGCACTTGTGAGTACGTTACTCCCCCCCCCCCTCCTCCCCCATTATAATGTTCTTTGATCTTCCTTTTTCACACCTCAGTTACCCTGAGTTTTTACTGTTCCTTAATCAGTATCAATGTTCCCACAATAATGATGCGAGTGTCATTCCCTTAGATGTGCTAGATCGTATGTGTTACACCCCCTTTACCCATGGTGTCGACACAATACTCCCTCATATCGATCCTGGTGTCTTTCTACAAAACTCACTGGGTTACTCCAACCTAAACTGTAACTATTACTTTCCTGACTCCCCCGAGTTTAGTTCTAGTCTCCTACTACCTCATTCCTTCTCCTTGATTAGCCATAACATCAGCAGTATTCCCCTTCATCTAGATAACTTTTTAGATCAGTGTTTATCTTCTATTGCCCACAAATTTGATGTACTTGGATTCTGTGAGACCAAATTCACTAACGATAATGACCATTTGTATAACATTCCTCATTATAATAGACACTGCATCAACACGTCACGACACAGTCGTGGTGTCGCCCTATATGTTGATATCAAGTATAACACTTCTGTAAGAGGTGATTTAAAGGTTCAGGAGGAGTTCATGGAGAGTGTTTTCAATGAATTACGTAACGACACACGAAATATCCTAGTAGGAGTAATCTACAGAAGACCCCACACTAATGTAAGGAATTTTCTTGATAAATTTTCGGAGCTTATCATCATCATAAGTTCAGAGAGGAAAGACTGCTACATCACAGGAGATTTCAACCTAGATCTATTTAAATTAGAAACCGACACCTAAGTATTAGACATTCTTGTTACCTGTCATTCTAAACTCTTCTTCAACACTATAACCAAACCCACTAGAGTAACTGCCACCTCTGCCACTATGATAGATCATATCTGGACTAACAACACTCCTAACAACCTAGCAAGTGGAATTGTTTATAACAATATCTCGGATCACTTCCCAGTTTTTGCCATGTATAAAACCTGAAAGGTCTAGTAGTCTCAATCCAATACAGAGACTACTGCGCCGACAACACGCTCCTTTTTTAAAACAACGTAATGAATGCTAACTGGGATCTTGTCTATGCCTCCAACAACCCTAACGTGAACAGCTGTAACTTCTCTTGCATCTTCAATGCTTGCTTTGATAAATGCTTCCCGCTCTAGACTAAGTCAGTGAAAACTGTATCCATTTCCAAACCCTATATCATAAGCGAACTTAAGAAAATGATAAAGGAAAAACACAAACTACAAAGGAAATTTGCAAAAAGACCCATAACTTTCGGTGATGCTTACCGAAGTATCAGAAATAGAGTAACTCTAGCAGTTAGAAATGCCAGACGTAACTATTATACAAATAAGCCCCAGTCAGCATCAGGCGACAGTAAGTAAACCTGAAATGTCATAAATTCTATTCAGAACAGGAACACTCAGCCTTCGGCCCCCCACTCAACTTTTATGAAAAAAGATTCAGTTGTAACGGAACCCTCCCTCATTGCCAACCACTTCAATGAATATTTTATTAATGTTGGAAAAAATCTTGCAGAGAGCATTCCTGATCACCACGAGGAATTTAGAGCATACCTGCAAAACATACAGCAAAATGAGCTGTTCTTATCCCCTGTCACAGCAGATGAATTACTGGCTATCATAAAAATGTCCAAAGATGCAGCAGCAGGCAAAGAAAATATACCAATGAGCATCATTAAGAAAGTAGCCCACTTATTACTACCTGTTCTCCTACACATTTGTAACTCCTTCACTAGTGGTGTCTTTCCGGATAAACTGAAAATTGCTAAAGTTCACCCGGCATATAAAAAATCAGGGGACAAAGGTCTCTTCAAGAATTACCGCCCCCCATATCAGTCCTCCCAGCCTTGAGGAAGTTACTGGAGAAGCTAGCGTGTAATAGACTAAATTCCTTCTGCAATGCCAATAACATTTTTACAGACTCCCAGTTTGGATTTAGAGCTAGAAGGTCGACTGAGAGTGCTCTGCTATCCTTTACTAATGACATCTTAAATTCCTTTGATGACGGTCGGTTCACAGTCGGTATATTCTTGGACCTCTCTAAAGCCTTGGATACTGTCGACCATACCATCCTCCTTTCAAAACTTGAACATTACGGCGTTAGGGGCCTGTCCCACAATTGGTTTACCTCATATCTGTCCAACAGGATGTTATAATAACCACCAATCTGACTCCTCGCCAATCTTGTATGGAGTCCCCCAAGGTTTCATTCTCGGTCCAGTACTGTTTTTGTTGTACATAAACGACATAGTCCACGCCAGCTCACTCATAAAATACAACTTATTTGCAGACGATAATAATCTCTATGCCAGCAACTCAGACCTCCATTCCTTGATGAGAACTATGAACACTGAATTGACTAAAGTCAGGACCTGGGTAATACGTAATAAACTGACCTTAAACCTTGAGAAAACCCGCTACACGATCTTTCATAGAAGGAAAAACGTACTCCAGAACTGGGCCCCCTGTACCTTGGTAATACAGTCCTCAAACGCGAACAAAATACTAAATTCCTCGGCGTTATTGTTGATGAGAAACCTCATCCAAGCCATTCACAGTAAAATCAATGAACAGTGCGGTATCATGTATCACACTCGACAGTCACTCACTCTCACAGCAATGAAAGAAATCCATCATGACCTTGTTTACCAACACCTGATACACTGTCTCACACACTATGGGGGGGGCCTCTGGCTCTTCAAAAACACTATCTCTGGTTACTGCACAAAAGAGAGTTGTACGGACAATGACCTACTTGAAAATAACAGATTATACAAACGAAAATTTGCTTTATCACAATTTTTAAAATTCGAAGATATTAACGCCTACTGCTGTGCTCTCTTTGTTTACAAATCTATCAATCACTTGCTTGACAATAATTATTTCCAGTTCCGGAATAATCAGAGATACAACTTAAGGCACCCAGAGCTACTAAGACCACCCCCCCCCCCATGCGCTCCTCTCAGTCCCAGACCTCTATAAAATATCATGGTGTGAAGGTGTGGGACAACTTGCCCCCACCCATCCGAGTAAAGACTACTCTCCCTTCCTTTAAATCATCTCTTAAAAAATATCTATTGTCTAAGTATTAATACTTCTTGTAACACTTACTATATTTACAGTACCTGCTTTTATTGTACCATCAAAACCGTTTTATCGGAAATTATCATGTAAATAAATGAGGGTTGGAAAAAATCATGATTTAAAAAATGAAATAAAAAAATCGATTTATTTTATTTAAATCTGAATTTTTTTATTTAAATCGAATTTTTTTATTTTTTTCCTAATTGCACAAGTAAAGTAAAGTAAAAGAAAACTGGTAACATATCTTACATTTGAGTGCACAAATCCGAACGAAATAATGAAATTTAACATAAATGCTCTTATAGGGTTCAGTGTTCCAAAAATTAATAACTTAACTTCTTCAAGTAACAAGTTTATTTTCTTACATTTGTAGGATTATAGTGTGTTAAGAATTACCGGTAATAACTTCAAGTCAACACAATATTCTCATTCTGTAAACAACAACAATAGTTAAATACATTTAAATTAGCTTAGTTGAACATTGAAACGCTGATGTACTGTGACAAGCTTAGATGCCTTTCCCTGTCCTAGGCGATTTCTTACCTTTGAGTGTACAAATCCATATGTGGGAAAAATTCTCTCAACCCCTGCTGATGATGCAACAGCTGTAAATAATTGCCTAGGAACATCCATTACATTTTCTGTCATATCATTACTGCCACCAAGCAAGGGGTGAGAGATTTTATAACATCTTTACCAAAATATACCTCTTTAAATGGTGCACTTCTTCCATGGAAGGACATTAATGTTGAAAGCAAATGTGGAAGAGACTCGCACACATACTGTTCTGCAATGTCTCGCTGCTCAGGAGTCAGATGTGTGCCCTGATACCTTGGATCTATCACATTAGCTAGAAAACGAGCAGGTGTCAATGCTACTTTGATTCTTTTTTCAAAATTATCCATATCCTTCTTATCTGTTAAATACTCCTTAATATCAGTTTTCAGTTTTACCCAGATTTCTACAGCATCACTTAATAGGGTATGTTCTCTCTGGACACTGTCCAATGCCACAGCATTAGGCTTAAGTCTCTAAATAGTTTTCTGCAGTTCTTTTTAATGCCTTATCATTAACTTTCCTTTCAATTTTCTTATCAATGTCTTCACTATTTTCTTTGCACACTTTGACAAGGGTCTCCCAGTTCATAAAATATGATTCAATAGAATCTGTCACTGTGTTCCATCATCGTGTGTCTGATGGCATTACTAGCATTGTTCCTCCTGCTCTTCTATACAAAGATCCTGGGATGTGATGATTTCTGAAGTACTTAATGATTTCAGTCATGTGCTCCTTAATGTTCTTGATTTGCAGGTCTTGTGAAAGCAAATTTAACAGGTGTGCAGAGCAACCATATGTTATAATGGATTTATCTTGTCCGAATTCACTTCTCATTTTTGCCATATTAGCAGCATTATCTGTTACACAGCTTCTAACTGTGCATCCAAATTTGTCTTCATACTTTTTTGTAGCACATTCAGCTAATTTCAACAGATATTCAGCTGTGTGTCTTGATTCTGTGTCTATAGAGTCAACAAGATAAATACGGTTGTCCGCTGTTAAAGTCATACATACTATAGGCTCATTATGGACATTACTCCATCCATCCATGGCCATGCAAACTGTTTTCCCACTAAGTTCTTCTGAATAATTCTTAATCACTGAATCGTAGGCTTGATCCAAAAGAGACCCTCCAATTTGATGTCTATTAGGTGGAACATATCCTGGTCTTAGCATTTTAATCATCTTGATAAACTCTTCGTGCTCCACTGTTCGGAAGGGGGAATTTGTTGCATATATATAATTAGCAACTTGCTGATCCAAAGTGACTTTTTGAGACTTGGTAGTTTTTATCACAAAACCAGTTATGCTTCTTTGTTCCATAGAACTATCCCTCTTATCTCTCTTAAATGGTATCTATTTTTGTTATAATTAATGTTTCTTTTAGATTAATTTAATCACAATTATAACCTATTACTCTTTAATTATACCAGTCAATATTAGTTATTGACAAACCAATGAGTGATTAATATACGTACTGGGTATAAGAAAATATATTAGTGATTTGCCATTTGCCTGTACTGACAGGATCAGTACAGTATCAGTACAGGAGAGAACAAAACATACATGCATGATGCAACTACCAGTACTGTATTAAGAATAATTTCACCACTCTAAAATTAATATAATTATTGAAATTATGATCAGAAATAATACTTATGTTGTTTAAAAGGAACATACTAAGTGATAAAAATAGAATATCTGAATACGTATAGCCTAGTGCCTACAGCCTGTTCACTCCAGCTTTGCAAAAATTTACAGCCCCCTTGCTCCTTATTGACTGATATATAATGCCGGGAGAAGAGAATACCACAGTTCTTCTGAATTTCAATAGTATTTATTATCTTAGTTAACAATATATTTCATGTAAATATATACATTAATAATGAGACCTTATGTTATTAGCCTGCTGCATTACATATGCTTTTCAATCATGTAGAATAAAAAGAGAAAATAGTTATTAGTAAAAAAATCATTTTGATTTAAATCGTGATTTTTTTACTCTGGTTTAAATCGATTTAAATCATGTAATTTAAATTATTTGATTTAAATCATAACAACCCTGAAATAAATAAGTAATTACCATTGCAATAAACATAATTGCCAACTAGACATAATCCTGACACCCCTGTCCTCTTGTTCAACCTTATTACTGTACAACCCATGTTGTACTGCTCCCCCATTATACTTATGATTTTCAATTCCACTGTAATTTGTGTATGCATGTGTATGTGTGTGTGTATGTATGTATGTATGTATGTATATGTATGTGTATGTATATATAAATAAATAAAAAATACTAAAAAAAATAATAAATAAATAAAATAAATAAATATATATTGAAGTGATAACCGTGGCAACATTAAGAGATGTTCTTATTACCACCATGCTATTGTACTATTCCAGATGATATTAAATGTTTTATAATACTTCCTTGAGATAAATGTATAGTATTTATCAGGTGCCTCAAAGAGAGCTCAGGTTCTCAACTGGCTCAGCCATGTTAATATTGTTATTATTATCCACTCTGTATCTGTATTTTTTTTCCAAATAAAACTGTTTCAATTCTGTTTCAATTCAAAACTTTCATTCTCTGCTTCAAGTCCTGCAGGAGCTTCTTGTGCTGTTGCCTCTGCATTACCGTGCGATCTGGGTGAATGAATGCACTCCGAAATGCCTCGCTCCTTGCTAAGTTTTTTGCCTGCCGAATAACCTCCCATTTCTCCTCCTCACTCACTAGTGTGATCCTGAGGGGGCGTTGCTTATCCCCCTGCTTTTGTCCCAGCCTCCTCACATCCTGAGGGGTTGATGGCATCTTCAGAACCTCTGTACAAATATTCTTAACTGCATCTTATCGTGTGTTATCTTGCTCTCAGTTCTCTCCGCCTGGCTGTCAAGGACTCCCAAAAACTATTACATTGTTCCTGCGCTGGAAACGTTCCCGTTGTTCATCCTCTCCCCTAACAGTCGCTCCGTTAATTTTCATTTCTTCAACACACTTCAAAGTCCCAAGCTGCTGTAGAACCTGTTTTGATCCTGCATTACTCTCCGCCACCTCCCGTGGCCCTGCTAATACCTCAGCATAGCTCCTCTTAGCAACCACCTCCATTCTGTCGGCTACTTCCTCAGTCTTAGCAAGGATCTCTTTCCCAACTTGTTCTAGTTTGGTAACCAGCAAGGCTCCAGCTTCACCTATTTTCGTCCCTAGGGAACTCGTTCCCCTATGGTTTGCAATCGCCTCTTTCACCTTCACTATGCAGTCAGGGCAATACCAGCAACAGCCTTCATGCTTTATGGCAGTTTGCATCTTCCTAAACGTTGCATTAGTCAGGCCTGCATCAAACATATCCGTTGTCCCCCCGCAGTAATCGCATATCATACTCATGGTTGTTGTTGTGTGGTGGAGGGGGATGCAGACTGTGTATGGATCTATACCTATTTAAAAATAAAGAAAAAAAACCCGTGCTTAGCTGCCATCTGCATGTTTTAACCTCCCCTGTTGCCTTTAGAGTTGTCTTCTGTTTTTCTTCTTTTTTTCAGTTCACTTAGGCGATTTGCCGGTATTTATGCGCTATTTCTATGTAAATTGCATTTTGCTATGAATAACTGATTTTATACACCCACTCGGTCCTTTAGAAACGCAGAAAAATAAAATAAAACTTTCTTGGGGGTGGTAATAGAATGCCTTTAAGGATAGCCAAGCTTGTTGATTTTGTTTATTTTTTATTATAAGTAGTATTTCCTTACACTTTCTTATCCCGTTCACATCAACGACTATATCTCTTTGTTCCATCACTGTGTACACTGTATCTCCCTGTGAATGGTGCATTGTAGGCACAGTTTCAGTCCATGAGAAAGCACATAAACAAAATAAAATTTAAAAGTCTCTGTGGCACCTATAACACGACTTGGTTTCTGCTGGCAGTGGTGCCTTACCAGCTTGCTTGCCAAATTGTATTCACTTTTAAGTTGTGTACAACCTCTTCCGCAGTCACTGATGACACTATGAACTGGTTAAACTAAAGGTACAGTACTACACTCCCTGGTTGGCCCTTATCACAGCCGTGACCACAACTCCGTAAAAAAAAATTAAAGTAAAAGCTTTGTCATATCGATGATATTTTGTGGTTGTAGGCCTCCTGACCTGGGCTGCACCTCCAACTCGGTGGTGATTGAGTTTTCAAAAATACAATAGCGTCTTGTATTAAAAATCCTACATCGATTTACACTTGCACGTTTTTAAGAGGATCTTGATGATCTTATGTAATCACTGTCCAATTTCCGCCGCTCAACAACGAAGGCCCGAATGCTGAACGCACTTTGTTACAGAGACGCAACACGACCCGACCCAACCCGCGCGCCTAACTTTCATCCACCAATCAAATTTCAAATTGGCCGCCATCACTCTTTGATATAAAGGGAAAACACTAATATCATCATAACTTCTATCAGAGGTCGTAGAACACTGACTCTGGTGTCTAACCCTATGTTTTGTGTATGCGGAGTTCAGTCAAGCCATCAGAATTTAAGTTTAGATTGAACTAATGGGTAAAAAATTTAAAATGGCTGGCTTCTAGGCAAAACATCTGTTACATTCATCTTAGTTTACACGACGGCAAAATAAGTTTGGGATAAGTTTGTAGTAATTATGGTGTGGAGGTTTAAATGGAGCTACAGGAGGCGCTTATTTTTAATATCTTTATACAAGTAACTTGCATCCAATATGGCCACTATGGTGAAATATATATTCTGTATCTTTTATGCTTACTGTATTTGTGGTAAGTTTTACTGTAAGTAATCAAAATGAGAATACTTAAAAAATTATCAACTTTCTATACAAAAATATCCAAATATTTTTGCAATAAATTGCTCTGATAAATCATTGGCTGCACTCTCACTTCAATACGTAATTATCGTAAGAATCAAAATGTAATACTATTTCAATGACAGTTTGGAATTATATTTCCTCTGGGAAAAGACAAATAGTAGTGTTTTAAATTGAGATTTAAAGAACACGTAAATATCAAAATAATTTTATGAAGAAATCGGTTTATAATTGTCATATAAATACCAAATTAATCATCATTATTAATCTGTTTAAGAAGGGTGTGAGAATGTTTACAATTGTGGCCAGAACGAACACTACACAAAAAGGTACACCCTAACCCTGCCGTGTAACAACCACCTGATTTACCACACCCTTGCGGCCACATGATATAATTTTCAAAACTTTCTCTGGAGCAACTGGTCTGTCAGTCTCTATGGAAACGAGCAGCCCCTCCCGTGCTGCCACCCCAAATCGAGCGGCGATAACTCATTTGCCATCCACTGCCGAATAGTATGATATGCTCTAAAAGTATGGAACCTGGCAGCTGCAGAAGTTGGTGGAAGTAATTCTAACTTGAAGCCAGTTGAGGATGGGTGCTCTGTGGATAGATGGGAAATACCTGATGTAGCGATGTTTGTTATGTGACTCCCACTCTCGCTACATCATTAAGTGCACTATTAGGTTGGGAAAAGGCACTCGGGTAGTCCCAATATCCACCATCGGACAGCATTGTAAGAACCTTCCCCCCCCCCCCCTTGGTTGTGGAGGACAGATACCGTATCACATCCAGTGAATGAGTTGACAAATATTAAGTGATGTCTGATGCTAATGAAAACTTCTGCATTTCTCTTGTGCAATACACACGCAACGGGTTTCGTCCAAGGAAACCATGTTTGGGGTGGCTTGCCGCCTTGTGCGACCATCATCAGCAAATCTGTGCCAGTTGCCACAAGAACAAAGGATGATTTTTTTTCCCATGGCCGTTGATACAATTAGCCAGTCTGCATCGGCAGAGCTCTACTTGACCCGTCATACCTATTACCCCAGAATGCTCTTTGTGTTGTAGTGGTTTCATTCTTAACTCCAATCAATATTAGAAGAGATGTTCTGCTTTGCTCGTCGCAACTTTTGTTGATACATTGCCATATCCGTAAAACACTACTATGGCCTCTAGTCCATAATTTTCAACTATATGACACATAATGGTTACAGACATGGTGTTATGTGGCATTAGGTGGCCACGGCAAGCCTTGGAGGTGGCCTCAGTCGAGGACAAAGTGAGCGTCCTCAGTAACCCGAAGCTGGAGATTCACTTTCGACTTGAGGGAATTTGTCATGGCACTCTTTGTATTATTTCTCATGACTTTTTTATAAAATAAGGAAAGTGATATTTATCAAACTCACGAAGAGTATATTACTCCATCTCAGAACTGTCTCTCATCACGCACGTGGCACTCGTGAATAATAAGGTTTTGTTCAATTCTACTTCGACTCCATCACAGTGATCTGGTTTTTGGTACCACTCATGCTGCTAACTCGATCTTTCGTTTCAAATTCAGGTCGGCAAATGTTTGGCCAGTTATTGCAGAAGCAGCCTTGACCCCAAGTTCAAATGCTCGATATGCATTTACACACTTGTCTGCAACGACGCCACTTGCAATGCAGACCAATGAGTTGTACTCTCCAAATGAGAATGGAGAGTACAAATGCAGCCAGTGAAGGAAGGCCTCATAATCTTTGGTATCTCTAGCTGTAGTGCTGGTGCGCAGGTCCACATGCTGCTCGAATGTGTGACTACGGATTCCACAGAAGTTCTCCAGGACATTACAGATTGCAATACGATGAGACATGGCGAGCATCCATTTGGTGAGTGTGCTGTTTGTGATTCCCTAATCATGGACCATACCACCAGAGGTCTTCAGCAACCTCATCAGATTTTGTTCAGTTGTTTTATCAGTTTAAAGTTACCACTCCAAAACTTCTGTGCTCTTCGAAAGGTAAAGTAACCTTTCTCGGTGAAGTCGCTGTATTGTTCAAGAGACATAATATCAGTTAAGCTCTTCATCTGATCAAGGTATAGGCGATCAGATTTTGCATAAGCGAAGTGACCAGCAGTAAGAAACAAGGGAATCATTTAACTGATTGCATTAAAGGTGTAAATCCTAAACCCCTATTCTTTCTGCTTTGATGAAATTCCTAATAAGAGACACTTGTTTTAATAATCAATTTAAAGCTTGCCGGTTTTACTTGAGTGGCTGCATCTGCCATTAGACCATCCATAATGTGTGTGTGAGCTGTTTGACACATGCTTTATTTTCTACAATGGCCGAGGGACATTCAGCAGAGATTTGTGTATATCCTGAGGGCGATTAAGGGTCACACTACTAAGATATCCAGGGGTTTGCAGGACTTTGACATGATAGCTACTGAGGATAATAGATGTGTGTGGAGTACACGGGCATATGCATGCTCTTTCATCATATATACTACAATATTGGGGGCGTACACTGTCTCCCACAGATGCTCTCAGTCACTACCACTCATTACATATACAATCGATCACATTTACGACATGAGTAAGTGAAAACCTCCACATCTAACAACAATATGGTTTAGCTCTGGGGAAGATCTTGCAGTCTTCGCTGCCTTAATATGGAGGGTTGATCAAACGTGAGAGGGCATACTCGAAGTCTATATATTTCAAACAACTTCTGGGAAAAGCACAAAGCAGAATACATAGTGTCAAGTCGAGATGGATCTTGGTTAACAAATGGAAAAATATGAATACAACTTTTTCATGATTTCTGCCCACACAGCACACTGCTTAAAACCACTCCATGATGGACATTGTGACGCAAAGGTGCATGTAGAAAAACTTGCCAAACACATATTATCCAGGTATTTAGTTAACTTCAGGAGGGATGGAGTGGTTTTTGTAGGCTTAAGGGGACTCGAGTCCCGGTGTAGCTTTCCTTTTGTTGACTTTGATCTATACTTGACCAAACTCACCTGTTTGAACAGCTGTCCTGATATAAGTACCTCTAGGAATGGAAGGCTGAACTGTTTCCTTACTTGCAGGGGTAACACATGCAATATCACCAAGAGCATGCCATGTCCTAAGACCTGTGACAGTGTCACATTGAAGTCAGCATTGTCAAATACAAAATTTACAAGATCACCCATGAAATCATACAACTGTTCATCAATAAGCAATGTATCATATAACAGTTGAATCTCCGTTATCATCTGAATATTTTAATGTTACAGATTATTAAAACCTCTAGTTAACAGCATGGTGAGTTGGTGAATTTCGTTAACGCTTCCAATTAGCACTTGATAAATTAGGTAAGAATGTCAACCCAAAGTTACAAAACCGTAGACAAGGTTCAGTATACTGTAATAAAGTTAATGACAGTTAATTGGATATCAGTTAATTATGGTAGAGGGTAGGTAAAATTAAGACAATTCATTTATTATATTTAAAATACCTATTTACTATAAATGTAAAAAATAATAATCCTGAGACCTAGGTACAAGTCAGAACTGAACATAAGTGTATTTACTCAATTATCACGCAAGAACAAGCAAAGTCAACATTAGTTGATAACTTATAAGAGTTATTGGGGTGGTTTCTGCATATCAACACCAAAACCACTTATGTAAAACAATGAAAATATAATGCGGGATTCCCTTCAGATTAGTATTAAGGTTTTCCACTTAATGGCGACAGAATCATGTAAGGACACACGTAAATGAATATAAATAAGTTACTTTTGTCTCATTGCTGGTAATCACTGCAATTTTGAACGGTGTTTCACAGCTCTTATAAAACACTTGTTTCACACTGGTTTAACTAAGGCCGGCCAAGACCCCTAAGACGAAGTATATTAAGTACTAAGACTTAGCATAATAGTTGAGCTGACACATGAAAAACTTGTAGATGGACCAGCAGAGACGTGCAGCGCTTGGAAAGATGATCCTTCAATAAACCGGGAATTTTTATAGTGCGTTATGATGTTATGGGAGTCAATGACGCTCTGAGATGGTGGAAGAACTTATATCACTTCATATTGGGGCGTGGCTTGTAGTGGTATCACTTTCCATTTTAATTGATGATTGGCGGATATTTCGCGCCAAGTAATGTAACATCTGGTGAGAGAAGGGTTAAGCAGCAACAAGATAAGCTCCACCGTATAGCTTCCCACATGTAGGCGTAAGTGTTCAGGAAATTTTCATGACGTTATTCTCTCAATACGTGACATCCCTCCATAAAACTTCTTGAAGGCTCGGTCCAGAAATGGGATGAGCCGCAGAGGAGACAATCTTGATTGCACTACATTAATGGTCGTCGAGACAAGGTGCCAGCCAGCAAGTTGTTCTTCCCACAGATGTGAGAGACATGTAAGTTATATTCTTATAGGGCCACAGCCCACCACATCAATCGCTGGTTAGAATTCTTTATCTTGTGTAGAAAGGTTTTTGGATTGTAGTTGTCTTCACTACAACTTGAATTTCTGCAATGTAAGTAGAAGTGTCAGTTTCCTTTTCAATTGTTGAGTAATGTTTCTGGTGAAGTAACAGCTTCGTGGAATTGTAACACATGGGGTGAAGTAGTTGCATCACTGAATCTGTTCGTGGTAAGACAGCACCTGTCCCTGAATCACAGGCATCCACGTACATGTAAGATGAAGGGTTGATGGAGCTGATACAAGGAAAGACTTAATTCTTTCCAAGGCTTCTTGGGTGGCACATGACCATGTGAACGGGATCTTTGGACAGATGAGGTCGGTGAGGCGTTTGGCAACTGGCACAAATTTCTTGCAAAAACGCTTGTAGAAACCCGCCATACCCAAATTTCGTTGTTGGCTTCGTCTATACATTGGAGTAGGAAAATTGATGATGGCTTCCACTTTAGCGGTGTGAGGAGTCAACTTACCTTGCCCAGCTATGTTCCTTAGATATTTAATGGTAGCTCGGGCAAAGTCACATTTGGCTAGGTTGATGACAAGTCTTGCTGACTGCAGTTGTTGGAAAAGATGTAGCCGTCGGAGGTGCTCTTCCCAAGTATTAGCCATCACGATGATGTCGTACAAATAGGCTTGGGTCCCTTCCAAGTATCTAGTGACCTTATTCATCAGGCGCTGGAAGGGGACAGGAGCATTCTTAAGACCAAAAGGCATGAATTCGTATTGCCATAAACAGTTAGGGGTGACGAAATCCAAGATACTCCAAGCATTGTGGGTGAGAGGAACTTGCAGTTCCTATCGTATCAATGATATCGTCCAGGCATGGCAGAGGAAAAGAGTCGACAGAGACGATTTACAGCTCTGCAGTCTGTGCAGAGGCGGTCAGTCCTGTCGTCCTTTGGGACCAGTAGGCTAGGAGAAGCCCATGGACTGTCACTTGGTTCGATTAGGTCGTGGTCCAGGAGGTACTCCACGGCCTCCCTTATGCGCAGTTGCTTCTGTGGGTTGACTCTGTAAGGTACTTTCAGGGGTTGAGCTTCAGGAACCAACTTGATGTCATGCTGCACTAGGGTACACACTCCAGGCATGGCTCTATAAATTTGGGAAAAATCTTAGTAAGTCTGTCAATTGATTACGTTGTGGTTGAGGTAAATAAGACGAGTGAGGGTGCAAGTTTTTGAATATAGTGGAATTCTCGAAAGGAAGAATAACTGCTGATATTGGCATATTATTAGAATTATTTAATTGAGAATTATGGTTGAACTCTTCAGGGCTACTCTCTAGGTCTGACTCACTGGCCCTTCCTTCTTCCCTGGGTGTTGATTATGTAATTCAAATAATTTATATTTTTCTGGACAGTATAAGGTCCACTAAATGATGACTGCAACAGATTCGACTGATTTCTTAAAAAGACCAATACTCTGTCACCAGTACTGAAGGTCCTAGAAACAAATTTCAATTCATAAGTGTCCTTCATATGGGCTTGATAATCTTTAAGATTTAATTATTTTGATAAAATTCGTGAATTTTTTAAAGTTTAATTTTAAACTCTTTCACGTACTTGACGGGCAAGGTGGTCATAGTTTCCTTGTTAATCGATGCTTCCTTTAATACCCTTAATTGACCTTTTACGTCATTACCAAACAATAGTTAAACTGGACTAAAACCCAAGGAGTCATTTTTACGGTATCCGGTAAATTTCTCGAAATCATTTGCGCGAAAAATAATATCTCGAACGATCAATTGCTCGAAAGGCAGATTGCACGAAAATAGTGGTTTAATGAAGAAAATCCAGTGATAACACGTGCTGAACATTTCATTTTTTTGCACATTTCACATTTCCAGTAAATCTTATTGTTCACTGTTTTGTCCTTAATATATAGATATCCATCCAAACATAATTTATTCTTTCCTTTTTCGCTCTCAACAAAATTTATATACATCTCTTGGGTGTGAGATTTCTATAATTACTGAAATAGAAATGGAAAACAAATAAGAAAAAAAATGAGTATTTAACGATCAGGAAAAATGAACAGTAGTATTGTAGGTTAATGGTTGGTTGATGGAAACAATTGAATTTTTTTTTGTGTTATATTAATGTTAAATCCAGAAAATGTACAATACCAACAATAGATAATCCAGTGACGAGTATTAACAATTAAGGGAAGACTATAAGGCAAGTCTAATGACAATGAATATGGTTGCTATGGGAAGAAAGGGAGAACCACACGTACAGAGAGTAGCCCTGCCACCGTGTGGTAAGTCAGCCTAGAGAGAAAGCCCTAGAAGACTGACTGCTAAGGCGAGTGTTGAGGCTCCTTATATAGCCTGCTACGTTGACGTGTCGTTAGACGGCGCAGGCGCAGTGCTCAACTGACGTGGTGCTTCGAGCTTTGAACTGCTGCAGTATTCAACCGTTAAATAATTGATTTCGAGCCATTTACTGTCGAGTTCGAGAAATTATTTCGAGCAATTTACTGTCGAGCAATTGATAGTTCGAGAAATTATTTTTCGAGCAATTGATTTCGAGCTATTTACTGTCGAGCAATTGATTTCGAGAAATTTACCTAGATTCCATTTTTACGGTCTTGTATGGCAAAGAGAAGAAAAGGCCTTCATCCCAATCATTTTCATTCTAAACAGGAGGTTTTTAGCAAGGATTTAAAAGTTTGGTGAAATCTTTCCAGGGCTCCTTGAGAGTCAGGGTGACAAGCGGGAGCCATATATTGAGTGAGCAAATGAGAAGTAAAGTTACTGTAGTTCCTCGGCCTGACTGAACAATACGGGGAATACCATGTTTAGTGAACAGAGCTGAGACAATAGTTGTTGACTTAAAGGTACAGCTCAAAGGTATATCTTCTGGATACCTGGTAGTAGTACACTCAACTGTCAATAGAAATTGGCGACCTTTCCTAGTTTAAGGCAAAGGGCCTACCCAGTCTTTAGTGATCTTTTCAAAAGTTTCATTAATTATAGGAATTGGTTTTAGAGGTACAGGTGGTATTCTCTGATTTGGCTTGCCCGCAAAAGAGTGTCTAATGATTTTATCATAAGTTTTGTTTATATCAAGGTGTCCTGCTACCTTGCCATGAGCTAACTCCATTATCATTTTTCTTCAAGGATAAACAACTACAATCTGAGTAACTTCCCAATTTTGATCCATGGCAACATATATAGGTTTATATCTCCTCGTCAAAATGTTATCCAAATAATAATGTCCTATCCCAGTAGGTGGCAAAGTATTCTTAGAAGTACGAGACATTCTGGGGGTTAAGGTAGAATCATGTTACTGGGAGGACAAGGTTCATCGGTAGATATAGGAACTGTACATTTCTCATCTCTTTTTCTACAAAGGGTTCATGAACAGCGGTTAAGTCCTTTAAAAATAGTTCTTGAATACCAATGAGATTTGTCATAACTAGTGAGATCTACTTTATCTGTCTTAGAATGGTTAGTTTGGGACCGTGTCACAACCCAAGCAGGGAAGAGAAAAGGGTCCTCTTTCTCAAGCTCTACGGTAAGATTTAAACAAGTAAGATTTTTCACACCAATAAGTAGAGGACCCACTTATGAACCAGCAACATCATTACCCAAAATAAAATCTTGAACAGTCACTGGTTCTTCACGGGCTCCAACCAGAATGTTTCCCTGAACTAATTCCGATTGTTGGTACACACTGCCTAAAGGATGACAGGTTAAGTAGATAAGTCTTGTAAAATCACATTTTCACCCAAGTAATTATGTTCAATGGAAGGTAGTGCACCTTTTATAAGGGTACTCTGTGCAGCTCATGTGTCCCTTAATATAACCATCTCTTAAATTTGAAATCCCTAAATAGGTCGGCACACTTTGGTATCTCAGCAATATTAACAGGTAATGCAGATAATGCCTTCTCTGGCTTATTAACAGCGTAACTTTGCGCATTTGCAGGTGGTTTAGAAAATTTACCCTTTACATAGGAGTCAATTTGTACATTCATGCTAGGTTGATCTGTGTATTCGGCCTAGGCTTATACCACTGAGACTATTGACAACTAGAATTTCAGCAGTCAGTAATGTGATGACTTTGCTTTTTACAAAAAAAGAACATGTAACATTCTTTGAATAGGGATTAGCGTTATTGTAATTCATCGGTACATAACTTGTACAGTAGTATGATCATGACTCTTAGGTACATAATTTATATTATTATCATAGCTTTTTGGCACACTGGATTTTTGTGGAACCTTCCACCCATCACCAGAATCTCGGGGAGTTGAACTACGTGAGTCAGCTTTTAAAAAGCGTTCAAAGTCATGGGCTATACGAGTCGATGCGTATGTGTCCGTCAACTTAGCTGCTCGGAACACTTCCCGTACTTCTCTTTCGCCACGGTATCTGCTGAACTCTCTCCCACCCCTATCCCCCCCTCCCTCACCTGCACTCTGACCCTCCTTAACCCCCGTATAACCTCACTTCCCACACACACACACACTCCCCCCCCCCCCCCCCCACCCTTCTCCCTCGCTCGTGAATGCTTCAAATTCACACAGGTAGGGTGGATTGACAACACTGATTGTAACAGTTGGAAGTGGAAGAGGCTGCAAGTTTTGGTATTTGTCTGCGGGTATCGCTGATATAAAGTTTATCATGTTATACTCCTTCATTTCTAACTATTTAAGATCAATTTAACAAATAAATGAATTTAAGTAATTCCTCCTTTAACTGTCACTGAAATCCGTGCTAGAGTTTCGATGTACAGTTTAGTTATGCATTATGAAAATTATTTAGCATGAGTCGTGGCACGTCGGTCTTAACACCAGGATAATATTATTAACACAGTTTTCTATAACGAATGAATAATTCATGTCGTATTCAGCCTTAGTTATCACTTGTCGACTGCATTGTTTAACTACCCATCTACTCGTAGTATATTACAATGAAGTTCAAAATTAAGTCAAGTTAAAAAAATATGAACTTGGCCCCAAACAAAGTTAATTCTGAAAAAAAAAATGTTGGTCAGTTCAAGCTCCCGGGCAGAAGGCACCCATCTGTTACAGACTATTAAACTTTTAGTTAACAGCGGGGTCTGAAAGGGTGAAAAAAAAGAACCATAAATAAATACAAACATGGAAAAAAAATAAAGCGGATGAAGAGTAAGAAACATGTGCAGCATATGTTGTGTTGTCAAAGTAAGAAAAAAACAATTGAGACCCTGCAATTGTGTGTAAATGAGGCAGAAATTTAGTCAGATCAGCAACCTGGGACTTTATCACAATATTTGTGATGCCATATGGCAGCAGGGTCTAACCATTAGACAACACATTATGCTTCCAATATCTTCCCAGGTATTAGTACCTCCTTGTTTGATAACTACTTACTACCTCTCTCTATAACACTTCCAATTAGCACTTGATAAATTAGGTAAGAATGTCAACCCAAAGTTTCAAAACCGTGGACAAGGTATTCTGTAATCAAGTTAATGGCAGTTACTTAGATACCGGTAGTTATCAGTTAATTATGGTAGAGGGTAGGTAAAATGAATTGACAATTTTCTTATTATTTTTAAAATACTTATTTACTCTACATTAGGGGGCAGGGAAAAACACTTTTATTTGAGTTGCAGGCTGCACTTTTCAGGCATCGTTTGTATGGCTATAACAAACACCTGTGCAAAATTTCATGCCATTTCATGCATACTTACCCTGCCGCATCGCGAACGATTTTTTGTCAACTTTTAGTGTATACCAAAAATTAGGTGTCATTTAATGTTTTCCAGGATAATGATAAATTTTACATGGGTGACATCGATTTAATTCACATGTTATTTTACAGGTACACCGTATAGAAAATCATTACAAGTTCATATTGAAATTCTTTTTTGTGCGGAACCTTGGCATCATTTTCCTAGACAATAATCTTTGCCTAATATATCCATCTCTCGATTCTTATCCCGTCACTTCAGTGCAAGCTTCAGTCATCACTTTTATGCCTCTCTCGACCGCCTGAGTGCTGTTTGGCCACTTGGGCACCACTAATGGTGTCTCAAGAATGCCATTAACCTGTAGATTTGACAGAGAAGCAATGTAAGGAGGCTCAGTCTTGAGTTCATTCCTCCAGTTAATCATGGAATGATAGTTTTTTGCTTGCCACTTTACTGTAGTTTCGGAGTCACCACCTTTCTCATGTTGACTACAGGAGGCACATCCTCATTCCCATCTCCATCTTTACCCTCCTCATCAGTATAGTTTAACAAATTCTCGTCAACAGCAGCATCAGAATCTTCCTCCTCCTCTTCAGATCTGCCAGTGCATTCTTCCTTTTGCTGATTCTCCTCCCTAATTTTTCTTATCATTGAGACAGCTTTTTCTCTAACAGTCATGTCCTCATCTGCACACATACCAAGAAGAAGTTCATCTGTGTGGGCGAAGTATGCATTTCTCTGAACAGCCTTCTTCACTATCGGCTCCTCCTCACTATTCAGGTGTTTCATATATAGCAGGGACTGGAATACGTTCCTTGAGCCGTGTGTTACGTAAGGGTGTATCTTGATGTAAAACCACATTGGAGCACTGAACTTTATTATTGTAATGACAATTCTTTTCAACTCATGGCTGGGTCTTGATGTTGCTACATACAGCCTGAGGATTCTACTCCATAAGGTGTTCCACCTTGACACACAGGGAGGACCTGGCTCAATAGCAGCCAAGTCATCTTCAACAACACCTGTGATAACTCCTTTACAAATCCTATACAGGTATTTCTGATCCCAGGACAGATCTTTCTCCACTTCATCATTAAACACAGGGAAATCAGGGAAACTGACTGGCTGGAAGGCTACAACTGGAAGCTCAGACAAAGACTCCTTGATCTACTTTCCAATGGGACTACGCCAATGCTCAGGACCACTTGGTTTACCATCATAGTGATAAAAAACTGCGCGGAAAGGCAGCTCATTTCCGTGAAGCTGACATATGAAATAATGGAGCGGGTGACCAAGTAACATTTCAAGATGATGAATGACTCCATTTTCTGATCCTACATTTACATTGGTTCCATCACAACCAACACACACAATGGGCTGCTGGGTTAGATTTTTCTCCACCAGAAACTCGTGAATAGTTTTGGTAATCTGCTTTCCGTGTCCAGTCTTGGGAGTCACATGTCTGAGATATTCATTGCCAGGCTCAACCATGATGACATAATGATCTTTCACCATCATCCTCGAACTCCATTTCTCGGTCTTCTCATTCTTTATCATCACACGAGTGGCGGTCTTCTTACCATCAAAATAGATTGACGTCAAATTATGAAAAAAAAGTTGATAAACACTGAACAGAACATTGCACCGCCACAGCGGCTGTTTGGCTAGTACTGTAGGTAAATTTAAAAATTTCAGTAGAAAATGCGGCAGACTAAACCTCGACATATCAGCTTCAAATTTGGCATGGAGTCTTAGATATGTATAAGGAACAATGCCTGAAGAGTGCAGCTTTGAGCAAAATTTCACTGCCCCCTACTCTACATACAAAAATGCAGGTCAGAACTTAACATAAGTGTCTTTACTGAATTATCGCACAAGAACAAGCAAGGTTAATATTAGTTAATCACTTATAAGAGCTACTGGGATGGTTTCTGCATATTAACACAAAAACCGCTTGTGTAAAACAATGAAAATATAATGCGGGATTCCTTCCAGAATACTATTACGGTTTTTCACATAATGGCGTCAGAATCATGTAAGGACACACGTAAATTAATATAAATAAGGTACTTTTGTCTCTGCTGGAAATCACCGCAATTTTAATCTGTGTTTCACAGTAGTTTGAGAGCTTTTAGAAAACTTACTTTACACTGGTTTAACCAAAGCCGGCTAAGATGAAATGTATTAAGTATTAATAATAATTAACGGTTTATTGAAAGAGCATGGCAGCCGGAATGCTGAAAATATACAGTTACATAATTGGAGAATGGGTCTCTTGATTTACAAATAATATACAAGTAACATAAGTGACACAAATATGATGTATAATAACTAGGTGGGGAGAAGCTCAAACTACAGGGCATTTCAACATAGTGACAGTGCAAAAAGTAAGATTCACTGGGAGTGAATACACTGGTTGATTACAATTTATTGATAATTTTTTACAAGACTTGGCAATACAGTTGAGCCGTTAAGTAGGTTGGACACATGGAGGACTCGTAGGACAAGCGGGGACGTGCAGCGCTTGGAGAGATGATCCGTCAATCAACGGGGAATTCTAATAGTAAGTTATGAGGGTGTGGGAGTGAATGTTGCCTCCTTTGAGAAGGATGTTGGCTCAATCCTGGCACAAGCAAGTAAATATGGTGACGAGGACCATCTGGCCAAGGCTGCTGGGATGATACGACGGGACATGCTTCAGCACAAGTCGCACTTCAGCAGTACATTTCATGAATGATGCATTGAGCAGGCTGTTCCACCATCACTGCTTCAATTTGTATGCATGATCGAACATGGTGCAGATATCAAATCCCAACTCCAGCATGGCGCATCGAAGTCTGACCTTGCTATGTCACAGCTCTTACAATACAACTGCTTTGCCAACTACAAGGTAGGAACACAAATCCACAGACACTCCAAGGACCATGAGACTCCTTTTGCTATCTACGTCGGCATGTCTGTGTTTGCTAAGACAAGAAAGAGGCAGCTCATCGACATGCTGCATGAAAATGGGGTCAGCATTTCATATGACAGAGTTCTACAATTACACTGGTCAACATAAAAAAGAAAATTCTCATGGTTCTGGATCAAAACAGTCTGATTCTAGTGTAATTGTATGTGCTGAACTCAATTATGACATTCGTATAGCTGTATCAGGCTCAGTTTTCCAGAACCAGCATAACTATATATTTAGTGTACCATGCTATTCATACAGTAATTTATATGCTCATTGACTCCACTTAAGCAATTATTTTGTCCTGATTTGTGCTTTTTTGTTTGTTTCAGTTTGCTGATTCATGATATTGCATATCTACACCTGCATGATTTGTAATTACTCTGAAATTAACAAAACATGGAAAGTCGCAAGTGTGTGAACGGTGCTGACAGTTTTTGCTACATATGTGGTGCCTTCACTCCTGGTAGCCTCAAGAAACCAATCACAAAAGCTGTTCGACTGAACTACAAAAGTTACTTCAAATGTCATTTGGGTGACCAAGACAAGAAATGGGCACCTCATGTAGCCTGTAAGTCTTGTGTTAACCACCTGAGCGAGTGGATGTGTGGTAAACGAAGTTCAGGAATGCCGTTTGCTGTGCCAATGATATGGCGTGAACCTAAAGACCACAGTAGTGACTGCTACTTCTGTCTCACAAATATTAAGGGAATAAAAATCAAGATTGCTTCTGCAATCCGACCAGTACCGCACAGTGCTGAACTTCCATTCCCAAATCCACCGACTGAACAAGAATTGAGTGATTCCGATTCTACCTCAACCTCAATGGAAAACGACTACCAGGATGACTCTGAAAATACCAGGCCTAAACTATTTACTCAAGAAGCGCTTCATGATCTCATCAGGGACCTAAACTTGTCAAAAGAAAACGCTGAAGTTTTGGGATCCAGACTAAAGCAGCGTAACCTGCTAGAAGATGGAGTGCATATCACTACAGCGCGTTACCGACATAGACAGCTGTCTGCATTTTTCAAGAAGGCAAACAACCTTTGTTATTGCGAGGACGCAGTATCTCTCATGCAACAACTCTGCAAGTCTGAAACATACAAGACAGAGGATTGGAGGCTGTTTATAGACTCAGGAAAAGACTCTCTGAAAGCTGTTCTTTTACACAATGGCAATCGGCTTCCATCTGTCCCAATAGCACACGCAACAAAAATGACTGAGAGCTATGAAACAATGAAAATTCTGTTGGCCGCTATAGAGTATGAGAAACACCAGTGGAAGATATGTGGCGATCTCAAAGTCATCACTTTACTACTGGGCCTTCAGAGTGGCTACACAAAGCACATGTGCTTTTTGTGCTTGTGGAACAGCAGAGCTGATGCAGAGCACCATGTGAGAAAGGATTGGCCGACAAGACCAAGAGATGCGCCTGGAAGGTTTAACTGTGCTCACAATCCGCTTGTAGATCCAGAAAAGATATTTTTGCCTCAAAGCTATGGATCATTTCGGTGCTGGGACTCTATACTTATCTCAGAAACTAGGTGGTGTGGTTTCCGAAGCTAAGTTGAAAGCAGGTGTCTTGAATGGACCACAAATTCGTATACTAGTTAATGATAGCGAATTCACCAAAACATTGAACCCACTGGAGAAAAAAGCATGGGAATCATTTGTCAATGTGTCAAAGAATTTTCTTGGAAACTATCGTGCTGACAACTACAAAGAAATCGTAACAACCATGCTTCAGAATTATCATGCATTGGGAGCAAGGATGTCCTTGAAATTGCATTTTTTCCACTCTCATATTGAATTTTTCCCAGGTAACCTTGGAGACGTTAGTGATGAACACGACGAAAGATTTCATCAAGATATCGCCATAATGGAGAGCAGATATCAGGGACAATTCAGTCCTAACATGATGGGCGACTATTGCTGGACACTGTAACGAGAAGAGAGCAAGCTGTACAAGAGAAAGAGTAAAGCTCAGAAACACTTTTAGAACTTCATATTTTGTCATTATAAAGGATTTGAAGTTATGTTTTTTGGTACAATTTTTTATGAGCTTATCTGTGATAGGTTTAAAATTGTATCTTGCTTGACACGATAATGTTACTATATTTACAATTTTTTTTATTCTTTAAGAAAGTAGGTCTGATGGTAGAATGAAACATCCAATTAATATTCATTAATATGAAATTAGTCATGAAAGCACAGTCACATGAGATAATCTCATCTTTTGCACGACACGTGATGGAATATTAAATATTTGTACCTATTGATTTTTTTTATAAAACCTGGTCTGATAGAACAAAACAAATATCAGATTCGAATTCAGCAATATGAAATTAGTTGTGTGAGCATGATCTCATATGTGAACCATTTGGCTGCTGACCAGTGTTATCAGCCCAGCTAGTAGAAGCAGTTGTATGCCAGTAGGTGGAAGATGGAGTGGTGTGTCCACCAATCTTGAGGAAGCAGTTGTTCACGACTTCAGCAGTGGACAACACCCCACTGCGACTACGGCCAAAACGTCCTTCCATGGGACCAGTGTGTCCATCTTCCAACATCCAAGCCCTGAGCAGGCTGGTGAGGAGCGTGAGCCACTCAGACGGAATGCAGATAGGATGGTCAAGAAAGTTTCTGAGCTTCCAGAGGCATTCACCAATGTCCGACCAGCTTATATTATGAAGAATTCCAATCCTCCCATGGTAGCACCTTCGTCATTGCCAGCACCCGAGCCAATCCAGTCACACATGCAGGAAGAGTATGCTTGGCTGGAAGAGGTCTTGCTCACTGAGGATGTGGCCGATGAAATCTGCAACACGTGGGCAGCTCACCATGCAGCACAGAAGAGGAGTTAGCCATTTGAAGTGAGCATTACGTCTCTGCTTCCCCTGCTTCGAGATCAGGCACACTCTGTGGCTACCATCAAGCATGTCATGGAAAAGGTTCGTGATACAGTGGCTTTTCTGAACCCAGGTCAGATCCCAGTCATAGCTGCTGACCTGGCAAAACAAATCCATAACATATTATATTGTAGATATTTAACGTGTCTTTAATTAATAAAGGAAGAAAATATTGTAAAGGTATGAAAACGTTAGTGTTAAGGTGCAAGCACTGCTTGCTTGCTCCCTCTCGCTTTCAGCTGCCGCCACTGGCTAGCCCTCGTGGCTAACAGGGAAGCAACTTGAATAAGTCTTCCCCTGCCAGATCACAGCCTCTTCACCATCAAGACTCCTGCTGTGCCTCCTCGTGGCAACACACGGTAACTGGGTGCCTCGTGGGCCCAGACTAGACCAGCAGGGTATCTCCGAGTACCAGTGGGCCTCAGAGGGACGGCGCATAGGCCCACGTTCTGGCGCGTACCAGCTATTGCCCCGGTGCCTTGTGGATTAACCTTGGTAGGCTATGGGAGTAAACCCCGAGCAAAAAATCTGCAGTGGAGCCCTACATCAGGAAGACATGCTTGCAGAGTTCCAGCAAGCCCCCAACGGCGGAATAGGCAGAAGAGGTGACCACCGTGGAAACCCAACGACTACACTGGTGGATGAAGACAGTACCTGATGGACAGGCTACGAAGGCGAAAACCAACAAACTAGGCTATCAGCAGTCCATTGCAACTCTCCCTCACCTCAGTTGTTGCAACACTTGCACCACTGGATCAGGAAAAGGGAGAGCCAAGACGTGTGGTTGCAGCCTGCGCTTCTGCCTCACCACATAAATCAACACACTCACAGCCATCACCCAGCTCATCATACCTCTCATTATCATCAAACCCCTTATAACCGCAAAAGTCCAATGGCGACGGACAAGTGGCAACGGGGATAGGCAGAGATGACTGCCGGGAGTCTCTAGTCACAACCCTGCAAATGGACGGCATTGATAAGACGGTCGTTTATGCACTGGGATCTAGTCAGCAGTACAATCCGGCCCTGTTGCGCGACTGAGCAGCCCCTTCAAGGAGCCACTGTCCTCACCCCACATGGGGAGGGGGCTAGAAAAGGTGTCCTAAACATAGCCTGCCTAAAAACCCAACCTGATTGGGCAACTATTAACCAGTAACTATCCTTTTGCGGTCGAAAACGGTCAAAATCACATATTTAAAAAAAACAAAAAAAACATGCCTCTTATGTTCGCTGTATGGAATGTCAGGACCCTTTTGGATACTGGCAAATATGGGCATCCTGAAAGAAGAACTGGCTTGGTGTAACCTCGATCTAGCAGCCATCAGTGAGTCCCGGCTCCCAGATGAGGGCCAGCCTACAGAATGGGGGTCTGGATATACCTTCTTCTGGAAGGGTAATCCTGCTGCGGAGAGAAAACGCATTTATGGAGTTGGCTTTGCCATCTACCAAAGCATCCTACACAGGCTAACTGAAATGCCTATTGGGATCACCGAGCGCCTCATGACGCTTCAAGTCCCATTGAATTACTCGCGTCATAACTTTTTCATCAGTGCATATGCCCCAGCACTGGATGCAGAGGATGACAACAAGGTGGCCTTTTATGCCAACCTTGACCGAGTGTAAACCTTTACCTTCCGAGAAGACAAGGATGTGCTCCTTGGCGACTTCAAGGTAAAAGTTGGCAGAGATGCTAGCATTTGGCAGGGAACCATAGGGATAAATGGACTAGGCAAGTGTAATGCCAATGGCCTACTACTCCTTAGCAAGTATGCTGTACACAGCCTCGCTATCACCAATACCTTGTTTCGGCAGGCTGACAAGTTCAAGGGTTCGTGGCAACACCCACGATCCAATCATTGTCAGAGAAAGAGATCGCCGAGATGTCCTCATCACCTGTGCCATGCATGGCTCACACCACTATGACACTAATCATCGACGTGTCAGTGCCAAGCTCTCACTTCATGTTTCCCTAAAACGGCGAAGGCAGAAAGCCTCCAGAAGAGTCTTTGATACTAAGTCTCTGGAGGACCCAACATCTCGAACATGGGCTTTTAAACAATCCAACAGCAAACAACGCAAATCCCAGTGCCGAATGGGGATATTCTCAATACTGTTATGACAAAACCCTGCTGAGAGACCCTCGGCCAGGTTAAAAGAATACACCAGGACTGGTTTGATGAAAATGACCCGGCAATTAAAGTATTCATCGATGATAAACGTGCCGCTTTTACTAACTGGCAGAACAACCCTCAGTCTCGGACCATAGCTGATACCTTCCGCAAGAGGAAATCGGCAGCCCAGCGGGAACTTTGCATTTTAACGAATGACTAGCTTAAAAATAAGCAGGTGAAATACAAAAACCTGCAGATCAACACAAGGGGTGCAAATTTTTCATTTCCATTGAAACATTTTATGGGCCAACAACTCGTGGCACAGCCCCCTCTCAGCTCATATGACGGTAACTTCATAATTAAAGACGATGAAGGACTCCTTCATCGCTGGAACGAGCACTACCATTCATTGCTCAATCTCAAAACACCGATGTGGATGCCCTGACTGCCCAGCAGGTCCCTTAGCATCCAGAGCTGACCCACCTCAGCTATCCTCCATCCCTGGATGAGGTAGTTACTGCCATCAAACAGATGAAAAATAACAAAGCCTCAGGGCCTCATGGAATCCCAGCCGAGGTGAAAAAGCAGGAGGACCTTTGCTTACCAGCCATCTCCACTTTCTCATGGAGAATATATAGGGAAAGGAGGAAATCCCCCAAGCTCTTAAAGATGCTTCCATTGTCAATATTTTTAAGAACAAGGGAGACCGGTCAGACTGTGGCAACTACCGTGGGATCTCGCTGTTCTCGGTAGCTGGCAAGATTTTCGCCCGAGTCCTCCTAAACAGATTCCTCCTTGAGGCGGAAAACTTCCTCCCAGAATCTCAATGTGCTTTTAGACCATAACGTGGCACCACTGACATGATCTTTGCTACCCACCAGATACAGGAAAAGTGCAGAGAACAGCATCGTGACCTGTACATGGCTTTCATCAACCTAACCAGGGCCTTCGACTTGGTCAACAAGGAAGCCGTTTTGGCTGACCACCAAAATTCATCGCCATTGTGAGGCAACTCCACGATGGCATGAACGGCAGTGTCCTGCTTAACGGCACTCGGTCTGAGTTCTTCCCCATCCAATCTGTTTAAACGAGGGTGTGTACTGGCACCAGATCTCTTTTCCATTTTCTTGGCTGCCTTCTTTACTCGTGCCAGTGCCAATTTAGCAGGTGGGGTGGACATCGAGTACCGGGGGAAGGGGGGGGGGGGCCTTTTCAACATAAGACGACTGCACGCAGGAAGAAAGGTGTCGGCCGGTTCCATTAGTGAACTTCAGTTTGCAGACGACCTCAACCTTGTTGCTCACACTGAACACGACCTACAGGAGATTCTAAACACCTACGCAGATGCATATGTGCACTTAAGACTCTTTTTTTTCAACCTGCCCCAGGTTCAGACACGCCTCCACCAACCATCCAGTTTAACGGTACTAACCTTTCTAATGTTACCCACTTTCGGTATTTCGGCTCCCACCTGTCCACCACCGCAGACATCGATGAAGAGATTCGGCACCGGATCAGATGTGTATCTCAAGCCTTTGGCAGACTCTGAAACCGTGTCTTCAGCTGTAGGGAGCTGAAATTATCTACAAAGCTGCATGTATATCGAGCAGTGGTCCTCCCCACCCTGCTATATGGCATTGAGTCATGGGTCACGTGCAGGAAACACCTCAAGGCACTTAAAAACTTTCACCAACGTAGTCTACGTTCCATCTTTCGAGTTTACTGGGAAGACAAGAGAATAAATACCAGTACTCTTGCTGACACCAACTGTAGGAGCATCGAGGCTAGCATTATCCATGAACAGCTACTCTGGACTGGTCATGTTACCCACATGGACGACAGTAGACTTCCAAAGCAGCTACTTTACAGTCACCTAACGGATAGTAAATGTAACGCCGGCGGACAATTGAAAAAGTATAAGGAAAGTCTTAAGACAAACCTGAAAAAGTGCCAAATCGACTCCTTCACCTGGGAGTCGATTACTCCACATTATAATGCTTGGAGGATAACCAAACTAGTATGTATCAATACTTTTGAGTTAGCCCGACTGCAAACCGAGGCAGACAAGCGCCAACGCCTGAAAGACGCTGCCACCGCCCCTCCCGCACTAGATGCAGCCCTCCACATGTGCAATGAATGTGGTCAACCCTGCGGGTCCCGTATCAGCCTCTGTCACCTCAAGCCTCACCAACCTAGGTGAGATCCCTAATAACTCCTATCATATTATCACAGCTGGATGATCGTCATACTCGATTCCGAGTGATGTTTTCTAAAGCTTAAGCCTGCTAAATGACCTTTTATTTTTACATACTGAAGGTGGTGCTGTCAAGAATAGCCTGAAAACTTTTGCTACCTGAGGAAATAAATGATACTTTCTATGAGCATTCAGTGCACATTCTGCAGCTGAGCGAATATTTTTTTCTACATCAAGATGCTGCTCCACTTATTCAGAAAAATGAATGCTAAACACTTCTAATTTAACTCGGAAAGATTGAGTGTCAGGTATTTCAGATTTTTTTTTTTTACGGGAATTAGCCCACCCGGGCACAGGTCAAATGACCCACAATGGAGCCTGGGGGGCGAAAAAAAAAAGAACGGAAAGAAATTGAAAATATAGAAAAAAGGTTATACTGTATTAATCTACTCCACGAAGATCCCGGAAAACCAGCTTTTTAAAGTGAGACAGATTGTAAGAGCATGGAAACACAGAAGAAGGCAGAGCATTCCACAGTTTGGAAAGAAGGACGTACTATAATGGGTTATTCTCGTGTGACCGACATCCACAGAGAAATGGTGGGCACCACGGGCAAGGCGTGTGTTACGAACCCACGGCCTTGCCGGCGGTACACAGGATGCCAAATCCACTGAACATTGCCCGTTAAAGTCCCTGTAAAAGAGAGAGAGTGAAGCAACATTGCGGCGAAGAGAAAAGGGAGAGAGAGATTGCCTTTGATTCTAACCCTATCAAATAGTTGAACAGAAGAAGAGCCACCCCAGATATGAGAGCAGTACTCCAAGTTAGGACGAATGAATCCCTTATATAATTGGAGTAACTGCTCAGGAGTGAAGTAGCTACGGCATCTGTACAGCATTCCCAACTTTCGGGAGGCAGCTTTAGTTATACTGTACTAATGTGAGGGCGCGGGTCTGGCGCTGCCACCAATGTGAGGGCGCGGGTTCCCTCTCTATCTCTACACCACCCTCATCTTACTTACTTCTCTTAGTCTTACTCTTACTCAGTTCCGTCACCTATTCTTTTGGTAGCATGGACATTCTTTTGGTAGCATGGTCGAGGGTCTAGGCCCATGGGTATGGTAATTCTGGTATCAAGTCACTTCGATGGAAATAAAGGTAAAATACTGTGGGAGAAAGGAATACACCTACAGTACTCTAAAAACAAGTTTATTAATATGCAATCAATGGGGAAAGATATTGTATTAGTCATATAATTACCAGGCTCACCTCCTGGGCTTATTGCAGACTCAGTTCACTACATTCTTACTCTTACTCACAACATTACTGGTGTTACATTACATGGCACTCACTGTAGATTATTTTACTCAACATATACGTTAATACTGACAATAGCACATACAGGGGTCCACTACCCAACCTGGGATAATTATTTCCATCTAATTATCCCTAACATACATGTCACAACCCTCTCTGTGGACATATACTTCTAAGGAGTAACCCAGGGTAGGATACTGGAGCTCACGACCGTTGTTATTGTGGGGGTAGCCAGACACATGGCGGGTCTGGGGTCTGGCCCAACGAAGCCGTGGGGCACATTAATCAGGCCGCATCGGTGCCATCGTTTCGTATATGATCCCGGCTGGCCATCTACTACATCCGAGGCCGTTGTTGAATGGTTGAGCGATTCAAGAATCACAATGGGATCTGGAGAAACATGGGAGCAGCGTCAGGGAACATGACAACACAAACAACTCTCTTGTCTAGACGACAGACGTATTTACGTTATATTACTTCTACACTGGGTGAATGACAATTAAACTGTTAAATCATGAACACTGGTGAACACTGATATTCACTAGAATTGACTGAATTAACTGAATGGCTATACAAAACATACCTGGAGAAACATGGGAGCAGCGTCAGGGAACGCTTTCCTTGGCTCGTCTTAGGGTATATATACCCCTGAGTTGCCAGTGATCGCTACTCACGCAATGACAATAATTACAAACAAACTAACTGTTACTCATCCAAAGATGACCCTCAGTTGACAAAGGTCTGGCGTATTACTTGAGTTGATTTACACAGACTAATTCAAGATTGAGCTTCCCAGGAGAAAGTGGAATAAACCACGCATTGATAACTGTCTTCACAAAGGCGGGACTCTGGGAGGGAACACAAGGGTAGCGCCTTTGGGAAAAAAAACACGTCTTCTCAGGGGTCACTAACTCACTCCTGTTTAGCGGGCGTGGAGTTTAATAAGAATCATTAGTTAAATAGATTAGCAGTCAACATGACCATGACACTAAGGATGTGTGATTTCCAGGACATATTGGAGGAAATGGTGAGGCCTAACATATTTATTTCAGAATTTGGGAGGATGATAGCGTCCTGAAATGTAATTGGTGGGAGATCGTCTAATTTACAAAGTGTAATTGGTAAATATTGAGTTTTGCTACTATTGTACTTAACCAAGTTTGCATCTCCCCATTCAGAGAGGCTGCACAGATCTGTGTTGATAGAAGTAATGATATCAGTTCTAGAAACAGATCTAGTTTGAGAGTTAGGAGGGAGGGGAAAATGTGAGGAAGAGTGAAGAGTAGAATCATCAGCGTAAGAATAGATAGAATTAGTTGTAGTGTGAAGTAAATCATTGATAAAAAGAAGGAAGAGAGTTGGTGAAAGAACAGAACCCTGTGGGACGCCACTATTGGTAGAGAAAGAGAGAGAAATCGATCCCTCGACAACAACTGCCATGGATCGATTCTCAAGTGGGGGAGAGAAACCAAAAGAGGGAAGATTTAGATAGCAAAGACTTGTGCCATACCCTGTCAAATGCTTTGGAGGTGTCGAGGGCCACGACAAAAGTTTCCCCATAATCCCTAAGAGAGGATGACCAAAGATGGGTGCAATAGGAGAGCAGATCACCAGTAGATCTTGCCTGGCGAAAGCCATACTGGTGATCCGACAAAAGAGAAAGGCGTTCAAGGTGACAGAGAAAATGAGAGTTCAAGATAGTTTCGAAAATCTTAGAGAGGGATGAAGTTAGGGCAATGGGGCGATAGTTAGAGGGATTAGAATGCTCACCCTTCTTCGGGATGGGCTGAACCAAGGCATGCTTCCAAGAAGAAGGAAAAGTTTTGCTTTTGAGGCAAAGGCGAAAGAGGCGAGCAAGCACAGGGGCCAGGGCTTCAGCACACTCCCTCAGAACACGAGGGGGGTATTCCGTCCGGTCCATGTTCCTTACTCACATGCAACCTGGATAACACACCGGCAACCCTGCGGGTGGAGATTATAAGAAAGTGCATAGGTTCAGTAGGAGGTGCAGGGGTAGGAGGGATAGAGTGGGAATCGTCTAAGGTGGAATTAGAGAAGAATAAGGTGCCAAAGAGGTTGGCTTTGTCAGGGGGAGAGTTGGCTATAGAGTTATTGGGACGGAAGAGGGGAGGAAAAGAAGGCGTGCAGAAGTTGTTACAGATGTTTTTAGTTAAGGACCAGAAGGATTTACTAGAGGAAGAATTAGTCAGGACAGCAGTCTTTCTTTTAATAAAATTCCGCTTGGCCCTACGAAGAATAGCCTTAAAACGATTCCTAGAAGTAATGAAAGAGGTGTGGGTAATAGAAGGAGATTGTTTCATAGCTCGATATGCCTTATCTCTCACCCTGCAAGCAAGAGAGCAGGAGCGATCAAACCATGATTGTAATGTGAAGTTTTGGTAGAAGATGGGATAAATGCACTCATACCGCCCTGTAGAACCCCAGCAATGCTGTCAGCACACACTGAGGCATCCCGAGTGGAAAAGCAACATTCATCCCAAGGAAAGTCGGTGAAGAATTCTCGCAAGGATTGCCAGCTTGCCCTCCGATAGTGCCATAGTTGACGTTTAGAGGGGGGAGGGGGAGGTGGTCGTGCTCAGTTTGATTTAATAGAAATAAGGTTGTGATCAGAAGACCCTAAGGGGGCAGAAATTGAGTGTGAATAGTGTGAGGGGTTAGAGGTAAAACAAAGATCAAGAATGTTAGCAAGTTGAGTATGAATAGTGTGAGGGGTTAGAGGTAAAACTAAGATCAAGAATGATAGCAAGTTGATCGTGTCGATCAGGAACGCGTGTAGGCTGTTTGATTATTTGTTCCAAATCATTAAGTAAGGAAAGAGAGAGTGCCTCAGCTCCACCTGGATAGGTTTCTGATAGATTTTTCATGGCTTCAATCAAGTTTTCTAAGACATTAGTCTTCAACATTAGGATAAAGAACATCAGCAAAATATATGAATGGAGATTTCAGATTTTCACATTTTGAAGTCAACGCAGAAATCATCATATCTAAAACTGCATTCATTCCTTACAATAATAAGAATACAAATTATACTGAGCACTTGAGTTTGGATTGTAGTTATCATTTATTTTTTGTCTGTTCTCTTTGATGGTGAACTCTTTTGAACTCTTCTTCTCCATCAACATAATTTTTTGTTTGCAAAGTTGAGCCTCATCATCACTATGTATTGACTGAAGTATTTTCAATATACTTTTCATAGAGATAAGAGCCCCATAAACATCTAAATCCTCAGTTTGCAACACATCTACCATGTGCTTAGTTTTGTACATAATATTTTTCATGAACATGAAAGCAACAATAAAGTCAGTTCTTAATTTTCTGGAGGAGACTATTAGCTTTTGTCGTTGCTTCTGAATCATATTTCTTATTGTCATTTCTGATTTATTCCAAAACTTCACATATTTCTTCATAAGATTTCTAAAAGGCATCCACTGACTCTGGCCTGGCACTTTATCTCGTTTTTGAGAGATATTTTAATTGCAATGCATCTTTAATTTGCGCCAACTTTTCCTTAAGAGCTGCACGACGACTGGTGCTACTGCTAAAAAATACATAGCAAGATTCCAGTACATCATACATATATGAAATTAGTTCACTTGCATTGCAGCCATGCTCGATCACTAAATTAGAGCCAAGAAGTAGACAGGGAATGTAAGTGATTGGTCTTTCAAGCATATAAGATAATTTCTTTTGAGCATCATTGTACTTTCCAGCCATTGTTTCTGCGCTATCATAGGTTTGAAACCTAATGGTATGTGTGTCAATTTTACTTTCTGAAACAGCTTTTAATAGTTCACTAATTCAATTTCATATTTCTTTATTTCTGGCACATCATAACCGTTCAAAATACAATCAACTGTGTTACCTCTTGCTCTTGCTACCTGTGTGTGTCTGTCCACTGCGACATTGATCATCGGCTCCCCAGAGCCAAGCTATCACTTCACGTCACCCCAAAAATGGCGAAGACAGTAAGCCTCCACAAGAGGTTTTAACAGCTCGAACATGGGCTGACAAACAACCTGATAACAAACAACCCAAATCCCAATGCCGAATGGGATATGCTCGACACTGTCATGACAAAAAACCTGCAGAGAGGCCTTTGGCCAGATCGAAAGAATACACCAGGACTGGTTTGATGAAATTGACCCGGCAATCAATGTACTCATCGATGATAAACGTGCTGCTTTAAATGACTGGCAGAACAACCCTCAGTCTCGGACCAAAGTCGCTATCTTCCGCAAGAAGAAAGCTGTAGCCCAGCGCGAGCTTCACCATCTAAAGAACGACTGGTTTAAAAATAAAGCATGTGAAACACAAAAAAATTGCATATCAGCACAAGATGAGCGAATTTTCAAATTCCAATGAAACATTTTATAAGTCAATCACTTCTGGCACAGCCCCCTCTGCTCACCCGCCGGTAACTCCCTAATTAAAAACGAGTAAGACAACCTTCAGCGCTGGAACGAGCAGTACCACTCACTGCTCAACCGAAACAACTATGTGGATGTCCTGACTAACCAGCAGGTCCATAAGAATCCAAAGATGACCCACCTCAGCTATCCTCCATCCTGGATGAGGTAGCTACTGCCATCAAACAGATGAAAAATAACAAAGCCTTAGGGCCTGATGGAATCCCAGCCGAGGTGTATAAAACAGGAAAACCTCTACTTACTAGCCGTCTCCACTCTTACCTGGAGAATATATAGGAAAAGGCGAAAATCCTCCAAGCTCTTATAAGAGCAAGGGAGACCTGTTAGACTGTGGCAACTACCGCGGGATCTCGCTGCTGTCTTTAGCTGGCAAGATTATTGCCCGAGTCCTAATTAACAGACTTCTTCCTGAGGCGGAAAACTTCCTCTCAGAATCTCAATGTTTCTTTAGACCATTACATGGCACCACTAGCAGGATCTTTGCTGCCCGCCAGTTACAGGAAAAGTGCAGAAAACAGCGCCATGACCTGTGCATGGCTTTCAACGACCTAACCAATGTTTTCGACTTGGTCAACAGGGAAGACCTCTGGTGGACCCTCAGCCGTTTTGGCTGCCCACCAAAATTCATCACCATTGTGAGGCAACTCCATGATGGCATGAACGGCAGTGTCCTGCACAATGGCACCCAGTCTGAATTCCTCACCATCCAAACAGGGTTAAACAAGGGTGTGTACTGGCACCAACTCTCTTTTCCATTTTCTTGGCTGCCTTCTTTACTCGTGCCAGTACCAATTTTACCGCCGGGGTGGATGTCGAGTACCAGATGAAGGGTCTTTTCAACATAAGACGACTTCTGGCAGGAATAAAGGTGTCTGCAACTTCCATTACTGAGCTTCAGTATGCAGACGACCTCCCCCTTGTCGCTCACACTAAATGCGACCTAGAGTATATCTTGAACACCTACGTAGATGCATATGCACACTTCGGCCTGGAGGTGAATGTATGTAAGACTCAGATTCTCTTTCAGCCTGCTCCTGGTTCAGACACAACTCCATCCAACTTAACGACACTACTCCCTCTAATGTTATCCACTTTCCGTATCTCGGCTCCCACCTGTCTACCACTGCGGACATCGATGGAGAGATTCAGCATCGGATCAAAAGTGCATCTGAAGCCTTTGGCAGACTCCGAAACCGTGTCTTCAGCTATAGGGAGCTGAAACTTGTATACGAAGTTGCACG
Organism: Homarus gammarus; assembly: GCA_958450375.1. Lineage (NCBI taxonomy): Eukaryota > Metazoa > Arthropoda > Malacostraca > Decapoda > Nephropidae > Homarus > Homarus gammarus. Next base: position 1,647,644 of record CAUDMG010004029.1, on the reverse strand, counting down.
TACATCGAGCAGTGGTCCTCCCCACCCTGTTATATGGCAGCGAGACATGGGTCACATTCAGGAGTCGCCTCAATGTACTGAAACTTTCACCAACGTAATTTACGTTCCTTCCTCCGAGTTCATTAGGAAGACTAGAGAACAAATACCACTATTCTCGCTTACACCAACTGTAGGAGTATTGAGGCTACCATTATCCAGAACAACTACGTTGGACTGGCCATGTAACCCTCATGGACGACAGTACAGTAGACTGCCAAAGCAGCTACTTTACAGTCACCTAACGAATAGTAAACGTAACGCTGGCGGGCAACTGAAAAGGTATAAAGATAGTCTTAAGACAAACCTGAAAATGTGCCAAATCGACCCCCCCCTCACCTGGGAGACGATTACTCCACACCATAACGCCTGGAGGAGCACCGAACATAGGGAGTGACAGTTTTGCAAAAGTTTTCAAAATCTAATTGCTTGGGTTGGATTATTTGTCTATCGGCCACGCTAATTCCGAATATGTTTGAGTTTTTTGCAGCATTGCATTAGAAGGTTTGTGGATACTTTTGGGTTTGGCATGAAAAACGCGAAAAAACTGTAAATAATAAAGGGACTGGCAATGTGGCACAACCTGTTAAAATCAAGTTATTGAATTGGATTATTCGACTACTGTGTACACTGGTTCATAATATGCTATTGTTTTACAACTCAATGCGCTACAAATTATGCCGATATTTTTGCTGCAAGTCACCACATACGTATATTTCGAAAACCAGGGCCTAATATTACCAACGGCGTGGATAGATTCCGTGGAATGAATTCAGGACATTCCCGCTCATGGAACATTACCAAACTCCGTATATGTGCCAATGGTAGGCCAATGGCAATACTTACAGAGTTTGTTGAGGCTCCCTGGACGGGAATGCCTTGAATTTATTCCACGGAATCTATTCACGCCGTTGGTAATATTCGTCCCAGGACTGATCAACTAATTCAGCCCAAGTAGCTTGACTTGGACAGTTAAGGACAAAATCTCAGTCCGTACTTTTGAATAAAATATTGTTCAATAGGTGGTGATATTGAAGTGCTGAAAGTTGTTTTTTCTGTGTTGTTTTGCAGTTAGTTCAAAGGGCCGCCACCAAGATGGGTCGTCCTAAGATTAGCAACACTCAGCTGCGCCAGGGTAACGATAAGGTGTTCGGGGTTCGGATGCCTCTGCCATCTAACAAGTTGCCTCTGAACAAGGAAGTTGGAAGTGCCCTGGCTTATGAAGCAGAAAACGAGAGGTTAAGGAGAAGAACAAATGCTTTTGATTATATGGATGCCACCAACAAGGTGACTGAGAAGGTACTGGATGTGTATAGGAAGGCCACTGTCCCAGTGAGCACTGTCATCCACTGCCGACACTTTACACGACATCCTCTCCATCTCCTCCTTACTCTTTGACCTCATCTTCTCAGTTTTCCTCTCTTCCTCAGCCCTTTTCTTTGCCCTCTTCGCTTCCTTCTCCCTCTCTTCTTTCAGCTTGGCAGTCACAATTTTGTCAACGCCATCAATGCAGCCCTCCCTTCCCGGTTTCCTCTGGGCTGCCAGGAAGCTTTTCTCTCGTTCGTGCACTTTGCTGTCGTCTGCCACATCAAACAACTTCTCAGCTATATCCTCGAACCTCATCTTCAGCTTCCCGTTCTTCGTTTTCTTCCTTTTCTGTTTCTGTCCATTTCCCTTCATCATCATCGTCTCCCTCCGCATCCTCCACAGGTCGTGGACTCTCATTTTCACCCTGATTTCAGAGATAGTGGGGACAGTGGCCTTCCTATACACATCCAGTACCTTCTCAGTCACCTTGTTGGTGGCATCCATATAATCAAAAGCATTTGTTCTTCTCCTTAACCTCTCGTTTTCTGCTTCATAAGCCAGGGCACTTCCAACTTCCTTGTTCAGAGGCAACTTGTTAGATGGCAGAGGTATCCGAACCCCGAACACCTTATCGTTACCCTGGCGCAGCTGAGTGTTGCTAATCTTAGGACGACCCATCTTGGTGGCGGCCCTTTGAACTAACTGCAAAACAACACAGAAAAAATAACTTTCAGCACTTCAATATCACCACCTATTGAACAATATTTTATTCAAAAGTACGGACTGAGATTTTGTCCTTAACTGTCCAAGTCAAGCTACTTGGGCTGAATTCGTTGATCAGTCCTGGGACGAATATTACCAACGGCGTGAATAGATTCCGTGGAATAAATTCAGGGCATTCCCGTCCAGGGAGCCTCAACAAACTCTGTAAACATTGCCATTGGCCTGCCATTGGCACATATACGGAGTTTGGTAATGTTCCATGAGCGGGAATGTCCTGAATTCATTCCACGGAATCTATCCACGCCGTTGGTAATATTGGGCCCTGGTTTTCGAAATATACGTATGTGGTGACTTGCAGCAAAAATATCGGCATAATTTGTAGCGCATTGAGTTGTAAAACAATAGCATATTATGAACCAGTGTACACAGTAGTCGAATAATCCAATTCAATAACTTGATTTTAACAGGTTGTGCCACATTGCCAGTCCCTTTATTATTTACAGTTTTTTCGCGTTTTTCATGCCAAACCCAAAAGTATCCACAAACCTTCTAATGCAATGCTGCAAAAAACTCAAACATATTCGGAATTAGCGTGGCCGATAGACAAATAATCCAACCCAAGCAATTAGATTTTGAAAACTTTTGCAAAACTGTCACTCCCTACCGAACAAGGTGCCAATAAATTCGAGTTATCCTGATTGCATAACGAGGCAGACAAGCACCATCGTGGGATAAACGCTACCGCCGCCCCTCCCACACAAGATATAGCCCCCACATGTGCAACATCTGTGAACGACCCTGTAAGTCCCATATCGGCCTCTTTAGTCACCTCAGAACTCACCAAAGTAGGTGACATCCTTAATAACTCATACCATTGTATCATAGCTGGATGATCGTCATACTCGATTCCGATTGACAGCAAAGAAGTAGTAGTAGTAGTAGTAGTAGTAGTAGTAGTAGTAGGAGGCGGCCATTCACGCCCTGAGATTGATATTTGAGCAGCGTGATTGTGAGGCCGTTCTCCTGGTGGATGCTTCAAAAGCATTCAACATGCTTAACCGCAAGGCTGCACTGCACAACATCAAGATCAAGTGTCCTAGCTTTGCGATGTATGTTGAAAATTCATATAGGAATCCATCAGACCTCTACATAGTAAACAACAAGGCTCTACGAGGTGATACCATCCAACAGTCGACCGAGGGAACAACACAGGGGGACCCCGTTGCAATGGCAATGTATGCAATTGGCCTATCAGTGCTCCAACAAGAAATAAAATTTGAAACAACTGGGGTCAAACAAGTGGCATATGCTGATGACCTTACAGGAGCAGGAAAAGTGGAGTGCATCAAAAAGTGGTGGGACCTGGTAACATCGCGAGGTCCACAAATAGGGTACCACCCAAACGCCAGCAAGTCCTTCCTCATCGTGAAGCCAGAACATTTTGAACGGGCATTGGAGGTTTTTGGCGGAAGTGAGGTCAAAATAACTAAGGACTGCCAAAGACATCTAGGCGCAGTAATTGGCACTACGGACTTCAAGTCCGAGTACGTAGCGGAAAAGGTGAATGAGTGGGTTAGCGAAATCCAAGCTCTATCTGAGATTGCTAACACAGAGCCACATGCGGCCTTTGCAGCATTCACCCATGGAGTCAAGCATCGCTGGAGCTACCTGATGCGTACCATCCCTGAGATCGGACCCCTCCTCCACCCTCTGGAAGAAGCTATCAGTGTCAAGTTCATTCCCAAACTAGTGAAACACCCTGACTTAACCCCAGCAGAAAGAACACTTCTTGCACTTCCACCAAGACTGGGATGGATTGGACTAACTAATCCAGAGGAGATTGCTGACACTGAACATCAAAATTCACTTAAGCTCACGGCAGCCCTCACTGACCACATATCAGCCCAGAATGCAACAGGGGAAGTGGACATCAGCGTAGTAAATAAGATCCGTAGGTCCATTACAACAGATCGGCAGCACTGCCAAAATGACATGTTGCAGCAACTATTGCTGCAGGTTCCAGAAAATTTGACAAAAAAAGTAGCTATAGCGCAGGAGGTGGGCGCCTCGAACTGGTTAACTACGTTACCGATAAGGGCAAATGGTTTCAGCCTTAACAAACAAGAATTTACAGATGCCATTGCTCTAAGGTACGGTTGACCAGTAGATGGTTTGCCCTCCCAATGCGTGTGTGGCTCTTCCTATGATGGCGATCACGCCATGGTCTGCAAGAAGGGGGGCTTCATATGCATGAGGCATGACGAGGTAAGGGACCTCACAGCAAATATGTTGAAGGAAATCTGCCGGGACGTCATGGTAGAACCGACCCTCCTTCCACTGGATGGCGAGATCTTCCAACACAGGACTTCAAACACATCTAACGAAGCCCGTGTGGACGTCAGTGCTCGAGGATTCTGGACGCTGGGACAGCGAGCTTTCTTCGACATCAGGATTTTTGATCCCATGGCTGCTTGTCACCGTAACCTAGCTCTCGATGCTGCACATAGGAGGAACGAGAACGACAAGAGAAGGGCATATGGGGAGAGAATTCAAAACGTTGATCAAGGCAGCTTCACTCCTCTAGTGTTCACAACCTCTGGTGGGATGGGCCCAAGTGCAAGATGTTTCTACGCCAGACTCGCGGAGTTGATCTCCGAACAGAAGCAGCAGCCCATAAGTTATGTTACAGCCTGGATGAGATGTCGACTGTCCTTCTCTCTCCTTCCGTCGGCTTTGCTCTGCCTCAGGGGAACGAGAGCTTCTGCCCCTACTCCGACAACTGCTGCAGATATTGACTATGAGGCTACAGTCACTGAATGCCGCATAGACCTGCGGCTCAACTAATTTAACACAGATAGGATAGCTTCTTATGTATTAGGATATTTAATATTAAGGTAAATAAATGGTGGCGAAGGTGTGGCTATTGGGGGAGGCTGGAGGCCACGTAAAAAAAAAAAAAAAAAAAAAAAAAATAGTAGTAGTAGTGTGTATCTGTGTGTGTGTTCCCTTTCTTGATCATCTCTCTGAATTTTTTATATCATTGCAACCAACTTCTGGCAACTTGACCAACTCGAGACCAATCATTGGGGGGGGGGGGGGGTGATCCCCTTCCAGTCTGGTCATTCCTGGGTATCTGACTGGCATTAGTATACGGCACAAACGTTAACGTTGGCATACCCGCTGGTCGAACTCTGGCCTCTTGAAATATTTTGGGGACCTCTTGTGTATTATCCTTTCTCTGCTCTTCCCCTTCATCTCTCCTATCTCTCCCTCCACGCTTCAATTTTTCTTTCCCCTTCTCCACTATTCTTTCTCTTTTCCCCTCTTTACCATCCACTCTCCTTCCTTTCCTCCTCCTCCTTCTTCACCATCACCTTTCCTCTCTCCACCATACCCCCTTTCTCTTCCTGCTTCTCTCCACCTCCACGTCCACCACCCTCTCCTTGCCGCCCACTTCACCATGTCCATTCCTTTCCTCCCTCTCTACTATTCCCCCTCCCTCGTTACCTATCCACCATTTCCCTCCGCTTCCACTCTCTCACCTTATCAAATATCCCTTACTTTCTTCCCTCCCTCCCAGTCATGTCCTTTCCTCCCACTGCCATTTTGTTTTTATATCGCGTCAAATCCTTCAGTAAAGTCGGTCGTCAAGTGGATTGCGTGTTTTGCGTATTGATAATGACGGCGAGTCGCTTGTACTGTACAGTATGTAGCTTGTTAGAAAAGGTGGCCACACGCATCTAATAATTCGAGGATGCAATCGAGTATTGGATCGATCGTCTGTCTTTCCTCGTTTCTCCGTTACTGTTTACACTCCTTAAAAGCTTAATTATCGACTCCTTCAGAACCACTAAGCCGATTGAAGGGAAAGTTGACACACTTGATTTTCGGATTTGAGCAGATCACATGAGTTATCAGATTTCAGGATTTTTTTTCGACATGAAGTTTGCTCTGTATCGATAGGTGTATTTTAGCAGCGAAAACTTTGGTGTGTTTTAGCTGAGGAAACTAGCTTTATGTAGGCCTCCGTTATTCGTGTGTTCCGTTTACGGTAGTATTTTGTATAATCACTATCATTTTAATCCGAGAAAATTCTGTAAGAACAGGTACAAACACAAACCGTTACAGATATATTAGTATTATGAATACATAAAGAAGTACAGGTATCGATACATGGACAGTTACTAACATTAAAAATGTATAACTATATAAACTTAGTTAGTGCATATACGGTATATAGAGCTGAAGAAATTTAGAAAATATAACTACATAAACTAGTACAGGTTCAGATATAAGTATATTTACATATATGTCGTAGTTACAACTACATAAACGAGCACAGGTTCAGATATAAGTACATTTACATATATGTCGTAGTTACAACTACATGAACGAGCACAGATTCAAGTTCGCATACAGATTCCATAATGTTAATAGAACTGTGTTATAATTTCAGTATGCAAATGTTACTGTAATCCTTCTATAATTAGGCGCGTCTCTGTGATAGGAGGTATATGGCATAGCTATATCGTAAACAATGTATATTCCTGAGTGTGTTTGCCGACACAATTGTACAGTCTCTTTCGGCTAGGTTACTGTATTTGTATTAGGCTAGGTTTGGAGTTAGGCTGGGATATGTGGGTTAGACTAGGTTATTTGGACTAGACTAGGATGGCTAGGCTAAGGTTTTTAAGTTTGGGTTAGGTATATTATAGGTTATTTGAGTTTAGGTTAGGGTTAGGTTAGGGTATTTGGATTGGGCTAGATTAGGGAGCTTAGGTTTGAGTTTGGCTAGGATATTTGGGTTAGATTAGGTTATTTAGGTTGGGCGAAGGTTTTGGGTTGGTCGGGGATTCTTTTTTTTTAAGGCTGGGTTATTTTGGTTATGCTAGTTAACATATTGTTTTAGGTAAGCCCTCCGGGTTAGGTCAGGTCTCGTTATGTAATTTGGGTTAACTTAGGTTACAGGTATTTGTGTTAGATTTTCTAAGGTTATTTTAGCTTTCTAGTTATATTAGGCTGGAATTCTCTTAGTTTGCGTTGGAGCCGAAAAATCCGGAAACTCATTGGGAGGTCAGGTCACTTAAGTTGTTTTAGCCTGGCAACTATAAGTTCTATTGCATGTCAGTATTTTTTACAATGGCAGCTCTAAGTCCTATTGCACATCCAACTTGTTTTTGAGTTCAACAATAAAGTTTGAATGACAGTTATATGTAGCAATTAACTTCAACAGATATTTAATACACGTAGGAAAGTGAACGAAAAGATAAACTTGGTAAGGAAAAAACCTACAGGAATGGAAAATATGTATAAATCTGGCAGTGCAGCTGCAGTTTAAATTACGATGTCGCGGTCGCGATGAAAAATGTGTCCCGAGATGTGAGGTGTAATTAATAACTAGTCCCAGCAGCAACCAACACCTAACCAGCCCTTGCCAACACGTCGTGCGTCTGGCAGTGGGGCTGCCGGAGTCGGTGTTTACATAATTAGGTAGAACTTTGGTTGTCGAAACATATCTTGAGGTGAGGACGTCTCTCTATAGGCCTTTAATTGTTGACTTTATCAGGACATGCATGGTATTAAGAGACATTAGTTATCCTAATGATGAGTCTGCGTCTGCATTTTGTAATACCTAGCCTGTATAACCCCTTGGGTAACAGAGGTCTCTTTGTGCTGAATAAAATCAGCTGGCGTTAGCCCCCCCCCCCCCAAAAAAAAAATAGTAAGTGACGTCCAGTAGTCCAGGAATTATGGCTCTCCTCCATCTTCACTAGCCCTGGGAAGCATCAAGACAAAATAAGTACTGTATTGTTTTGGTAGAGCACCTGGGTAGACTTTTTCTTATGGTCTACTTGTTTTGGGGACTTCATGGTATTTCATTATTTTAAAGGTGTACAGCATTTGCAACTGAAATGCACATTGTTTTGCAGAATGTCATGAAGTTTCAATGCAAGTCCATGTTCAGTATGATAATGCCTCGTTTCTGTAATACTCCGACGACACTGTTGAGTAGGGCAACAAACAGCCACTGTCATGTCTGCGTTCAAAGATGTGTTTTACGTAGCTTTTGCGTTCGTCACAGTTAATTCTAACGAGGTTCCACACCGCGCTATGTATACGTGATCATGAAAGCTTTGTCTCATGAAGTCACAAACAGCATTATCAATTACCAAGATAAATTGAAGAGAAATTTAGTGTGATGTAGTACTGGCTATTTTCCTTTTGCACACACACACTACATCCTTGACCACCGTCGGGTCGAGACCTATTTAGGCGCTGCTCCTGCTGAGCAGCGGCCCTCGGCCAATGTTGGGCCCCATTCCCCAAGTCCCTCTCCCCGAACTATCTTCACCACCGGGATATCAACTTAATCAAAAGTGACAATTTCGTTTCGGAAAGAAGTGGGATCCGTGTTGAACAGTGTTTAAGCCAGTGAATTTAGCACTAGACAGTACCAGTGAGAGCCGTGACCCACCATCTTCTGACCAGAAGGTACTAGTCCGTCCACCCTGAGAACAACAGAGGGCCGGGCTATGCACCTGACTACGAGATGACACAACATCACCGAGCAGAGTGAGGTACTGTGACACCACCCCACACCACCCGGTGTCCCCATGACCACGTGAGGTCCTTCATATCAACACCCGAGGACGAGTCACTATACCAAGTGAACACCACACCACCCGGTGTCTCCATGACCCCGTGAGGTCCTTCATATCAACACCCGAGGACGAGTCACTGTACCAAGTGAACACCACACCACCCGGTGTCTCCATGACCCCGTGAGGTCCTTCATATCAACACCCGAGGACGAGTCACTATACCAAGTGAACACCACACCACCCGGTGTCTCAATGACCCCGTGAGGTCCTTCATATCAACACCCGAGGACGAGTTACTAAACCACGAGGCCTACGGACCTCACGCAGCATGGCAAGAGACCAGCCCAGGCCTTCAACTGCAAATTATAAAAAAATTAAGTTCAATTCATGTTCCTTCTCCTTTCAGTAATGAAAGCTTTTGTTAAACGACCCACCCACCCATGTCCTTTTAAAAGTCATTATTGTCTAATGTATATTTTCAGCCTTCGGCCTGCAGAACTTTTTCAATAAACCGTTAATTATTATAATTATTATTACACACACACACACACACACACACCACGACTCCAATTGACCTTGTTGATCACTGCACTGTTATCAACAAGGCTATTGCACTAGGGCTGCCCACCAACCTGGTCTTATGGCTCACTGATTTCTTGAGTGGACGTCGCCAGGCAGTGAGGTATCAGGGCTTGGTCTCCACATTCCAACACCTCGCCTGCGGTGTTCCCCAGGGGACCAAGATGGGACCACTGTGCTTCCTCATCCTGATCAACGACGCTCTATCGGACACTCCTCACAGGTGGAAGTACGTGGATGACTGCACTGTGGGGGTTTCAGTGGACAACACCGCACCAGACTACTCATCGCTACAAGGCACCCTGGACAGGCTACAGGCATGGACCACGGAGAACAAGGTCACCATCAACCACACCAAAACCGTAGTCATGCACATCAATACCGCCACCACTCCAGTGCAAGCCCCAGCAGTCACAGTGGGTGCCCATCCTCTCCAGCTGGTGCAGTCTGCCAAACTCCTAGGTGTAACCATAGACAACAAACTTGACTGGAAGGCCCATGTAAATAACAGAGTCAAGGCAGCCTCATATCGTCTCTACATGCTTTGACGACTTAGGTCACTTGGGACACCCACGCCAGAGCTGAGGACCATCTACAACGCCTTTATTCTCCCCAAGCTAACCTATGCGTCACCAGCCTGGTCGTCTTCTCTCAACTCCACCCAACAACGTCAGCTAGAGAAGGTACAGAAAAGGGCCTGCAGAATCATGCTCGGCGCAGAATTCTCCGGCTACACCAACGCTCTCTCCACCCTGGAAATGCCATCCCTCTGTTACCTCCACCACCAAGCACTGGAAAGGTTTGGCAGTGGACTACTGCACCACCCTCGTCATCGCCACCTCCTGCCACCTGCAGCCCCCCCACCCAACTCCCGCAGTCCGCCACTACAACAAAATTCAGCCCATAAGAGCCCGCACCTATAGATATAAGAACAGCACCATCCCATCTATTGTTAAAATAATAAGCAACTCCTGTAAATGTATTCAGTGAATATTATATCACTATGTCTAAATCAAATGTAAGTCTGTATATTTTCAGCCACCGGCTGCAACTCTATTAATAAACCGTTTATTATTATTATTATTATTATTATTTATTATTACACTCTACTTTGCTATCACTCGGAATTGAGTATGACGATCATCCAGCTATGATTCAATGATACGAGTTATTAAGGATGACACCTTCGCTGGTGAGCTCTGGGGTGACTCGAGAGGCCGATACTGGATCGACAGGGCCGTCCGCAGAAATTGCACGTGTGCAGGGCTACATCTAGTGCGGGAGGGGCGGCGGCAGCGTCTTTCCGGCGCTGGCTCTTGTCTGCCAAGGTATTTTTTTTTTTTTTACGGGAATTAGCCCACCCGGGGACAGGTCAAATGACCCATAACGGAGCCTGGGGGGGGGGGGGGGGGGGGGGGCGAGAAAAAAAAAACGGAAAAAAATTGTAAATATAGAAAAAAAGGTTATACTGTATTAATCTACCCGACGAAGATGCCGGAAAACCAGCTTTTTAAAGTGAGACAGATTGTAAGAGCATGGAAACAGAAGAAGGCAGAGCATTCCACAGTTTGGCTGTGTGAGGAAAGGAGGTACTATAACGAGTTATTCTCGTGTGACCGACATCCACGGAGAAACTGTGGGCACTGCGGGCAAGACGTGTGTTACGAACCCACGGCCTTGCCGGCGGTACACAGGATGCCAAATCCACTGAACATTGCCCGTTAAAGTCCCTGTAAAAGAGAGAGAGTGAAGCAACATTGCTGCGAAGAGAAAGGGAAGAGAGATTGTCGACTAAAGGAGGAGAGTTAATAAGACGAAATGCCTTTGATTCCACCCTATCTAATAGTTGGACAGAAGAAGAGCCACCCCAGATATGAGAGCAGTACTCCAAGTTAGGACGAATGAATCCCTTATATACTTGGAGCAACTGCCCAGGAATGAAATAGCTGCGCCATCTGTACAGCATTCCCAACTTTCGGGAGGCAGCTTTAGTTATACTAAGGATGTGTGATTTCCAGGACATATTGGAGGAAATGGTGAGGCCTAACATATTTATTTCAGAACTTGGGAGGATGATTGCGTCCTGAAATGTAATTGGTGGGAGATCGTCTAATTTACAAAGTGTAATTGGTAAATATTGAGTTTTGTTACTATTGAACTTGACCAAGTTTGTATCTCCCCATTCAGAGATGCTGCACAGATTCGCGTTGATAGAAGTAATGATATCAGTTCTAGAAACAGATCTAGTTTGAGAGTTAGGAGGAAGGGGAAAATGTGTGGAAGAGTGAAGAGTGGAGTCATCGGCGTAAGAATGGATAGAATTAGTTGTAGTGTGAAGTAAATCATTGATAAAAAGAAGGAAGAGAGTTGGTGAAAGAACAGAACCCTGTGGGACGCCACTATTGGTAGAGAAAGAGCGAGAAATCGATCCCTCGACAACAACTGCCATGGATCGATTCTCAAGGAAGCTAGAGATGAGAGAACAAAGTGGGGGAGAGAAACCAAAAGAGGGAAGTTTAGATAGCAAAGACTTGTGCCATACCCTGTCAAATGCTTTGGAGATGTCGAGGGCCACAACAAAAGTTTCCCCATAATCCCTAAGAGAGGATGACCAAAGATGGGTGCAATGCGAGAGCAGATGACCAGTAGATCTCGCACGGCGAAAGCCATACTGGTGATCCGACAAAAGAGAAAGGCGTTCAAGGTGGCGGAGAAAATGGGAGTTCAAGATAATTTCGAAAATCTTGGAGAGGGATGAAGTTAGGGCAATGGGGCGATAGTTAGAGGGGTTTGAATGGTCACCCTTCTTCGGCATGGGCTGAAACAAGGCATGCTTCGAAGAAGAAGGAAAAGTTTGGGTTTTGAGGCGAAAGAGGCGAGCAACCACAGGGGCCAGGGCTTCAGCACACTCCCTCAGAACACGAGGGGCTAACTCGAAAGTATTGACACCTTCTCGTGTGGTGCTGCTCCAAGTGATACGGTGTGAAGCGATCGTTTCCCAGGTGAGGGGGTCGATTTGGTACTTTTCAGGTCTGTCTAACACTGTCTTTATACCTTTTCAGTTGCCTGCCGGCGTTACGTTTACTCATCGTTAGGTGACTGTAAAGTAGCTGCTTTGGTAGTATACTGTCGCCCATGAGGGTAACATGGCCAGTCCATCGTAGGTGTTCATGGATAATGGTAGTCTCGATGCTCCTACACACGGCGCCACCAGCTCGATGAACAGGCTTTGTATAAAATATAAGAAAGTCTAGGATTGCTTTTAGTGTCCTTGTGGCAAGGTGGTAGCAATCCCTAGTCACAGGCATAAGGTCGAGGGTTCGAGTTCTGGCTGGTGAGGTCGTTGATTATATGTTGAAGTCCGCGTTATATTTGGACTAAATTCTTTGTTTGCAGGAACGCAGATCTCAACGGTGAACTAATGTATTATGCTCCCCATGTATATCTTTCTTATGGAGTGAGTGGTTCTGGCTGGTGTGGATTGTGTGCTGCCACTCTTCACTTCTTCTCGTTTGAGTTACGTTTTGGGGCCAGTAGTGAAGGAGGAGAGGTGTTAGTGGAGGACTGAAGGTACATGGTGGAGGAGATAGATAGTGGAGGCCGTGGTGGAGATAGATAGTGGAGACACGTGGTGGAGATAAGTAGTGGAGGCACGTGGTGGAGATAGATAGTGGAGGCACGTGGTGGAGATAAGTAGTGGATGCACGTGGTGGAGATAGGTAGTGGAGGCACGTGGTGGAGATAGATAGTGGAGGCACGTGGTGGAGATAGGTAGTGGAGGCACGTGGTGGAGATAGATAGTGGAGACACGTGGTGGAGATAAGTAGTGGAGGCACGTGGTGGAGATAGATAGTGGAGACACGTGGTGGAGATAAGTAGTGGAGGCACGTGGTGGAGATAGGTAGTGGAGGCACGTGGTGGAGATAGGTAGTGGAGGCACGTGGTGGAGATAGGTAGTGGAGGCACGTGGTGGAGATCGGTAGTGGAGGCACGTGGTGGAGATAGATAGTGTAGGCACGTGGTGGAGATAGGTAGTGGAGGCACGTGGTGGAGATAGGTAGTGGAGGCACGTGGTGGAGATAGAGGAGGCACGTGGTGGAGATAGGTAGTGGAGGTACGTGGTGGAGATAGATAGAGGAGGCACGTGGTGGAGGTAGATACTGGAGGCACGTGGTGGAGATAGATAGATAGAGGAGGCACGTGGTGGAGATAGATAGAGGAGGCACGTGGTGGAAATAGATAGTGGAGGCACGTGGTGGAGATAGATAGTGGAGGCACGTGGTGGAGATAGATACTGGAGGCATGTGGTGGAGATAACTAGTGGAGGCACGTGGTGGAGATAGATAGAGGAGGCACGTGGTGAAGATAGATAGAGGAGGCACGTGGTGGAGATAGATAGTGGAGGCACGTGGTGGAGATAGATAGTGGAGGCACGTGGTGGAGATAGGTAGTGGAGGCACGTGGTGGAGATAGGTAGTGGAGGCACGTGGTGGAGATAGGTAGTGGAGGCACGTGGTGGACATAGATAGTGGAGGCACGTGGTGGAGATAGATAGTGGAGGCACGTGGTGGAGATAGGTAGTGGAGGCACGTGGTGGAGATAAGTAGTGGAGGCACGTGGTGGAGATAGGTAGTGGAGGCACGTGGTGGAGATAGATAATGGAGGCACGTGGTGGAGATAGAAAGAGGAGGCACGTGGTGGAGATAGGTAGTGGAGGCACGTGGTGGAGATAGATAGTGGAGGCACGTGGTGGAGATAGATAGAGGGGGCACGTGGTGGAGATAGATAGAGGAGGCACGTGGTGGAGATAGATAGAGGAGGCACGTGGTGGAGATAGATAAGAGGCACGTGGTGGAGATAGATATTGCAGGCACGTGGTGGAGGAGACGGATAGTAAAGAAACCTGGTGGATGAAGCAACTGGTTAGACGAGTAAGTAGTAGAATAGAAGAGGTGATAGGATAGGTGTGTGAAGAATTAATAGAGGGGGTTAGTGGAGGTAAGTGGTAAAGGAGCGGGTGGTTAGTGGCAGAGACTTGTGCAGGGTGCGGCAGCTGGTGTCGGCAATAATTACGGAAGACACCTGCCCCTTAGCAACGCGTCCTAGCAACCGTCCCCTCTCCGCCAGTCCCTCCTCCTCCTGCTGCTGCTGTTGTTGTTGCCTGCAATCTACAGGGGTTTTGTGCCGTTCGACCCTTCTCCTCATCCTCCTCCTCTTTTCTTTCTCTATCAGTCACCTTCTTTATTCTCCCTGTTCTTTCCTTTCTTCTCCTCCACCTGCTCCTCCTCCCTCCTTCCTCCCTCCCGATTCATCCTCTCCATTCTCCCCCATCTTTTCCTCTTTCTCCTCCTACTCCCTTTCTTCCTCCCTCTCCCCCACTCACCCTCTCCACTCTCTCCGTCCATTCCCTCCTCGTCTTTTATCCGTTGCTATGAATTAATTATCACTCCCTTTTTTTCTCTATATTCTCTCCCTCTTCCTCCACATCTTTCTGTTTCATGTTCTTTCATAAGCGATCTCTCTTCCTCACTTTATTCTCACTGCTACTTTTTTTATTCTATTCTTCCCCAACCCAATTCCTTCCTCTTCCTTTACTATGCCCCCCTCCCCCCCGTTTCATCACTTACCTGTGCCCCAGTATCCGTCTTCTTATTATCATCTGTTTTCCCACTTATATATCCGTACCTCCCCCCCCCCCCCACTCTCTCTCTCACCTTCCCTCGTAGTCCATTTCTGTTATCCCATCCCCTCCCTTCTTGTCCTCCAAAACCCTTTCCTACTACCTCACGTCCCTCCATCCCCCCAGTAGTTCTCCGTCACTATTGTTACTCCTTCCTCTTCCGTGCTTAAGGCAGGTCAGTGTTGAATGTGCTATTTATGTTCCCGACGAAACAATGGCGAGGGTTTATAGTGGGGCAGCTAAATGCAATTTTTCAAGAGAATCCTGCAAATGGTGATACAAGCACCAAATTTGGCATGGTAATTTTCTAATGGTTACTAGTCAAGTCTGCCTGAATGGCCATTTGAAAATTCAAGATGGCGGCTATTTTTCAAGATGGCCGCCATATTGACCTTTAAAAGTTGATTTTTCTTATAGAAATTGATGTAGTTGGTCAATCTGAGTAATCTTGGTGTCGATATGTATGTTTTCAAGGCATGCTCAGATGATTTTTTTTTTTATAGTTTTAAGTCCATTGTAACATTTTTATCCACATAAAATAACACTTTTAGTAAAAAAAAAAAAAACTTACTAAAAAAAAAGTACTCACTATTAGCACTGGTTCCTGTGACTTCTGACAAATACATCTTTGTGCATTTACTGCTGTTCACACAGGCAGCTGCAAAGTGCTGTGCAGGAAAGTCCAGAGCGAAAGCATTTGCATCTCTGGTTGCAGCCCTTCTTACAGGAACATTTGCTCAGCTCCTGACAGCATGTTGCAATCGGGGGAAGAGTCGTCCAACGTATCTGCCATGCCTCTCCCTTCTGCGTCCATCCCCAGTTGACAGGACTGCTGGTTTCTGGATTGGAGATTGTTGCCTGGCCCCAGATGATACCAGCCTGGTAGTCAGCTCGCTTTGCATGTTTCTTGAGGGCTGCCTGGGTTGGTGGAATGGAGACATATGGTCTCTGCTTGCGGGAAAGGAAATTTAGATTTGCCTCATCTACGCCAGTGGCTGCACTAGATCTGTCGTACATGAGGACAACAAATCTTTCCAGCCTCTGCATGTCAACATCAGCAACTGTTGTTGGACATTAGCTGAGTTTGGTGAATGTTTCTGAAACTTCATCACAGACATTCCATGTCTGCCATGCAGATTTCTTTCCTTTCCCACGGAAGCCAGACACAACGTCACAGCCAGTGAAAGCATGAAAGTATAGGATCCCACTAGCTTTCTTTGGCCCTATCGCAGAAACTACACCATGAACTGAATCCATCGATGACTGGCTCCTTGGCCAAAGGCAATCCACATGTTATCAAGACCAAACTCCTGTAGTGATGGCAGTACAGATACTGCTATGACGACCACGTCAGTGTCATTGGCTTTGATGATGAGGGACTTGCTACCTTCCATTGCTGCATCCCTATCATGCACAAATATTCGTGTGTCTGTTTCCTCATGACGGCATGGAGCAACAGCTTCTAGGAACTTCTCTGTGTTGCTAATGGCATCTTCTCCCTTTGTCACAACCACCGTGCTTGTCGTCTGTGCTTCACACATTTTCTCCGCGAGAAAATGGAATAGTTCTGTCTTGTTTTTGTCATCTCGCCGAAAGCTTCTCCAGTTTTTGGGAGTCTTACTGGTTCCTGTAACTCTTCTCCTGATCCCCTGTCCTCGTTTCGACCTGGCTTCAGACTTCAGACTTGACTTTTTGTACACATCAAACACTACATCCACCCTATTGTATTTGGCACCATAGAATTCCACTTTGGGCAGGATGTCTTCTCTGGCATAGGCCTCAAAAGTCTTTGAGGTGCTTGGAGGCATTCACTTGTGCTTGAAGAATTTCAGCCAGCTGTGACTTCTGACATGTATGAAGCTTGCCATTGTCACTGAGGGAGGCAGGAGCTGACTGGTTCTCATGCTTGAAGAATTCTTGCAAGTCATACTGTCTGTTCTGACTGGAGATGAAGAGTCGCGAGAACAGCTGACAGTCATCTTTCAGTACCTTCTCTTTGGAACTGTTAATAACGTGGTCATGTTTGAAGAAGGAGGATCTGTTTTTCTTGATTGGATGGTAGAACAAACATTTACCTTCATTATTTAATCCCTCTAAGAATGGCTGGAATTGCTCTTTTCCTGTCATGGTGTGTACCAACCATTTTAGCAATATCTGGATCTACAATGTTCTTTGTGTCTAACACCAGAAGGTCAGATGACTCTTCTTGAAAAGGGTTGCCCATCTCCTGCAGCACCTTGGAATGTGCTTCCACCTTCTCAAAGAAAGATTTCTGTGCACTCAGGGTCTGCTCATGATGTCGGCTGCTGGTGGTGGTTCCATCTTTTGCACCTGACGCAGCTTCATATCCAGCAACAAGACGGTTCACTTCAGGTACAGCCACCATCCACCTACGAAGTGCTGCTGGGTCCTCAGTCAAACCAATTGCTCCTCCATCGCCTTTAATCACTGCATTGTTTTGTTCATGGGCTTGATCAATAGCAATGGCAGAGAACTCTCTTCCTGACTTGTGGACAACAAAGTTCCCCTTGTAGAACTCCCTCGCTACCTCTGGATGTTGTTGCTCAAGGCACATCATGTCTCGAAGGTGAGTTGGAAGCCATCGGGCATAATTAACATTGTTGTTCGCAAAGAAGTAGGGGATCGGCTCTGAGAGTGCTTCAAGGTAGAGTTTGAAATTGCCTTCTCTGAATGAGCGGATCAACATGAAGATGGTGAGCTCCATGTCCAGCACAAGGTTCCAAAATTTGAACTGTGAACTCTCAAGCCTCCGTTGTTTACACCAGTCTTCAAAGGTCAAAGTTGACCTTTGAGACTCATCAGAGCAATAGTCCTGGCATGCCAGTCATAAATAAGACATACATATCTGAGAGTATCAGAAATAGAAAACATACATATCGACACTAAGATCATTTAGATTTACCAACTACATCAATTCGTATAAAAAAAAAATCTTTCGAAGGCCAATTTGGCAGCTAGTTTGAAAAATGGCCGCCATCTTGGATTTCCAAATGGCCACTCAGGCAGATTTGACAAGTAGCCCCTAGGGTATGATCGTGCCAAATTTCATGTTTGTATCACCATTTGCACGATGTTTCCATTATCCCCTCTACTATTATACTGTTTTGTACGGTCTCCTGTATTTATACTTGGTTCAGTGGCTTGAGCATTTTGTGAGATGTGGCAACTCTTTTTGTTTTCATTGTGTTAATCTTTTGGAATGACCTTCAGCTTCTTCGCTTTAGTAGCCAGACTAAGTATATTACATAGGCATTCCACAGAGATGCCATATCTCACAAAATGCTCCAGCCACTGTACCAGGTATAAATGCAGGCGACTGTACTTTTGCACCAAAGAGTTCCTTTACCCCCCTGTGATGATGTTTACATAAACGTGGCAGAGTCGCACTGCCAATTTAGGAATGAATGGGTCGTAATTTTGTAATGGAGCTGATTGGTGGACAAGTTCGGGAGCTGGACATTAGGAAATGGTCCTATGGGGTTGGGGGGGGGGGGGGGGTCCATTCCCCAGAGATAACATTGTGAGGGCAACCCAACTGCTGCCACGACCACAGCACCTCACACACGCCACGATTCAGACCTATACTACGGTTCTGACGATTAAAATAAAACTCTTAGATTACACTATATATATGTACAGTATATGTATAGAGAGCAACGGTTTTCCTTGTCACCCAGTACCATAATACCAATCCTACTGGTAGCTCACTCACAACCAGTCCCCTGGTCACTCACAACCACACCCCCCTGGTCACTCATAACCACAGTCCACCTGGTCACTCACAAACACAGTTCCCCAGGTCACTTACAACCACAGTCCACCTGGTCACTCACAATCACAGTCCCCCTAGTCACTCGCAACCATAGTCCCCCAAGTAACGCACAACCACAGTTCATCTGGTCACTGACATCCACAGTTCATCTGGTCACTGACATCCACAGTTCCTCTCGTCACTCACAACCACAGCTCATCTGGTCACTCACAACCGCAGCCCTCCTGGTCACTCACAACCACAGTCCCCCCTGGTCACTCACAACCACAGTCTCCTCTGGTCACTCACAACCACGATTCTTTTGGTTACTCACAACCACAGTCCACCTGGTCACTCATAACCACAGGCCACTTGGTCACTCACAACCACAGTCCCCCTGGTCATTCACAACCACAGTCTCCTCAGGTCACTCACAAACACAGTCCCCTGGTCACTCAAAACCACAGTTCCTCTGGTCACTCACAACCACAGTTCCCCCTGGTCAATCACAACCATAGTTCCCCCTGGTCACTCACAACCGCAGTCCAACTGGTCACTCACAACCACAGTCCCCCTGGTCACTCACAACCACAGTCCCCCTGGTCACTCACAACCACAGTCCCCCTGGTCACTCACAGCCACAGTCTCCTCTGGTCACTCACAACCACAGTCTCCTCTGGTCACTCACAAACACAGTCTCCTCTGGTCGCTCACAACCACAGTCTCCTCTGGTCACTCACAACCACAGTCTCCTCTGGTCACTCACAACCACAGTCTCCTCTGGTCGCTCACAACCACAGTCTCCTCTGGTCGCTCACAACTACAGTCCCCATTGGTTACTCACAACCACAGTTCACCCTGGTAACTCACGACCACAGTTCCCCCTGGTCACTCACATTGACAGTCCCTTGTTCATGGTCACTCATTCCCAGCCAATATGTCTTGAGAACAGATTGTAATGGTGGAAATATTACACATCTCCCTTTCTCTCTTTCTCTCCATTCCTCCCTCTCTCCTCCTCTCTCCCTCTCCCCTCCTCTCTCCCTCTCCCCTCCTCTCTCTCTCTCTCTCTCTCTCTCTCTCTCTCTCTCTCTCTCTCTCTCTCTCTCTCCCCCTTTCTCCCTCTCTCTTCCCTTCCTTCCTCCTCCCTCTCCCTCCCCACTCTCTTCCTTCTCCCTTCCCTCTCCCTTCCTCCCTCCTTCCCTCTCCCCTCCTCCCTCCCTCCACATGCAGACTAAGGGGGTTAGTCATGTGTATTAATGGGTGTCCTGTTTTGGTCGTTTTTGTTATTCAGCAACATTCGTGAAAATGTACAGTAAGCATGTTTTGATTTCCTTTCACATTAGTACACACACACACACACACACACACACACACACACACACACACACACACACATACTCCACCTCCTCCACCGACTCAAGTCCCTCGGAGTTCCTGCCCCCGAGCTCCTCAGTGTTTACACAACATTCATACTTCCCAAGCTCACCTATGCCTCCCCCACCTGGTCTTCCTCCCTAAATGCCACACAACGTAAACACCTAGAAAAAGTACAAAAGAGGGCATGCAAGATTATTCTCTCCCCCTCCTACTCCACATATCAAGAAGCGCTCAACACACTGACACTTTCGACTCTCACTGACCATCACCACGACCTCATCTGCAAATTTGGTAAGAAGCTTCTACACCATCCCCGACACCGGCTCCTACTACCACCTGAGATCCCTTGTCCGAGAATTACTGTTCGACACCACAACCGCATCCAGCCCATACGTGCACGAACTGATCGCTATAAGAACAGCCCAGTCCCAACCATTGTAAAAATTATCAACAACTTGTAATACTGTAACACTGTCACTATGTTGAAATGAACTGTAGTTTGAGCTTTTCCCCATCTAAGTTATTAT
Organism: Homarus gammarus; assembly: GCA_958450375.1. NCBI lineage: Eukaryota > Metazoa > Arthropoda > Malacostraca > Decapoda > Nephropidae > Homarus > Homarus gammarus. Next base: position 1,627,037 of record CAUDMG010004029.1, on the reverse strand, counting down.
ATGTCTTATTTGTGTCACTTATGTTACTTGTATATTATTTGTAATTCGTAACCCATTCCCCAAATATGTAACTGTATATTTTCAGCCTTCTGGCTGCCAAGCTCTTTCAATAAACCGTTAATTATTATTATTATTATTATTATTATTACACACTCACTCACTCACTCACTCACTCACTCACTCACTCACTCTCTCACACACACACACACACACACACACACACTATCCTTGACCACCGAAGGGTCAAGACGTACCTGGCGCTACTCTGGCAGCAGCCACGTCAACTGTTATGTTGGCCCATACCAACTCCCTCCCCTGAACCCCTCCTCCCCACCGGAATATCAACAAGTTCTCGCCAGAAGTTACTATTTCATTTAGGATAGGAATGGAACCAGTGTTGAATAGTGGTGAACAGTGCTTAAGTCTGAAAAACAACTCCTCAGTAACAGCCGAGTCGTACCCAAGCTAACCTTCACACAGTGAGGTCCCAGGTACCCAGTGATAACTGCCCCTGAGACTCAACAACACCAGCTATGTGTTAATCCGTCCACCATAGGAAGGCCTGGGACCACACCTCACTCACTTGAGTGAGTGAGGTCCTGACACCAGACCACGTGGTGTCCCTATAATGCTACGACACCACGTAGTGAATGAGTTGCTACAGTATCATGTGATATTCCTCATAACACTATCTGTGAAGGAATAACTACACCACATGAGGCCCCTCATAACGCCATCTGTGAGGGAATTACTACACCACGTGTTACCCCTCCTAACACCATCTGTGAGGGAATTACTACACCACGTCATGCACCTCATAACCCCATCCGTGAGGGAATTACTACACCATGCCATGCCCCTCATAACACTATCTGTGAGGGAATTACTACACCACTTGATACCCCTCCTAACACCATCTGTGAGGGAATTACTACACCACGTCATGCACCTCATAATCCCATCCGTGAGGGAATTACTACACCATGCGATGCCCCTCATAACACCATCTGTGAGGGAATTACTACACTACGTAAAGCCCCTCATAACACCACCTGTGAGGGAACTACTACTCAATGTGATGCCCCTCATCACGCCATCTGTGAGGGAGTTACTACACTACGTGTCTGCTGTTCAATACCTCGGCGCACAAGTTCTACGTGACCTCCACTGTAAACATTAATCTGTATGTGCCTTTCTCTAATGAAGGCTTTTGTTAAACCACCAATGTCAATGTATGTAATAAGTCATTTATGTCCAAAGTATATTTTCAGCCCTCGGGCTGCAGAACTTTTTCAGAACTTTTTCAGAACTTTTTCAATAAACCGTTAATTATTATTATTACTACATCCGTGACCACCAAAGGTTCAAGATGTACTATCGTGCACAAAAGTCGTGTCTACTACCCAGCTACAGTAAGGTTTTGAATAGCCTTGAGTCTGAAGTTTCGAAACAGCTGGGGGAAATGCTATGGTCGGCCAACAGATGTCGCCCACTGTTGTGTGTGTGTGTGTGGGGGGGGGGGGGGGGTAGGGAGGGAATAGAGGAGGTGGGGGCTGGATGAAAGGCAGGTTAATTTATTATTTATACCACCATAATTTCAAGCTGCCTTTTTAACTACGTTTTGTCTTACAGTTGTTTCTTTATGTTTACGAATTCATGGAACAGGTGCAGTGCCCTGGGTGCTTATTGCCACTCAGGTCACAATGTTACTTTAAAGAATGGAATATAGTAAAGATAAAAGTGAAATATGCAAGGATCAGGGTGAAGGGCCTTGGTCAGCTAGTTTTACTCAGCGACCACGTCACAATTTTGTTGTTATTCCGACAAAGAGATTATGGTAGTATTTATTTATATTCCACCCATCCTTTGCTTAATAAATATTTGTGATAATATGCAATATTATATTATTTTACACTTGTGTTAAAAAGAGTGGAGTGAAAAAGTTATCAGTATTGTAAAATAGTATTCAGACTTAATCTAGGTGACTGTTCCAATTCTTCCAAGTTCCAGTGTTTAAACACCCCACCACCATATTCAAGCTTCATATATTTTGGAGTGTGCTCAGTTACCGTTAATATTGTGTGCTGAACTTGATGAGCATTTCAATGATGGTAGCAATTGCAACTATATAATTATATTGTGTTATATGACAACACATTCCACGACGTGTCATACAGATCATTGTATACCACACAATGCATAATTTGTGGCTGTTAAGTTACTTTGTTATGAATTTTCATGCAATATAGTTTAAGACATCATTAAGGACATGGATTTAAGATAACACTGTCGGTGAGTTAATATATATTAATTGTATTTACACACAATACCAAAATCCAAACAATACACCAATACACACATCTTTGTATTTGATCCAGCCACCCATTGCATTCAGGACTTCATCAAGGCTATTAGGGATGGAGTGGACCAGCTTCAGGCACACCCCTGGTCGTCGACGTATACTCTCCCACACGTCGTAAGCTTTGGCCTCTATTGCTGCACAGGTTCGCTGCTCCCCAATATGCCAATCACGTTTCATCATGGCCCAAATATGTTCAATCGGATTAATATCAATCCTAGTGTTGGCTAGTCGATGACCTCAATTTCATGGTGATCCTGGAGGTAGTCCTTCACTATGTTGCTGGTATGAATGGGACTGTTGTCATGAACCAGCCTGATAGTGTGGGGGGCTGGAACTGCCATAGGAATTAGCACTTGCTCTAGCATGTCTACATACTGCTCACCAGTGAAACGGCCATTGATCTTGACCAGTTCACCTGGCCCATGTGCCCACATCCACCCCCAGAATGACACTAACACCCTACCACTCATTGAGCGATGTTGAATATGTTTCTCATGGTAGCGTATGTTGGGGGGCCGCCAGCACTGCCTTGCTTCGGCTCCCACTGACCTGAACACCGTTTCATCGGTAAATATAATGGTTCTCCAGTATTCATCTCTATGTGGAAGGTGTTTCAATGCAAAGCCGAGTCGATACTCCTTGTGAGTAGGTGTTAGCCACCCTTTGTGAGCTGGAATATGGCAGTCGATCCCGGCTTCATGAAGTCGGCGTCTCGTCGTCATGTGACGGCAGTTGAGGCCCAGATTTCTTGTATGCTCCACTGATGTTTGCATCGGATATGCCGTTGCAGCTGCCACGATCATGGCGTCCATCCTTGCCGACGTTACTCATGGCCTCCCGCTTCGAGGTTACGTCTCCACTGAGCCCTCTTCCTCCCACCGGCGGATCACCTCTTAATCGTCTTGGTGCTCCTCCCCACTTCGACAGCATTGTTTGGCACAGTTGCCCCGGCTCTCCACATCCCGATGATTTGGCCTCGCTCAGCAATCACTGCCGACGAATTTGCTCGTCCTGCAGGCATATCTGAAATGGCAGAGTAATATTATGTTGTGGTAACTGATGCAGGCTTTTATATACTAGAGTAAATTAATGGTATGAGTAACATATAGGTTAAGTATTATTACTCTGACATAACGTTTAGGTAAATCTTTTTGGATCAACTGCCCAAGAAACCCTTCCTATTTCATGTATTCATAGTGAACTGCAAGTGGATCCTCCACCCCCCCCCCCCAACCCTCCACCTCCACCACCACCCCAGCGACTGTAGAGTGACCATTCGCCGATAATTATCATCATCATCAAGATTTAGTTTAACCAGACCACTGACACCCATTTGAGTCTCTCCTAGGGCTGGCCAGAGGGATTAGTTAACATAGATTTCTATTTCTATAATTTAGTGTTATATTGTTTGGAGGAAATTACAGTATTTCAAAAAGGTCAAAACTGAACTTAGGGAAAATTTTGGGGTCTCTGCTAAAATATCTTACATTGTAGGGCATCCAATGAGAATATGTTGGACTTTTATTTGTGTTTGGCAGTTGGAGCATATAGGTGGGGCTCCATTAAGGGAAGACATGAGTTGGCCATGCGTCAATCGCGTAATCCCAATTCTTAGACGATTCAGAATAGTTTCGTGATGTCGAGAGGATTGTTTTGATGATGACCAAGGATAAACTGATGATTTGATCATTTTCATCTTATGACTTGTTGGTTCATTTTCCCTGGACTTTTGCCAATCATCAAATAATAATTGTTTATAGGTAGTTAGCCTCACCGATAATCAAAATATATGGTTTTCCACTGCTTTACATATTTCTTTGACAATGTTTTGCCATGTCATGTTCGTCCCAGATTACATATAACTGTAATAGGTTACATTACGTTAGGGTTTGTTATATAAAAACGTTTTTCTTCATGTTCATTGAGTCGTTCTGAATTCCATTTCTGCTCAAAATACTACATTACCCAACCCAAACTCCCAGGTTGCAACTGGGGGTGTAACATAACCGAGTAAGGTAACGTGCGGCAAATGCATAGCACATCAAACGCCACATTTTTATGGTGAAGTTAACTGAGGAGCTCGTATAATAACTGTCATATAATTATAATAGGGTGTCCCACTAATTACAGCAGATATTTGTAGAGGTGAAAGAATGTGATTCTGAGTATAAAACT